>OU896707.1:77436442-77910295 GCA_918026855.4 Phaedon cochleariae | reverse complement strand
AGGTAAAAAGATTTGAAATGGAACAAGATTATAGTTGAAAGATGGAATCTGAAAGCTAATCATTTAAATCCTAAGAGATGTCATTTCACAAATACAAGTATCATTCAAGTTCCATCCCTTCTTCATCTTTAACCATCTTTGTCATACTCGTTTTCCACAAAGAGTCATCATCTCACTCATTTATGAATAGGTATACTTGTTCCATCAGAATCGTTAGTCTTCTACGGATACCTGATATGTAAGGACTTATTAGCCCGCAACAGCTTGTGCACCCTAATACTGAAATGCAAATTATTTGACTATTAAATTGGAAGCAAATTATACCTATTGATATATGAGTACTTATTATTTCATTTTCATAATATCACTATTTGATGTTGTAATGCTATACATTTTACCACTTTACCATATATTATGAGCGTCATTTCAGTTGTGTTGTTTCACAGTTATAATCAGTTAAATGATTTTTTTGAAATGATGGACTATAGATTACAGAAAAAAGGGAACTTTTGAAGGTTATACAGTTTCGTAAATACATAAAATGTATGTAGGTACGCTGATAAATATTTCCCTCGGTGTACACTGAAAAAAAAATTCGAATGAAATTTCACTCAAACTCCACTCAATAATGTCTCAACTTCGGTTCACGCCCGATTGATTTGATATTTCACTATACTTGAATGAGAGAAATGGTAATTCAATGAGTGAATATAAGGAATCAGAATTGAATCAATGTAGGTATACCCAGTTTAGATTTTCATATTATTTCAGTTTCGTGATTTTTGAATGAGTATATCAAGTAATTTTTCAGTGCCAATAAGAACATTTATTGAGTGCTTTCATATCCAAAATAAGTACTTTCAAATTTTCTTGACTGCATGGTTATATATATAATAATATCCATTTTTTATGTTGAAAACGGAAGTAGATTCGTTCGCAAAACGTCTGATGAAGCTAAGTGAAAATTCGATATTTTTTCTATATAAGTACTTATATAGGTACCTAACTTATTTTTTCTCTTCTCCAAACCTTTTTCAATACAAATTGTCACTGACAAGCTGGTGAATTGTTCTTTTAGGCTCTCTGATAGAAAAATTCTTTGAAACGCATTAGTGACATTTTGGGACAAATCATCTGATTTGTCCTTACTACACGTAGGTATATTTAAATAATATTCATATTTTCATTTCATAGAATCGAGGAGAGAAAATCCCAAAAAATATGGAATAATGAATGTTCTTTAAATCTTGATGGGAAATGCTTCGGCGTGTGTGCCCAATATATTTCACGTTACAATCATATTACTATGTATCTCACAAATACCTGATTTATCATTATTAGTATCGATTAACTTTATAGGGTAGGTATATTTGTATACAGAGAACATTCCACGAGATAAATTCTGAAAAAAACATATCAGCTCTAAATTTCATCATATATTATATTTGTTGTTTTCAAAATCGAATTTTGCCATCATGAAAAATGAAGGTGCCCTCATCTTGATTGAGAATTCAAATGAAACTTCGTATACTTATATACCTTATATAGGTTGTGGGTATCAGTCTTCATGAAAATATCATGCATCCATCATCATCCATATCAATCCATCCATGTTATATACAGTATGATGCAAATGTATGGAATAAATTCGTTTCAAAACAAGACGAATTTCGAAAAAAATCCAAAACCTAGAGTTTAGAACTTTTTTTATTGATACATTTTTTTAACTATATATAGACGACCCTTCCATGTTCAATTCTCAGTAGTAGGTATAGACCTCTGCAAGATTCAGTTAAAATCAAATGATAATCCATTTTGATTTCATCTTCTTATGCAAAATTTTGACTGTTGGATAGACGATCAGTATATAGTCCTTTCAAACGAGATGTCACATGATCCCTATTTGTATTTGAAAAAATCGTCCATTACGCGTCATTAGTCCAACACTGGTGACTTAACATCTCTCATATGAATATCATGAGATAAGGCTTCAAGAATTAAAACTCACGTGTTTTTGGAATTTTTTCAAATGTCACCCATTTCTGAAATAATGAATTTATTCCATACATTTGCATCATACTGTATAGTGTATATCCATCCACATAATATATAAAACCCGTCGTTAAACTATTCAATAGAGAAAACTACCTACCCCACAATTTAGTATCATTACAGAGCAATCAGCGGCTCACATTGTGTGATATGAATTGAAATCCAGAGAACGAAACTGAACCTGCCATTAGTGCTATAGAATAGAGAGTGGAGAGTGTGGTCCATTCATGCAGGAATACAAGAGATTTCAGTGATGGATTGCATTCATCGCAGATAATTTGTCTCGAGAGACGTTCCACAATATATCACAATGCGTTGTGTTTACTATGTTTGCCCACTATACAATGTTTACACGATAATTTGTTGTACTTCCTGTTTTTCATTTTCAGGTAATAGCTTATACTCTTATACCTATAAATTTAAGTGATTTCATTTCCGAATTCTGGTATACCAGAATTCGGAAAGAATAAGTTATATCACAGGTACCTATACCCAAAAATACATATACGCATACTACTCCACAATTTAATTAGGTATACAGTAGGTTTCCAAAATCGGAGCGATTTTTGAATTGGGTAGAGTAGAATGATGACAAAAAAAACGAAATGACATAATAGAATAGAGTGCCCAGAGTCGGGGATTATGGAATACCGTTTTTATTTTCTGAGTTATTTCGGAAAGTGTTAAATGAAATATGAATTTAAAATGGTGATGATGATGGTGTTGGCCAAAAGATTTATATTAGACCGAATAAATTACGGCTAAATATCTATACTGTCTGACGGGATAACCCATCATTGGATTATGATAATAAACTTAGATAAATAGGTATGAGGATAAATATAAACAAAAACATAATATTTTGGATTATTGAAAAATGCTATAGGTAAGTACATATTTCTGAATATTGTCTGTAGGTTGATCGAGGAGGTGGTATATACATTCATTTTACTTTATTATTTGTGATTTTCTCTCCTCGTTTCTATAAAATGAAAATATGAGTATTAATTATTTCAATATTATCTATGTGTATACATGGTGTTGCGAAATTCGACCGACAACGCTTCAGGTGATAGCCCTTCGTATGATTTCATATTCACTGAGATTAGGGACATGCGGTCTTCAAGTGTTCAGTTCTCGAGATACAGGGCGTTAAAAGTTAAGAACTAACTGAGCTGAAATGAACAAATTTCGAGATATTCGACCCGAAATAGAAGATTGCATAGTGATATTTCATCATTTTCAGTAGTAGAAGTTTGCAAAAAATTCTGGTGTTGAGTATAGATTAGATACTATTCAGATCTCATTCTATAGCTGAACAGAAATAGTTATTCCACGCATAATGAGAAAAAAAAAACATTTTTGTAATTTTCTACTTTACTGAGGAAGATGAAAAATTACTATATAATATGCAAACTTCTATTTTGGGTCAAATATCTCGATAACTGTTCATTTTAGCTCAGATGAAGATGATGCATTACTTTTTCAACATAATTGAACAATCAATTCGAGATATTGGAAATAATATTCAACAGGAATATTTCGTCTTGGAATGCATTGAACTAACTATAGCATGAACCCATTGTTGCCTCAAATTCGCATCTTCACTTTCCGGGAAACGGGTGTCTTGATAATTTGACACCTCCACCTCTTGGAGTGCAAAATAACATTGCAAAATATATAACACAATCGCACTCACAAACCAATCAACAAACTATAATAGTATAACTATATATATGCATTACCATAGAATAAATAATTATACCTATATACTTATATAAGTATATATAGGCATAATAAATTGTGTATTCGACAGAAAATATCGAAATCAATTTTATTCAATAAGTTTAGTCCAATTGACAATCTAACTACTTCACTTTTTTTCTATTTTATCACTAGGTATACCTAGCTTTGTTCAATTCTCAACAAACCAAACAAATACATAATACATACTTGATAAAAAAAAAAAGATTGCGCCTCCTTAAATCATCTACCTAAACAAACCTTATATAATTTTGAACAAAACATCAGGCAACGAAAAAAACAAGACTACACCGAAAAAAATATTCGGTATAGTACCTACACTGAGAGAAAACTTGAGTTATCATAATTGGAAATCTGATACTCCTTAAATCATCTACCTAAACAAACCTTATATAATTTTGAACAAAACAGGAAACGAAAAAAACAAGACTACACCGAAAAAAATATTCGGTAGTACCTACTTATATATATACCTAAGTAAATAACTAATCTTCCTCAAAATCAAGTAGGTACCGAATATTTCGGCCAACCTCACAAGGTCGTAAAACTCCTGATCCGTGACACTATACAGGGTGTCCCATAAGTAATGGATCATCATGAGAAGTGGGGTGGTAGGGGGGGGGGGGTCATTTACAATCAAACTAACCATATAATATGTGGTTATCCTAACGGATTATGGAATACAATACAGGGTGTCCCATTTGAAAATCGAAAGTTGGGGTCGTTTCTGGCGAAACTGGAAGTGATAGAAGATAGAAGAAGAATTGTTTCATCAATTGATGAGCAATTTGGTATACTTGCTACCCACCAATTTTCAAAACCCTATTTCGAATAATTCAAAAGTTACAGCGGTCTTGGCCATTTTTTGTGCACTTCCTGTCTGGGTCTATATCCCTATATATTTTGTAGGTATATCTTTTCTTCTTAGAATCACCAAAGAACCCTAAATAGAGATGTCGTGACGAAATTTTTTTACTGAGCAAATCCAACTTGTTTTGCAATATTCTAGCAACGGGCCACATTTTTTTGAAACAAATTGTATATACAAAATATCAATGATCACAGTACCACAAGATCATCACACTAATCGCAATTTAAATCCACTCGACCATCAAACTCCCACATCAAGAAAAGCGAGATTCATGACGCTCTAAAAATCGTACTCCAGCCTCAAATCAATATGCCCAATAAAACTATATAAATATACAATATCACAGTCGAGCACGGCCCTCTTGTACCTCGAGTGGCTCACAATAGGCCGATGGGATGAGCGACAGCTTCCCCGAGATTAATCCGGCTCAATGGGACCCTCATCGTGGGCCCCTCACACGCCAATCTCACCCTTATCCTCCGGTGATATAAGGCACAGGATCGCTCGCGCGACTCGCCACGCCCACCGACGCGCCCATTGGTGGAATCGACCATGGCCACGCCTCTCCCGTTCGAAGCACCGTGGCCACAGCACAAGGACCATGTACTCTTGGAGGACACTCTAAGAGTACGCTTAGGCGAGTTAAGCACACTTCGAGTTAAAGAGTCTTACATCAAGAGTGCTATATCCCGATCACTGATTTATTTATATAGTTAGTCAGTTTGTTTATTGGATTCGGCGATCGGATCGAGTGGGTTTTCTTTCGAGGAACGCGTCGGTTGGCTGTTTTGCGGGACGAGTGCGGGTTTTGTGGTGACTGTTGGTCCGATATACGGTGTTTTTTTTTTCACATGGATTGACTGTGTGCTCTTCTGTCGTTCTTGTGTGGAGCCGCCGCGGTTTACTTGGTTGGTCCTGGAGTCCATGTCGGCAGGTCAGTCGGAGGTTTGCTTATATTGTTTTCAGTTTTTAGTAGGATATATACCATTTTTTCTATACATATCAGTGTTTGTCAAATTCAGTGGCATAGGTATTGAACGCGTTTGAAGACTGAACAAGTTTGCCTGAAACTTTTGTAAAATATATCATCGTTATAGCTTTCAGCGAAGTTATAGGTATTATATACCTAGGTATATAACATCGGAAGTAACATCTTTATTCTTGATTTTTATTCGAGATAATCACGAACCAATAAAGATGATGGTGGCAAATAAACGTTAAATTCTGCATGAAGTAATATTTAGTCATCATGCAATAAGCAAAGCACCTATAAAGCATAGAATCATTAATTGTGTCCAGTTTGGATTCCAGAGTGAAAAAAGTACAGGTGATGCAATGTATAATCTGTTACAAGTGTTACAACATGTCTATAGCTGATGTCGCAGCAGTATTTTGTGATCTGACAAAGGCGTTCGATTGCGTAAACCACAAAATTCTGCTGAAAAAATTGGAAAGATATGCGGGTTTAGAGATAAAAAGTCCTATAGTATATAGGTACAATGGTTTGAGTCGTATTTGTCTGGAAGAACTCAAAGTTGTGTTGGATAGATTATAAATTAGAAGTTGAGTGTGGAGTACCTCAAGGGTCAGTGCTGGACCCAGTTCTCTTTCTGCTCTATATATAAATGATTCAATATATAGCAACTATTGATATTCGAGGAGAATTCACACAGTTTGCAGATGACACGACGATTCTGTGGCGCACAATCGAGATGTATCGAAATTGCAACAAATTATTGTTGATATATATAATATTACAAGAGTCAAAGATCGGTATGATGTGATTCCAATATGTTTTCATTGATTATTTCGAAAACGAATATCCTCACTTTTCATTGCAACTTGCAAGAATTGTTTCTTGGTAGGTATAATAATAATTCTGATGCGTAACAAAATTTCTGGGTTTACACATTGACAATAAATTACGAGGTTTGAAGAACATATTGACAAAGAAAAAGTTAGCCTCTGGGTGTTTTACAGTTAGAACAAAATCTCGCGGGAACTTGGTAAAGATATTAGACATATAGCGAAACTGGTAGGTATATAATTTGCTCTTATCGACTCCCATTTAAGATATGGAATTTGTTTTTGGGGGTCTTGCAGTCAATTTTTATTTGATACCTATGATATTCGTGTTACAAAAGGGAGCAGTATAAGGTATTTATGTGAAATTAAATTTAGAGATTCTTGTAAGCCTTCGTTTATTGAAAATAGAATATTGACACTGCCATGTATCTTCATTTTGGAAACGTGTCTTATTCACATCAGTAGGTAAATATACATGACATACATGATATACCAATCGTTATAACACAAGACAGGCTATGATGGATATATCGGTACCAATATCATCTTCTATATACTCAAATCAAAAACTCCTTCTTTCTGAATGGGAAAAAACTTATTCAAGCATGCACCGCGCACTCAAGACTTAGGTATATCACATTAGATGAATAGATATATAGGTAACTAAAGCCACATATTTTATTCAAATTAATCCTGATGCCTTCCTTCTTTCCCACACACCTCAACTTTTCCTGCTCAATTTGATTGGTGTTTTCATGCGTGATAGCTTCAAACCTTCCAACCAAAGTGTTCCTGTTGCAAGCACAACTCAAGTGTTCCTGATAAAAGTGTATATATAGGTATAGATATAGGTCAAGGTATAGGTACTATGTGAACAATGCTGAAAACTGAAATATACTTTCTAGACTCAATTCATGATTGAAACATGATTATATAAATTTTATATGCTCTGCCGCCCATGTTCGTGATTTTCCCGAATAACCATCATCCTTCTCATTTGTTTCTCTTGCACAACTTTTTGCCTATACAAACTCGATTCGATGCGGAAAGATATATTTGCTTTATATAGAAAATGGCTGTGTCATCTGCGAATCCGACAATATTTCCATCATTACCAAGAGAAAAAACAATCTATCAGTATATATTTTAAATGATGTTGGGCCTAGCACGGAGCCTTGAGGTACTCCGCAGTCGATGACCTGATCATTGTTCAAAGCATCGTCAATTCTTACCATTTGATATCTTTCGCTCAAGCAGCTCTCAAGTAATTTCAGTATGTCATTTCGTATTCCAATATCTTCTATAATAGGGATTGCAGAAGGAGGTGATGACTGACAGTGTCACACAGAGAGATGGCTTGCTCTCATTTATAGAGCTTCAACTACTTTTGAAGTAAATGACGAGATAGCGTCCTGAGTCGAAATGCCCTCTCTCAAACCAAACTGATTGCATGTTTGATATTATATTATATTCACATATATAACTCAGCAGGACTTTTTTATGTATATCCCTGATGAAAGGATAATTGTGCGTACCGAATGTACGTTCACGCATCCTTCTCATTTCCTCTCTTGCACACCTTTTTGCCTATACAAACCCATTTCGATGCGGATAGATATCTATATCATAAAGCTAAAACACAAAACCTCACCGGTCGTTCCCTCGCCCCCAGGTGGCAGCTACGGGGAAGGCCCCGCGGTACCCCCTCCAGGTGGCGGCGACAGACCCGACCTGCACGGCCTCGTGCTGCCCGAGCTCAATGGCGTCGAGCTGGCGATGAGCCTCAGTCCCAAACACCTCCACCACCAGCACCAGCAGACCGGCCAGCAGGCGCTCAGCCACCACCTGCAGCAGCTGCACCAGCACCACCACCACCACTCGACGCCGTTCAGCGTCACGGACATCCTGAGTCCCATCGAGGAGTCCTACAGGAAGTTGGAGCTGGCTACCAATCCGCCATCGCCCTACAGGTTCGTCGTGTTTCGATATATTTCCATTATTAAACCCATATTATTCTAAAAAACTGATGCACCGGAATTGTCATCGATTTCCGTTCATTTTGGTCCTTCGCCAAAGCTGTAGGAAGAAACTTCACTTCCAGCTCGTTTCCTCCTCTAACCAATAAGGAAGATGGAACACTATAGCCACAACTGCACAGGAGAAAGCCAACATTTTTGCGCATTTATTTGCTGGAAATTCCACTCTGGATTCATCGGGAAAACAAACTCCAAACATAACGCCAATTGACAGTCATATGCCCGAGATCACCTTTCGCCAACGTACTATAAGGAAGATTTTATTGGGTCTCAACACCAACAAAGCTTGTGGCTACGACGGAATCCCACCGATTGTTCTCAAAAAATTTGCTCCCGAACTAACACCTGTTTTTTGCAAGTTGTTTCAACTTCTTTTACAAATTGGGGATATTTCTGTCCAACTGGAAAATTGCAAGAGTACAACCAATTCCTAAAAAAGGCAAAAAGACCCTATACCTAGCAAACAGACCGATCGCACTGCTATATCTATTATTTCAAAGATCATGGAGAAAGCTATCAACATCGAGCTCATGAAATACCTGGAACATTCATCAGGTGTTATCAATGATAGGCAATATGGCTTCCGTCATCAGAGATCAACTGGTGACCTGCTCGCTTACGTCTCACATAATTATATGGCAGCAATCTATTGAAAAATATGGTGAATAAACCTTATAGTCGTGGTACTTGATATCTCCAAAGAATTCGATAGAGTCTGGCACCACGGACTCCTCGCCAAGCTTCCATCGTATGGCTTGCCTCCCAAGCTAAGTTCTCTGCTAGCTAGTTTTCTCTTAAACAATATGCTTGAATTTGAACAAAGGTATGCTCATAGTGATTTGGTTATGATTATAACTCATGAAAGTGTTTAGGGTAAATTTAATTTGAATACTAAAATATGTCTTAGGAGGCCATGTTTTGGTATTTAGGCATAACTCTCAATTGGAAACAACTTTTCTCTTAAACATTCTGCTGAATTTTTTGAAATTAGGGTACTTTACTCTTGAGCCATTTTTATACTTTTTGACCTAACCTGAATGCTGTTTGACTTGCAACCATTCTAAGTGCACCTAAAATGATTACCGAACATGCATCAACTTTCGACACTATCTGTATTTTGGTTGTGCAATACGTTAAAAAGAGGCCCATATGTTGCACACTTAAATGACCACACTGTACATATATGTCGATTCAAACTATTATTAAACATACCCATTGTTATATTATGGTCATAATTCAATAAACACGAGCACAAATGACGTGGACAAGGGTTACACTTGCTCACAACTCGGCTGCCTGCCGAATACTACTATATATATGAGCCAGTCTTCACACACGTCTGTCATAGGCTCTGATCTAAGCACATTCCACTGAGTAGTAGCGCATCTAGTTGCTAGATGCTAACACCCATAACAAGTTTTCTTCATGGGTGCTATAACTAGGTACACTGGATTAATATTATTGCGTACTCGGGGATATGGGTATATGTATACACATCTATTTGTGGAAATAAATTATTGATATTATTATTATCGGTGATGATTGTTGCAGATCGACATCCAGCGGCAGCAGCATCACCTCCCCCGGAATAGGCGCGGGCAGTGGCGGCGGCGCGTGCAGCATGAACGGCGGGTACCCGGTGATGGGCCAGTTCGGGGGCGGGCAGTACTGCCCCGTCTCCGAGAACCTCGGCCTCGGCGCTCCATACTCGGGAGGCTGGTACCAGACCTCGGCGGCCGATCCCCGCTTCGCAAGTAAGTAGCACACCATATTATAATTATGTCCACCGCATCATACACTCAGTGTAGTCCAGAGAGTAATTGACATTTTGTGTCTTATTCTTATATGTATGTTTTTTTTAGAAACATTAAGTTGGTCGATCGCTTTTAACCTAGATATTTTGTGACAGATCGCCGGCACTGTAAGTCTGAGCACCCCTGGCATACATGCACCCTTGTATCTCACGTAATCGTTGGGTAAGGATCCTGAAATTTGCTGGAGTGAGAGATATACCGAAAATGCACTCTATGACTAAGTGGGGTCATCTTCAGTGATATACACTGCTCGCCATCAGCCATGGAACCACCCCAATTTCCGGAAAATGATATTATAGGAGTCAAAATAGGTCGAAAATCACTTCAGATTCGGAATCAGGACGCCCAATAAACTACTGGTACTGGTACTGGTGGGGGACGTTTCCACGTCAGCAACTAGTCCCCAATGGGACCTTTTTGCCAACCCCAAGTGTTTTCAATGACTGATGTGGTTCGCTCAAGAGAGCTGGCTAACATCCTTTTCAGGCACCGCCCATCAGCTCTCTTTTCAGAGTTTTTCAGCTGTGTTTTGTAGGCTAGTAATGTACTCACTACCATATGCGCAGTGGCAGGCCTGCTAACTATCATCGTTAACCCCCGAGACCGAGGTCTACTTAAGCAGCTGGCCCGCTCTCACGCTCAGCTGGTAGTTTTTTCCACACCCACCTACATACACCGTCCTACTTCTTCTCTGACGCTCACAACCACATCATCATATCTTTCTGCGTTGTTCTGTGTAGGCTTTGTTACTAACTCCATGCGCCACTTTAGGAGCAGCACTGTTAATTGGAACGCAACAGCGAATCGTGCAGGACTATCCCCAGCCGATGCTCCGAAACTTTACAATATTTAATTCGTAAATAAAATATTGAAAAAAGTTCCTTGCCCGTGCTGGAAATCGAACCCACGACCTTGCGGTCGTGAGACGGACGCTCTTCCACTGCGCCAATCCCGGCGATCCCAATAAACTAACTATTCATATATTTTCTGGAAAATTTTCAGTTCTGAAAAATTAAATTTTGTCGCACTTTTTACGGAAGCACCCCCGTATCTTATGTAATCGACTTTATCTTTGGACTTTCCCTTCCTCCTGCAAATTTCAGAACCCTACCTCAATAATTACGTGAGATACGGGGGTGTTTCCATGAGAAGTGAGAAAAAATTTAATTCTTCTGAACTTAAAATTTTCTAGGAAAACTATGAATAGTTAGGAATTGGGCGTCCTGATTCCGAATCCGATCTGATTTTCAACCTATTTTGACCCCTAATATCATTTTCCGGGAATTGGAGTGGTTCCATGGTTGTTGGCGAGCAGTGTATTTATACCAAAGAAGGGAAAGATTTGTATATTGTGCAAGAAATTCATTTAAAATATTCGTAGCATCAGAGCGCTTTCGACTGTTAAATCATCATCAGTGCGTACCTGTAAGTATAAGTAATCTGCTTTTAGCTATTGGAAAGAAATTGTTATTGAAAATTCTAAAAAAAAAAAATTTTTTTTGAAAAAATTTTTTTTGAAAAAATATTTTTGAACAAAACAAAATGTAATCCATATTTTACCCCCTTTTGGGAAACACATTTTAATTTGTTTGTAACGTAATTTACTTAAATGTCGTTAGTTTTAAACTGGACCAAAGAATTTTTATGGACGAATTTCCCTGTTAGTAGTAAGTAACCTCACTTTTATCAATTTCCAAATCCATATTTAACAATTTCAAATTTCGATTTTATTTTAATGTCTTTTTCAAATCAAAAGTTCATCAAAAAAGTAGCAAGATTCACCAATTTATATTTTAATTTTTTACTTATTCAATGTTGAACAAATTAAAAAAAACAGAAAAAAAATTGTTTCAAAAATATTTTTTCAAAAATTTTTTCGAATTTTTTTTTTTTTAGAATTTCCAATTACAATTTCTTTCCAATAGCTAAAAGCAGATTACTTACTTACAGGTACGCACTGATGATGACTTAACAGTCGAAAGCGCTCTGCTACGAATATTTTGAATAAATTTCTTGCACGAAATACAAATCTTATTCCCTTCTTTGGTATATATTCACGTGCACACAGCCCAGCAACCCTCACAGCTGTGTATATCACTGGAGATGACCCCACTTGGTCATAGAGTGCATTTTTGGTATATCTCTCGCTCCAGCAAATTTCAGGATCCTTTCCCAACGATTACGTAAGATACAGTGGTGTTTCCATTAGAAGTGGGTCACACTGTATATGGGTGTATGCAGAAAATGTAATGCTAGACAGTATGGATGTCAACAAATTGAAATCAAAAGTGTACTCAAGATGACTTCTCCTGCACCGCCATTTTAAAACTGAATGTCCACTTACAGCTTGACCATCCTAGCTTGGCCTCTGAGAATTGCATGCGCAGTAGACCAGTCGGCGGAGTATTGGGCGAGAGCTGATTATTGCCGAGGAATTGGTTCAATGTACATCGGTTAGAACAGTACCTACAGTACGATTGTACTTCCCAATAAAAAGGTGTAGTGTTTGTCGCACACTATAACCATATATTTGTCTATCGTTTGCGCATATCAGCGGCCAAGCTAGAATGGTCAAGCTGTACCTATGATATGATCATTTAAAAGGAAATTTTGCGCTCTATCTATACAAGGTCCCATTCAAAATTCTCAACCCATATACATATACTTATAGGTCAATTTCTGGTAAAATCGGTGGTGATATTCAATTGTTTTTTCATGGATGAAAAAGATGGGTTTCAAGAGACTCTATCTTAATTAATTGAAACATCCTGTAACTCTCATTTGATTGCCAACGTCACCAATTATCACTGAGCTCTGAAAAGTGTCAGAACAAAAAAAAATCCATTTTTTGTGTTGAAAATGGGAGCAGATTCGTTCCCGAAACGTCCAAACCTAAGTAAAAATTTGATATTTTTTCTATATAGGTACCTTTATTTCTCTTCTCCAAACTTTTCTCAATACACCCCAGCGAGCACAAAAACATCTCAGAGATGTTAAAAGTACGAGATTTCGAGACATTGAACCTCCACTGCGATGTTCTGTTCACACATGAATAGAACTATTATAGAACAGCCAATGTCCGTCGCAGGCGGCAATTATCGAGATGTCCTTGATATGTCACAAAACTATACCTTCTCCCTAGTTATTTTTAAAGCCTTTTCATGGACACAACAAAACATTTTCAACGCGTCTTGCGCACATTAAATCGCTGTAAAAAAACCATTTTCGAGGTACTTTTCTGAAGCCTTTTGTCAAAATGAACTTTTGCATTAGGATTCCATTTCCCTTGAATGAAAAAATGCATTAAAAATAGATTGAACATAAAAATATTTTCTTGATATGAAATTACCATCTTAATCGGTTTCTGAGTAGTGCTTACTACACACAGACATATAATTGCAAATAGGTTTCCCAATTTTTTAAATGTTCTCCACAATGCATAATTTTGCAACTGCGGAGAAGCTGTGTATTGATAAATTCGTACTTTTATATATTGATTACACTGAGGCATCGAACAACACATCTTGCATCTGATGGTCATTATTACAAACTAAATAAGTCTTCTAACACAATAAACTTCACCAAATTCCTTTCTGTTCGTTAGTCGTTGTAAGCATGAGACGTTGTGGTGGGGCAAACAAAAAAAGGGCACAAAAGAACAAAAACAATACTTTCAATATCCTTTTAAGACCTCTTTGGTCAGTGCATATTACGTCTCAAAATAACATCTTCATGCCAACATTTTCAAAACATCCCAAAACATCCCAGGGATGTTTGTGCTCGCTGGGACATTGTCACTGACAAGCTAGTGAATTTTTCTTTTAGGCTCTCTGATAGAAAAATTCTTTAAACGCAGTGACATTTTGGGGCAAATCATCTGATTAATATATATGTATATTGAAATAATATTCATATTTTTATTTTATAGAAACGAGGAGAGAGAATCCCAAAAAATCTGGAATAATGACTATATTATGTTCGTTCCAAATATCATCAGGAGTCTAATATAAAAAACAATAACGGAGTGTCGCTCTGTCCAATGATTTCGTTTTACCCCAGTATTGAAAATAATATTTACAAGTTGTTCAGAATCGAATTTATGCACGTAGCTTTGTTCCCACATCAGAATATTATCCTTTCCGTTTTTTCCTTGTCGGTCCCGGATCCTCACGGATCTTGTTCTTGCCCGTATGTATATACAGGCGTTCATAATAGGAGCTGGAGGCACGCTCCCGACGATATTCCCATCAATCATGATCCCACTTCCTGTTTACATGACGACATATCCGCATATATCCCTGTTATATCACTCATGCATGTTGGGGCATATTAAGGGGAGATGAATCGGTTCCGGACTATATTTCGATGCTTGGAAAAGTGTATAGAAAGAACACCAAGACGTGACAGAATAAGTAGGTATTAAATTTTTCAAATTCATAAGACTGATTTTCCTATATTTCTCCGGATATTTTTTATTGTCTCTTTGTTAGCGCCAACCTTCCGAAAATGAAGGTTCAGCCATAGGTCGCCTTCACCTATACTAGGTTTTTATTTAGATCGACAATATAGTTCAGCGACGGGTATTTTAATCCTTTATAGGTTGAGAAACTGGGAAAGTATAGGAAATGAAAGATGATGATATCAATGCGTTTACGTCATTTTACCGCACTATTTCACCTGAAGAAGCTTTAGCGAAACATCTAGTGTTAGTGTTATTAAGAATTTTGTTGAAATCTCATCTTTTGTGAAGTTTTTCACATTTACTATGGATTTCCGCATCAAGTATAACGACCGAGTCAATTCAGAAAGATAATATTTATATTTAATACATTCAATATTCTCGTTCCGATGATGTCGCTGCTCGTTTTTCTCATGGTTACCCATTATAAGGTAGGTATAAACAAATTATGAAAATGTGTGTTTTATTATCAGAAAATTGATTTGGCTAAACCTCCAACATACTTCAGTTAAATTCGCTCAATCATGTTGTTGAAAGATTAAGTTCAGCGAAGTAGAAGTATATACGGCGTCTTAGTTCATCGCATCCTTGAACGAATTCTAAATACTAGTTTCGGCAGCGCAATCCAGTTATTAAATTTAGAACCAGAGCAATATATAATTATAGATCGAATATAAGCTTACTTGGGGGTTGATCTTTTGATCAGGTGGCAGGCGCTGGTGGCAGGCGCTGTTGCCAACTCGAGTGAAGAGTTCTCCTATCTATGAGGAGAAATAACCATGGGTGATAATACCTGCATAAAGTGCAAACAAAAACAAAACAAGAGGGACAAAATTTACGTCTTTGCCTGTGATTCGTGCAACACATATTACTGTAGAGATTGCTCTGAAGTCTGAACTAACAACATCTGAGGTAAGATGCATGCCTCTTGCAGAACGACAACTTAACTTCTTTTGCAAATACTGTAGAGCGAATGACTTTATAGAGTTTCTCAAAAACACAATTCTATAGACAAAAACACAATTATAAACGATAAACAAATGATAATTGATATACTACAAGAACAAATAAAGAAGATAGAATATGTACCAAATCTTATGCAAGTGTCGCTTCCATTCCTGCTCTGCCGATAACGCCAATTCGACCTCATACTCCCAAGAATGTTCCTCCAGTACTTATGAGTTACTAAAGCCGATCTTCAATTAAAAATTCATCCGATCGAATTGAATATTAGCATTAATTCTGTTAAGACCGCGAAAAATGGGGTTGTGGCATAATAAACTGATGTATAGTAGCGAACAAGAATGCCAGAAATTATTGCAAACAATTCAAGAACAAGACACTGAGGGAAACTACACCGTACAGCTGCCACAACTGAAGAAACCTATATATAGGTTCAAGATTATAATGTCAACAGCAAGCAAGGAAATGGAAGAAATATCCAACTGTTTGGAACAACAGAACCTCAGCCATCGGACTCGGGCTCTTTCGCCAAAATATGAAGATAAACTCTTGCAATTTTTAGATAACAGGCTTTCTCGCAAAATTATCGGTAATTTTTATGCACTCGTGCAATTATAGGCGATAAAAAACGTTGAATGTACTATATAGACAGTGATGTTTGATGAAAGTGTTGGATAGAGAACACGCACCCCGGACTTTTATCGTTCTAAAATGTATCGTTGGTCTATCCCTATGCTTCCGGATTCCTAAGACTGGGAAGCGGACACTGAATAAATGGAATTCCGGGTGGTTGTAGGGAGGTTCGACTGGGAATGTAATCGATCCGAGGCACTTTCAGCGGTGTATCTGAGAGTATCTCCGGGTGGCGAGAGGTATTTAGCTTTGGTAACACGATACCGACGGCGTGTCACATTGGCTGCCGAGGGTTTTAGCGAGGGCCAAGAATAATACCGAACAGTCAGTCCACAATGAATGTATACTGTATAGTAATAGTTGGGGGAGGGTGGTGATATGGTAACCCGAGGAGAGTGTCCCATTTCTCACATCGAATAATTTAGAAGACACGCATTGGACTTGTTACACTTATTGAGAATATAGGGAGGGTTGAAACGTGAGAGGTTTACTCCTTTCGTGATTTTTTTTTTTCATGTACTAGAGGTATATTGAAAGATACCTACCACTGAAAACTTCAACGTGTTTGTTCAGTTCACCTGATATCTTGTGATTATTTTTGTTGAGCAGTTTTCTATACCCTTTCAACTTCAATTTCGGAATCGGTAAGTTATTATTCGGAGAAGGTAAACTCCATTTCAGAATTGGTTAATTCGATTTCAGAAATGGTAAACTCAATTTCAGAATCGATGAGTTGAAATTCAGAAAAAGTCTATTCAATTTCAGAAATGGTAAGTTGTATTTCAGAAAATGTTTTGGTTAAGTAGAAATCCAATAAAATCAAATAATTTGTGGTCACATGATTGAACACAACCAATCAATCCAACATTATACTGATAATTGCATTCAGTGCAATTATCAATCACTATATATGCTATATAGAAGCTTAGAAGAATTGGCGTTGATACTAAAAGATTGGGCAGTCAATATTATGAGAAAGAAAAACGGGACCGAATATATATAAAGAAGCGACGGTGAAGTCAATTTGGAACGTTTCGTGCAAACTTTTGCAAGAAAAATAAAGTGTACCCACCCTGTATAAGATACGTTAAGTATATATATATAAAAACTGTTGGTTACTGGAAATTTCAGAAAAATTTTCAGTACCATCAAATTAGAACCACAATATTCACCATCATTGCTATACCCGCAACTATACATATAGCTATTATACAGCACCTATATAAATATAACAAAACAGTGGCGACTCGTGAATTTTTGGGAGGGATATGTAAAATGAAAAAAATTCGAGTAACTATGTACTTATACTATCTTGAAACATCAGTTGTATCTTCTATCTGTTGAAAGGAAGATTTTGAAGTGATGAATCAAAACCAATTGTGTTAAGAATAAGGGATCATCATGTCCAATTGGCGTGTACACCTTAGTAGAACTTTTAACTCAAATCATGTTTATAATGATTATTTTATACATAAATAATGATCGACGACATAATTCGATCGAAAAATTAACTGGAATGTTTTATTTTTGGACATAAATAATAGTACCTCCTGAAAACGGACCCTCTTATGACGTAGAAACCTAATCTCGCCATCATAGTTAATATATATTAATTCTTTCAACTGTGCATGCGATCTCCCGATCTCGCGCTAATGCACTCTGATAGAAATCATGTATCATTCATCTCTGTCTGGAATACCTACACAGAGAAAAACAATTCTTTGAATTTAACAAATATTGTTGAATTCAAAGAAATCCGAAGTTTGAATAGGTCCAACAAACAAGCTTGGTTGAATCAAAGTTTCCATTCCTTTGATTTTTCAAATAAGTGATTTTTTTGTATCTATATAATTTATTGAAAATGATATGATTCATAATTTGAAAGAAAGTGTATATTTGTTTGAATCAAAACCATTTCTTTGGATTCATGATCAGAATTATTCATAGTGAATAAGTGTAATTTGCATCAAAGAAATGAAAGCTTGAGGGAAACAAGGAAATTATTTGGAAGAAATAAATAATTATTTGTTTCAAAGAAATCAGAGCTTGACAGAAACAAGAACATTCTTTGGAAGAAACAAATGATTATTTGTGAAGAATAAATATATGTAAATGTAATTTGATTCAAAGATGTCAATGCTTAAGAAAAACAAGGAAATTGTTTGGAAGAAACAAGTTCAAATAATGGATTCCCTTACCAGAAATAAATTGTAGATTTGAACGAAATCAAAAATTAATAAACTCAAAGAAATAGAATCTTCCTAAGAAGAAATTCATTTCTTTGAAAACAATACTCCTCTTGGAAGGAATTGAGAATTAACAACAAAATTGAACTATAACAAACTTTATTGAATAATAGAAAAAATGTGACAGACACACTGTTTGGGTTCGATACTACAGAAGTCAAGATACTTGATGATCCTGAAGCAGGTTGATCGCTGTTATTTGTATCCAACCTCAAATATTTGGCAGGTGGATCATCGGCTCTATCATCCGGTGCATCAGCATCAATAAAAATGTTTTCGGAAATCACTGGAGTATTCACATCAATGACAGACGTAGCAGATTTCTTATTGCCCTCCTGAAAGTTTAGTATATTTTAATGCGGGAATAGATGAAATATATGCATAACAAGGAAATAAAAATTCCATAACATTGAAGTGCATTGATGACAATTTTTCATATGAAGAAAAGAGCTGTGATAATTTTTGTTCTAGTGATTATGTTATCTATAGTTACATGATATCTCAAAATACTTATACAGGGTATATCTAAATAACACCGAAAAAATTAAAGGGGTGATTCCTGAGTTTTAATATTCTCCCGAAGATGCTAACATAGAATCAAAACATTTAACATACTAATTATCATTTGTTTCATGGAAACAAATATTTTGTTTCAAGTGAAGCTGGTGACATTTGAATCAAAGAAATATTTATTTGACTGCATGAAATCTTCCATTGAAAATCATAGAAGAATTTGAACGCCATTTCACTGGAATATTTCAATATACAGCAGATTAGAAAGTATACTTATCTACGAAATATCACACATATACCTACCTACCTATTCGTACATCCTTCTATGACCTACCAAATTGCACGGTTTGTCTTTTTGATGGAGATCGGTATGAAAACGTCAGATAATCAACAAATCATAAAAAATTTCACGCCATTATTCCGATTTTCAAGTATGAATTACAATTCCTTACCTCTGAAAATTGGGACCAGATGACCCAAATGCCATTCTTCTGAAAAATCCATCACTACACATTGAGAGAATAGTGAAAATCTGTAAATATGCTGTGGAATTAACTATACTAAATCACCACTGTACGATACGACCTGGCGAACCACATCATCAGAGATACAAAACGAATGCGTTATGGCGGGTCTGGTAGTTGTATACGTTTCAGACAGGGTTGCCAGATGGAGCTGGAGAGCTCGTGAACCTTTTATATTATCTGTATAAGACAAGGAATTTTTATAGTGATGAATCAAAGGATGAAGGTCTAACCCTTGCATGTCATCATCTCCTTAATTCTTCAAGTGTAAAAATGATTTGAAAAATTAACTTGCCGCTGTAAACCTGGAATTATATTATGATGTCAATTAGACATTGTAGAAAAAAGATACGAATTGACAGACGGTTTTGATGAGAAGTAGGTGCCAGGCGAGTCCAAAGGTGAGGGAAATATAATTCGAAGACCAAAATTAAAGTTTGCTGATTGGACGTTTACCAGTTTTTCAAAAATACTTGATGACCGAGCATTTCAGGTTCAAAATTTTGCTTCAAATTGCGTATCAGTCATGTCCAGAATAGGTATTCAGCTCGAGTAAAGATACAACTTCATGTTGGGTTTGCAGGAGATCCAGCCATAAAACATCAATCATGTCAAAAAGCCATTGACGACCCAAAGACAAAAGTGCCTAATTTGTTGTCAGATCTGGCAACCCTGATTTTGGATATTATAGAAACAAGTCACGCCACCGAACTGAACAATAATTAAGACTTTAAGTTTTGGTTTGGTGATTTTTTCAGTCATGGGCATCGTCGATTTTACTTTGGTATATAGAAGAAAATAAGTCAGTTGTTTTTACTTTTTCTGGATCTGGATTCTCATTTTCCCAATCATGCGAACATTCGACTACACAACAAAAACAAGCGCATATGATCAAAGCAATATTTGATTTGGACCAAAAATTACTATATTTTGTTATAAATTGTGCTGTCATTCAAAAGAACAATTCCATAATGTAATTTCAATAAGCGCATTTATTCGAGATGAATTACTCACTCGCTCTGTTCAAATTATATTTTTTAAATACAAATTTTTTGTTTGTGCATGACAACTATATCAATTGTTCATATTTATATCAAAATTATTTTTCGCCAACAATGTGATATTTCTGTTCAAAATAATATTTATTTGCTCCAAGTAATATTTATTTCTTCGAAATAAATATATTTTCGACAAATGCTATTGTTTCACCCAAACAAATGTCATTCAAATGAACCGATGATTTCAAACAAAGAATTTGATTTGGTTTTAAGAAATAACAATTGTTTCTCGCAAATAACATTTATTTCTTGCAAACAAATATAAGTCAAACAAATAAGATTGTTTCACGCAAAGAAACGTTTTTCTCTGTGTAGTCTTGTTTCAGTATTAGGGTTTTGACGTCACATCATCGCCTCGTTTTCAGAGGTCCGAAAAATCAGGGATTTAAATAATTTTTTATAAAACGTAGGGAGTTCACAGCAAGAAACGGTTTGCGGCGGTGAGCTAGTTTGGGTGAGTTCTATCGAATTATGAAATAAATGTTTTTTGTGATATAAGCCCATTCAATTAAAAACCTAATGATATATAGCTAAGTTCAATCACTCACTTTTGACGATAATAATTTGAAGGTGAAAGAGTAACTATATTGTTTTTCTTTGATGTATAATGACTATAATGATCAAGCCATCCAGCTTTCCTGAGAATTTAAATTCAGGCAACATTTCGAAACATCAATTCACGATTTTGATCAACATTTCATCACAATTTCATCGCACCAGAACGATCAATTTTTCAAAAATGTATTCTGGTCGGTTTTTTATACGAGTGTTTTCATGATGTCTCGTTCTCATTGATGAGGCACCTGATGCCTTACCCTTACCTGCATCTCCTGATGATGATCCGCCAATGTAACAAAATAAATACATCGGAATGATAAATAGATCGTTTATTCGACACGCACAATACCTTCATTACTGGTAAGTATAATTACTCTGGTAGGCAGTATTTGCTTTGAACTCGTCTCGAAACCACGGTTGTTATATGAAGGGGGATCGAAACGTTGATTCTCTCTTTCTCTCTCTCTCTCTATACCTCTCTCCTCTCTCGGCTACTGTATTGTCGTAGGATTTTGAGTGCTCCGCAAACAACGCAGCTTAGTGTATTTGCCAGGCTGTCAGTTGGGTCTGTCGGTGACTAGGTCCTGTATCTACTCATATACTTCCACAAATACTTTTGCTTAGATCAAGATAAGGAAAGTTTGAATACAAAGAACTTCTAGAACTGTCATGATTGATGATGAGTATATTAATTTGAAGATCTCGGTTTACAAATAAAAATTTAAAGAATAGTTTTTATTCAACATACCTAATATACTTATAGGTCATATATTATTAGGTAGTCATATAGTACAGTATGATGCAAATGTATGGAATAAATTCATTTCAAAACAAGACGACTTCCGAAAAAAATCCAAAAACTAGAGTTCAGAACTTTTTTATTGTGTATTTTTTCAACTAGACGACCCTTCGATGTTCAATTCTCAGTAGCAGACCTCTGCAAGATTCAGTTAACCAAATGATAATCCATTTTAATTGCAATATTCTTATGCACAATGTTTACTGTTGGATAGACGATCAGTAGACCTTTCAAACGAGGTGTCACATGACCCCTGCTTGTATTTGAAAAAATCGTCCATTACGTCATTACTTCTACACCAGTGACGTTACATCTCTCATATGAATGTCATGAGATGAGGCTTCAAAAATTAAAACTCACGTGTTTTTGTAATTTTTTCAAATGTCGCCCATTTCTAAAATAATGAATTTATTCCATACATTTGCATCATACTGTATATACATCAGTCATATAATATGAAAGGATTCGTTTGCGAGATACAGGGCGTTACCGATATCAAAATTTAGCCCGTTAATATAATATAATATACTCACGTGACTGTTATTCAGGGTGTTTGGTTCATGCACCGACGTATATACGGAAGGAGGTGGTAGGTTATGTGATTTTTACCAATTTGACCATATATACTATTATACAAAGTGTTACACTTTTCGAGAAATCATAGCATATAAATTCAAAATTGGATGTTACAAAAATCGTTTTTTGAATTCTAACGAGCCAAAAAATGTTTTCATCACATTAGATCCCGCATTTCATGTTCAGTATCGATGAAATGCGTATTCAACTTTCCAAGAAAAAAGAGATTTAATCAGATAAAATGTTTGAAAGACCGATGATACACCGAGAAAAGTCCAGTTATACATGTCTCTATTTAAAAACTTCTTATAACCGCCAAATGAAACATTTTAACCACGAAATGTCATCTGATGAACGTGAAAAGTTCACGTTTTCAACGTGAAACAGGTCACCCTTTCAAATCACTCTTTTTGTTTCAAAAAGGTTATCTTTTAGATTCGAAATGAGACAAGATTATAGTTAAAAGATGGAAATTTGAAGATAATCATTTAAATCCTAAAAGATGTCATTTTCTTATTTCCGGAGGTGGTGTGGTGTATATATTTTCCATGCAGTAAAAGGTTTTTTAAAAAACTTGATACCAAATACCCATCCATGATTTTCAGCACAGAATCACCCCTCAATGTTTTTCGGTGTTATTTAGATACACCCTGTATAAATAACTGAGTATCACAAGTGACAACCCAATTATGCTTCGCTCTTATTTTAAAAGAAAATCTTCTTGGTGTGGATTTTATATCGTGCTCACTGTATAGTGTATAGCTCAGTGTTCAGTTCAGTTGTCCGTTCTCCCTTATTGTTATAATAGAAATAGAAAGCCATCTTGACACCTCTCATACATCTCTTGTTTATACAAGAGTGTCCCTGTGCCCCTACTTGAATATACCATTCTAAAATTGATGCATCGAGGGGACATTTACAGAACAAATATTTATTTTTGCCTATCCTGCGAATCATATATTTGCAGATAAAATGAATTTCGGAATATGCATGCAGAAGCTGATGTTTATTTTAGTATCACAATCGGTCATCAGACTTGTCAATATAGGTTTTACCAGGTGATTATAAAATAAATAAGTATATGTTCGTAGAGGCATGTAGAGGTATGGAAGAATCCAGAAATCGTGATGAAAGTAGAAAAATAGATTTCTAGAACACTTTTTGTGTAAAAAATATATTCCTGGTAGAGGTCGCTGCGAGCAACTGTGTTCAATGAAAAATACTAAAAATAGGAATCGGGTGTTATTACAATTTAATACTAATAATGATAATAGTGATTAAGAACAAATTGATACTGAAACAGTTATAGTTGAAAGAGCTTTTGGATCACAAGTACAGAAGACAACAAACTTCACTGTCACAAGAACGGATTGAAATAACATGACAAGTACTCATTTGATTGTTCTTTTTTTGAATTGGAAGAGTTCAAAAAAGTAGGTAAGTATACAATTAAAGAAGTATAAGAATCATATTTTGCCTATACATTTCAATGTTGAATGAAGGAGAATATTGAATGAAAGAAGAAAAATGCACATGGCGTAACTTTTCTGATATATACCTATACCTATATTCACTATATTAGAGGCGACTCACTAGCCACACGGAAATAATTCAAATGCATCGATTATTTCGAATCCCAATAACTCTAAAACCATCAGTTGCTCGCAGCGACCTTTACCAGGAATATAGGTATTTTTTACATAAAAGTGTTCTAGAAATCTATTTTTCTACTATGAAACGTTATATAGGTACAGGTATACGCACAAAAAAGTAATGACTTTTCAAAAGACTCAAAAGACATGTAGGTGGCGCCACCCCCACGAAAGAGACAAAATTAACATAAAATTTGATAATGTCATCCAAAAATACCCCTATAGATACCTACCAAATTTTATTCCAATATCACAATTATTTTGGAGTTTATTAACAAAAAACCAAAATGAGAGCTCAACTTTGACACTCTGATGTGCATCGCCGAAACGAATAACTTTCGGACATAGGTATATTCATACAAACTTTTCTTCTTATTTTGACGTCAGCAACATGCTCCTGAATTTTCTACACCTACTAAAGAAACACCCTGTATCTATATCTAATTGATTACATACCAATACCTAAACAATTTTTTTTGCACCATGTTAAATGAAAAGTGAGGATATATTCGTCGAAATATCTGTGGGTAGGTACCTACCTAATGTCAAGCATAAATTGGAATCACATGCATCACTCTTTTACTATAGGTATCTATTATTGTAATAATAATATCATCAATATTAGTTTGTTACAATTCAGACATAATCAGCCACAGAACTGCAAACTACCTATATTAGGATAAGCATCTAAACTTTTCTGCATATAATATTATAATATTAATTGATGCTGAATCATATATGTAGAGCAAAAATAGCACTGGGCCCAGCATTGGCCCTTGAGGTATACCTACTCCGCACTGAATTTCCTTTCAAATTCATCAGAATTTTGTTTTGGGAGCATTGCTCACCTAACCGTTTCCCTCTGTCCAGTTTCCAGGTTGATGGGCAGCTCGGCCGCCTCGGCCAACATGGCCCACCACGGCCTCAACTCGGCCATGCCCGGCCTGGGCGCGTGCGCGATGCCCGACTCGAAGCCGATGCAGTTCCCGTTGGCGCAACGGCGCAAGAGGCGGGTGCTGTTCACGCAGGCGCAGGTGAGTGGGGAGTCGGAGGCCCCGCCCCGCCGGACACGCCCACTAGATAGCAAGGTCGGCGTGTCGCGGCGGAATCTGTGGCGGAATGATAGGGATTGCGCGGCCGTCGGAACGGCGACTTTTTGTTGATCTGTGGCGGGGTGTTGGAAGTGTTTGATGGGAGTTCGGGTGGAAGTTTAGTGTAGGTAGGAAGCGGGTGATTGATCGAGTCTGTATGTATGTATACCTAGCCGGCAAAAACATTTTGCCACATTAATCGCTTTTTTTCAATTTTTTTTCGATATCTACTGGCGCGAAATTTATACCAAATCGAGGACTCATTCTTCTGAATCTCAGCCTGAATTTTAGTTATCAAGAAAAGCTGATGATGGCTTGATTATGCAACAGATGAGAAAAAACAAAATATAGATAAACTTATTCTTTAATACTTCAGAGCGTTATATATAGTGTTTTCATGATAAATCGGTTATGTATCGGAAATTCTTCCAATTTGGATAATATTTTTAAATTATCTCACTATTCATATATATTCAATTGAAAGTTCTTTATAACGGGTGAAAAATAGTGTATTATCAATATATTATTCTCTCTAATTCGTTTCCAAGAGTATTTCGAAAGATTTTTATGTGCATGGATGGATGTAATTATTCTCTTTGATAGTTATGATTATGGGTTGTGATCGAGCGAGGTTTTGAAAAACTGATGGTTAGAAGTGTGCAAAAACTGGGATTGACCGAGACATTTAGGAGTGATATTTTGATTTGAAATGTTGGAGTTATTTAATTTTCAACCACTTATCTTAACGTAAGGCATATTCAATTTTTTTTGTTCATTATTGAACTTGTTTTTTCTAAAGTTCAATTTTCTCATTTCCTACCATATACAGAGTTTAGTTCAGGGCAGTTCTTCTCCAACTTCATGACAGCATTTATATTTTTGTTGCACCAATTTATCTTTGCCTATAGGTACGCTATATATATATAAGTACACTGATAAAAATACCCGATTGGTGACAAAAGAATGATGCTTTTAGATTCTTTTCTCTCCTGACAAAGACAATTTCTTCCTTTCAAATACATTGCTCTCATCTGCAGATTATTGCTGTTTTTGTAATAAGGTTTCGAATCTTTTGGCTGTAAACGCTTTTGAGAGAACATCATCGACCTTGTCTCTAGTCCTGCTTGGTTTGCATCTACCTCAAGATCACAAGACTTTGATACAAGATCTGAAATCGTTCGGTTGAGACCGTTGATGAGATCGAGTCCACCCGAGCTTAACCGAAAACATACCGACTCCGTTTGAGTCATGCGCAATGCATGGGTCGACCCCATCTTTCCATCATCCTTCTTCTTCTGCATCGTGCCGAGTACCGTCCCGTTGCCAATGCATTTTAGCGGCCATATCTGTCGTGTTGCGTTGTGCTGTGGATCATGAGCGATTCCGTGGAGTTTGAAAAACTTCTAGATGCGTGGCGTTTGAGCCATATGATGCAAACATTTCAAGGTAAGTACCCACCTATACTTATTTCAGTAGATAGGTATTTCATCATCATATAAAATGTTTCATGTGTTATTTTATAAAATAAATGAGTTTGTTATCAATGGTTGTTTTTTCAGGATTTCCACAATTCTTCGCCCAAGGATAAATAAGAAGCTAAAACAAGTTGATGGGAACATCAGAACTAAATCTAATATCAACAAACCAATAATGGGGTTTTGTTAAGGATTCATAATAAAATGATCCTCAAAATTTTTATAGAAATCAATTGAAATTCTAATTATTATTTCAACATTTTACAGGAGTCTCCTCTCAAGAAATCTCCAGAGAATTTGCATCAAGATCATATACATTTTGTTCCAAGATATTGGATCAAACATTCGCTGTATTTACATCGAAGCCCTATATTTCAATACAATAATACCATATCTTTCATCTTGAATCTCATAACTTTGAAATAATATCTCAATGATTTCGACCAAAAATCATTATTCATTATGATAAGTTCAGGGTATATTGCTATAAACTCATATATCATTGGGCTAAAGAAATCATGGCACTTACCTCAACATTCCCCATAAGTTGGGAAAACTACGATTTTAAGCCAAAATCATTAGTTATTAGGGCAAAACCAAAGTTCCTTGTCTCGAATTTATATAATTTCATGCTGAAGAAACTTAGGCGCTTGCCTCAAAGTTTTTGGAATATTGGGTCGAAATGTCCATGCATTCCGCCCTATTCAAATGCTTGGCGCCCTTGAGGTAAAGGCAAATTCCTTCAATCCAAGGAATCCTTTTTATCAGTGTATGAGATCGATAATCAAAAATTCTTCATCAAATGATTACATAAAATAAATAAAAAAAAGATCTTTCGGTATAAAACCTCTGTATGGAATAATGATTAATTACTCTATATATAGTTGATTCAAGTTGATAATCGAATATTTTTTTACCAAATCATTGTCCAGAATAGAAAAAATCTAATATGGCACATTCAATTTCCGAAGCTTATATTCAGTGGAAAGTTCATCATGAGGAAAAAATGATCGGAAATGAATATATACCGGGTGGCTACGGAAGTATTGCCTATATGGAATATCTCAGTTATTGTATGAAGTATATAGGTTTGTGAAATTTGGAGCGTCGATATAATGACATAAGAGCTAGAATTTTAGCATATTGACATGTCGAAGTCGAAGTTAACTTACGGTCTGACCGGAAGTAACATCAACTTTCTTATTTTAAATGGAAACCCTATTTTTTTTTCTTTTCGCTTAATTCAGCATTCAATTCCTTTTCTAATGACATATATCACAAGTTGGTATCTAACCAGAAACTAGATCAGAAATAGTTATTTATTAGGTATACAAGGGAAAAAAGTAGTAGATTTTAGCTCCAGGTTGTGTTGTCTCCCGACGCGTAGCGGAGGGAGACAAAAAACCGTGAGCTAAAATCTAATATTTTTCCCGTGTACAGGGTGGCCAACTAAGAATCCAGAGTTCGATACCTCTGTTGTCTTGAGAGATACAAAAAAAAGTTTTGCATTCAAATCGAAGTGATAACCGAGCTTCACATTTCGAAATTTCTTTGAAATACACAGGGTGTTCCGTAAGGTCACAGCACATCAAAGCTATGTTTTTTTCATTCGAACACCCTATATTTTATTTTATTTTTGAATTCTTCCTGACGATCTGATTTCAACGACGTATCATACTCAGGGTCTAGCAGTGAAAGTTACTGACATATAGGGTGTGCAAAATCGAGATTTTCCAAGTTCAGGATTTTCTTCTGTCGAAACTGTTCATTATTCGTCAAAACGGTTTACATGTCCCTATGTCAACTTTTCACTCACTATCAATTGGTGTTCAATTGACTTTTAATTGAAACAAATTATAAATTTAGATTTTTTGACCACCTTGTATCAATTTCAATTGAACACCAATTGATAGTGAGTGAAAAGTTGAGATAGGGACATGTAAACCGTTTTGACGAATAATGAACAGTTTCGACAGAAAAAAATCCTGAACTTGGAAAATCTCGATTTTGCACACCCTATATGTCAGTAACTTCCACTGCTAGACCCTAAGTATGATACGTCGTTGAAATCAGATCCTCAGGGAGAATTCAGAAATGAAATAAAATATAGGGTGTTCCGATGAAAAAAACATAGCTTTGATGTGCTGTGACCTTACGGAACACCCTGTGTGTTTCAAAGAAATTTCGAAATGTGAAGCTCGGTTATTACTTCAATTTTGATTCATGAATTTTTTTTGTATATCTCAAGACAACAGAGAAATCGAACTCTGGAGTCTTAGTTGGCCACCCTGTATAATACACTATTTTTTTCTGTGACAGAAGGAAGGAGGAATCAATATTGAGAAGATATTACATT
Organism: Phaedon cochleariae; assembly: GCA_918026855.4. NCBI lineage: Eukaryota > Metazoa > Arthropoda > Insecta > Coleoptera > Chrysomelidae > Phaedon > Phaedon cochleariae. The sequence continues at coordinate 77,881,049 of OU896707.1, read as the reverse complement.
ATTTCGAAATCTGAAAATTATCAACGTGAAATTTCAAGTTTTTAACAGTAGGGACACCTGCGTTTTATAGACATCTTTATCATTATTTTGAAGTAATCAAATATCTGATGTCACTTCTGTCAGTTCAATTCTGTGATTTGATTTTGAAAAATTGCGAATTCAGTAGTTGTTTAAGAATATACGAAACCGTGAAGTCGAATGGAAGATAAAAGGACTTCTTTCTCGGAGACTTCTTTCTCGGAGACGGTATTATTGACTCATTTTTCGGAACTATAGCACAACAAAAGCCATTAACAGAGTATATATATGTGATATATATCCGGGAAAAAAGTACTCACTTTTTTCCCACGGGAAAAAAGTAATTTATGAAAAGTGACATTTTATAACCTGCCAATAGAGATGAAATGCCAAACTTTTTTCCCGTCACAGAAAAAAAAATATGTTTTTTTGTTATTTGAAGAATAATAATTGGATTTTTTGGTATTTCATTTCAAAAAATGACTTTCTATTATATCATTAGAAAGGAATGATTATGCTGAATAGTACAGGCAAGAAAAAGTTGTATGTTCCTATATTTAAGTTATGGACCTACAGAGTATTGTTTGTTTCCCAATTTTTCCAATATTTTTTTTTGGCGGCGTTTTATATAACGCCGACGAATGAAAATAAAATATCACAGTAGTAGCGACTGTTATCAAGTACGTATGGTTTCCATAACCAACTTTTCAATTTTTGGCTTTCATTTTGCTTCCACGGCCTATACTCAGTGAATTTCAATAATAATTTTTTTCTGATCTATAGTTTCTGATTAGATACCAACTTGTGGTATGTCATTAGAAAGGGAATTGGATGCTGAATAAAGCGAAAAGAAAAAAAAATAGGGTTTCCATTTAAAATAAGAAAGTTGATGTTCATTCTGGTGAGACCGGAAGTTAACTTCGACATGTCAATATGCTAAAATTTTAGCTCTTATATGTCATTATATCGATGCTCCAAATTTCACAAACCTATACTTCATACAATAACTGATGAGATATTCCGTGAGCAATACTTCCGTAGCCACCCGGTATATTGAAATAGTGAAATTTTTCAAACATTAATGTTCGGAAAATTTCTGCCCTGAACTAAACTGTGTAGATGGTATAGAAAATGAGAAAATTGAATATGCCTTCGCGCGTTAAGATAAGTGGTTGAAAATTAAATAACTCCAACATTTCAAATCAAAATATCACTCCTAAATGTCTCGGTCAATCCCAGTTTTTGCACACTTCTAACCATCAGTTTTTCAAAACCTCGCTCGATCACAATAACTCAGAATCATAACTATCAACCGTAGAAATGCACGCGAAGCACGAGTTTATCCGACCGACTAGGCCGACCATCAAAGTCTGATAACTGACGAGGGGGTGTGAATGTGTCGGAAAAATTCTTGTTCGTAATATGTACTCGAGGACATTCGTCAACGATCGTCATTAAATTTTCCTATGATGGTAATTCGATAACAAGTAATGGTAATATGATTAAAATTCACTCGTCTGCGTTAATTATCATAGGTTTAGACATTAATTGTCATTACAAGAAGTCCAATGAAGTTAATTGAAGTACTCCCAAAAAACGTCTCTATATATAGTTATGGTAATTAGTCCTTGGTGCTATTTTTATACGTAACATGAGTGGATACTGGATATGATTAGAAATTGAATTACAGTCATCAACTCAGACATAACAAGAAAATTTAATGAGTGCTTTTTCCTCTCAGTGCACTTCAATTCAAAACATATAACAGAAGAAACTCTGATGATGTATAAATTGTCTAATGATCAAGCCATCCGCTTTTATTGGGAACTATAAAATTCAGGTTAACATCATTTCGAAACACGAATTCACGATTTGGTCAAAATTTCATCATAATCGGACAAGAATCAAAAAAGTTACAGGGCGATAAATTTATTTCTGGCCGGTTTTCATGCTGCGGGGAGCGCGTGGTGTATGTATTGTGTGCATGGTTTTTGCTGCGTTTCGAAATGTTGCAGTTATTATCAGCCACACACAGCATCGAAATGGATCAAAATGATGAGATCTATCACTTATTTCAGTTTGTACCTTAAAACCTGAATCACCCTGTAAACATAATATTCCCAAAATCAGGATTTCTGCATGCCAATATCGAAAATTTTTTTTGTGTTTCATCGTGTCATTACCTATCTCCATAGGTATAATATACAAGACCTGACACAACCTGATGTATAATTATATCATACTTCATATAAAATATATTGTTTGATTTCCAGGTATATGAATTGGAGAGAAGATTCAAGCAACAAAAATACCTATCAGCTCCTGAGAGAGAACACCTGGCATCTTTAATACACCTCACCCCCACCCAAGTAAGTGAAAAAAATGAGAAATATATACTTAGGTATACCTAAGTATATATTTAAACCGAGATTTAAACATTACATCGCGATTAGAACCTGATGATGATGTGCGCCAATCATTCCTATATAGATACATACTATCTTTCAGCAAAATGTTGGCAAAATGCCACTTGTCTGTGAATTTGCACAAAATCTCGTGATTTTGTTTTATCTCTTGGAGCGCACGAAAGGAAATTCCAATAATGTTCGTGGAAGATCGTGATCACGAGATGATGAGAATTATGCCATCCGCCGTTACCAATTGAATGGTATTGATACCTATATATACTTAGATCTCAAAACCCATGCACAGCGATCATTACGTAAAGAAAGAAAAGTAATGTATGAGTATATATATAATATGTATAGGTATAAGTAAGATTCTATTCCTGAGACAAATATTCATTTCATTCCATCAGTAAGATATATTGACAAACTTATATAGCAAGAAAATATATTGTTGGTTTTTGAACATTCACTTGGCCATATCCAAGATCACAATGTCTTCGAATAAAAAGATCGTTTTTCTCAGTGTAGGTATATTTTTTAATCATGCATGTTTCAAGCCATCATATACAGGGTGATTCACATAACAACCGACATATAGCAGGGGCATGTAGGGGGTCCCAAAATATGGTAATTAAACGCAACTTACCTCTATACCAAGTTGCTTCCCTAAGGAGTTATATAGGTAGGCATAGCACTAACAGCATGTCAACTTGCTCGTTAAAAGAAAACTTCCCGTTCATTTTAAAAACACTCGAACAACAATTACTTAATTGAACAACTCACTTGCCTCATTGTCAAGTCTGACGTTTTAGTTCAGTCATTGGGGATCCAAAATAAGGCTTACCTGGAAAAAAGTCCGGAAGTTTTGAAACTTTGTAGGATTATAGTTTTGGGTGTCCAGAACTAAAATTCACAAAATGCACATTCCGGGACATGCCGCCGGCGCCGCCATCTTGCCAAGATGGCGCTCAAAAACGGTTTTTTGAAAATATCTCCAAAACGGTGCGTTTTTAGAAAAAATATGAAGACATAAAAATTTGAGATGAAGAAATTTTCTACAAGAAATGTTTCGAGCATATTTCTGCTAAAGAGAGCCGTTTAGGCTCAAGAGCTGATTGAATGACAACATATTCTGTTAATTTCAATAAACTGCCCCAAACTATCTCCATATATGCGTATAAATTCATATTTTATAATGAAACGGGCTATTCAATTTGTCCCTCGTTATATTGGACGATTTTTAGATCAATTATGCGACAAAAATTTTGCATTTGTGACTTGCGATTATTTGGGCGATATAAAAATTGCATTATCGACGAATCTGGCGACTTTGCTCCAGAAGTATGTGGGTGCAGCATGGTTATGAGTAGATTTCGTACCTATACTATGTATCCGTAGATATAGGTACCTTCTCGTACTGTAAAACCGCCCATAAGTTCATAGAAATTTGAAATTTTGCTTTCTTGTCTTTACCACTCCATCCCAATATGAGTAAATACACAAAATATATATTCCAGGTGAGATATTTTTATTAACGGTAAAAACACAAGAACTTTTTCATCATCTAAATTACCTTTCCTAACGAACACAATTTGCCAATCAGTAATTTCACGAGAAAAACGGACGTGAAAAAATTGCGAGACCGTATTTAACCAAGGAAAAATGAAGTTTCTAACAACATTAGAAAAACATAAAGAGTTTCAAGATCATATTAAAGTTTTTAAAAATGAACATGCCACCCCTGATCAAGTTGCCTTTGCCGGTGAGAAATTTTTCCTTGCACTCTATGGATTCAAAGACACAAATTACACCAATCTTGATAAATATCGATACCAGTGTTTCGTGAAGTCGGTAACAAAAAGTAAATTCAATTTGGCATCTTTACCACCGACAAGCGCAGCTGCACGACAGCATTCGTTGAGAACGTACTATCAGGTTCAACTATGGCGTGGTTGTCCGGAAGTAGTTGAAGAATGGGGTTGGAAGAAAACACAAACTGATGGCCTCACTCCAATAACTACTTTGAAAGATCCTGCTTCCAAAGCACTACTTGCTTTTTTATCTTGTGAGTGCAAGGCGGCTTGTGGTAGAGCCTGCGGATGCAGGAAAGCAGGATTGCGATGTTCGATGATTTGCGGTGTCTGCAACGGGAAAACTTGTGAAAATATCAGCCAAGTGACACTGGACGAATCCGATGAAGAAGACCTCCATTCGCTGCATGATGATTCTTTATCGACTGCAGAAGAAGAATCCGACGAGTTGAAGGAAATTAACATCGATTCTGGAGCTGAGGTAACCAGTTTCCCCGTTGAATATATCGAAATCAACGAGCCTAGTCCGTCTGGTCTTTGCCAAAAATAATTTCAGTACCTGAGTGGATTAAGACTACAGGGGAAACCACGTTAAAAAAAACGCGCCGTGTACTTAGCCTCTTGGGTGGTGTGGAGACAAGTACAGCATTTAAAATCGAAATTGATTGATCATAAATTATTAACATGGATTAATTGATGAATTCATCGATTAATTGAATGATGGATATCCACCGTTTCGTGATAAATATTTTTAAAGTTGTTAAATATCAGATTTGGGGACCCCTAATACACATATTATTTCCGAAACTCGCCACTACAGAAATCTTACGCAACATTTGTAATTTGATAAGGAGGGTACTTTAGCGAGAATATTTTAGGAACATATTTTATAGGAAATATCCTCCGTCAGCAAGCTATGAATATAACGAGAAACCAATTAGATAGCCCGTTTCATTATAAAAGATAAATTTATACGCATATTTGGAGATAGTTAGGGGCAGTTTATTGAAATTAACAGAATATGATGTCATTCAATCAGCTCTTGGGCCTAAACGGCTCACTTCAGCAAAAATATACTGAGAACATTTCTTGTAGAAAATTTCTTCATCTTAAATTTTTATGTCTTCATATTTTTTCTAAAAACGCACCGTTTTGGAGATATTTTCAAAAAACCGTTTTTGAGCGCCATCTTGGCAAGATGGCGGCGCCGGCGGCATGTCCCGGAATGTGCATTTTGTGAATTTTAGTTCTGGACACCCAAAACTATAATCCTACAAAGTTTCAAAACTTCCGGACTTTTTTCCAGGTAAAAATCCCCAATGACTGGCCTATTTATTTTCATAGCCAACTTTTGAATTTTCGATGATCTTAAATAACACACTTAGAGCGCGCGTTTTCAGTTATTCGAGTTCTGATGAAAATGATGAGGTTTTTTGAAAAATTACTAGAGTAAGAAAGGTTTAAGAATTGAATTGCCCACAAAACAAAGCGAAACTTTTTGAAATCCATCAAGTGTTAACAAAATTATGTTGAATATTAATGGTGCGCCACCCGGTATACCCCCTTTACAGCTTTCAATTGAACTCTAGTTACTGACAAGTAACGCCCTAAATACATCCACAAAGTGTACCAGATTTGGTTGCTTTAAGCTCAAGAATAACGGAGATATTGATTTTTTTCAAAATTTATAACTTCACTTTCAGAGCCTATATCTCCTCAGGGAAGCAACTTGGTATAGAGGTAAGTTGCGTTAAATTGCCATACTTTGGGACCCCCTACATGCCCCTGCTCTATGTCGGTTCTTATGTGAATTACCCTGTATATTAAGATTCTTGCAATCGGACCCAAACGCACTATCACTGCCCCACCCTGTATATCTGATTGATGATCAAATCACCGAAAAAAATCATAACAACCATCGTATATATGCGGTCTGAAAACGAAAATGATGTGGGCGCAATGTGCATACGCTCCGTTGGCCCCATTCAACGCGATTTCTACGCGGTCCCGACAAGTGCCAGCCAGGGCTTTTGTGAGATCGTGAGATGCCCGGTGGGGCCCCATGTCGATTGTGGTCCCTTTTATACGCACTCTTGATGAGAACGGAATACACTTTTGCTTCGTAATTGGGAAGGAATTCGAATTTGTGATGATGTTTGTGATATGATGCGTGAATGCGTGGATGGAAGCATATACACACACCATCAGCTCACATCAAGAAATATTCAGCAAAATATTGCCACAATATTACAATGATGTGTTGCTTTTGCGCGATTTTTCAGAAATGTTGCAGAAATGTCGTATTTGTATCCTTTTGGAGATTATGTCACTTGAAAGAACATAAGTGAAATTCCATATACCCTCTATAGCATTGATTAAAGAACCTCTATAGTATATAATTATCATTATCAGACTATATGAAAAAACCTTGATGAAGAATACTTTTGTCGCGCCATCTCGTATATAGCTTGCGGAATACGAGTTATAACGATGTTCAGTACGCTGCTGTCTGTGACAGTTTTATTTTTTTTGTCAATTTTTGATCGTTAAACAATTTACGCATATCAGTGCATTTCCCATTGAATAACGTCTCCATAGTTGAGATTACTGATGTAAATTCATATATTTATCATGAAATTCAATCTATTTGAATTACATTATGAGGTGAAGATGATGTGAAAAATCAAACTATTATTTTGGGGTTAGATAGAAATTATGGTTTCAATTGAATTTATCCAATTGATGCGGGAACAGTGCATGGCCTGCACTGATGGTTTTTAAATATAAAAGAGTGGCTAATATATAGGTACTGTTTCCCTATATTTTCGTTCAAGAACTTTATTCATATAATGCAAGAGAAAAACAACATATATATCAGTATCACATGTAAGTTCAGTGATGCAGTATCTGGATAAAGGTTTATCCAAAGCAGCACCTATGAGTGCTGGTCTCGGAAATAGAAAAACAATTTCAACATATGATACATTTACAATTTCAAATTGATTGTGGATTGAATATCAGTAAGTACTCATAAAAACAAATCAACATAACTCTTCCTATAATATGTTAGCAACAAAAAAAAAATCAATTTTTTATTGCAAAAGGTGCGATCATGCCTCGACCAAAACCAAAAAATCCTGGTTCAATTGGAAATGTCCCTTCAGAAACAATGAAAAATGCACTCTGTAATATGAGAGAACATGGACCAAGAGCTCTGTTGTGGAAAATTGCATCATGGACTAACTAACACCTATATAAGGATATCCAAAAATTTTCATTTTCATTAGCTGGGCGGCAAACAATAACAAGCGAATTCCGCAGTCTTGGCAACAAGACCAAATAGCATGTATTGAGACATTCTGATCAATAAATATATGTTTTCAGTGTATATTGACGGTATCGACATTGTATAGGTACCATTCGTTTCTGATGGCCACTGTACCTACCATACTAATTTTGAACAGTGGCCATACAAACAAAATATTTTTCCACAAGCCGTCCAACTGGACATTTTGCATCTTCTTCAGAAACATTGATTAATACGCTTTTCTCAATCTATTTTTACTTCTATTGATCCAATTCTAACCCTGCAAAGATTTATGATTTCCAAGATTTCCTAATATATGAAAAGGGCTGTTGGCGGACCTCCCCTATATATACATCAATTAATAATTTTAAGAAATCCCATCATTACGGCGCCCAACGTGCATGGGGAAATTATTATTTCATTCATCATCAGATTCACGTCAGTAGGTATACAATTGTATATAGTTATCGGTATAAAAAGTAAGAGAAATTGCTCCCCTATAATAATTTAACTATAGCTGGAAACATTCAAATAAATTACAGTAATTCAAGGCGCTGCTCAATTTTCAGTCCAGATGACGTGATACGCGATTGGTACGTCAATTTATAAAACTATGACCATTTTTCTCACTCTTTCTCTCTATTCGGATCAAAGAAAATATATTTCGTTCGCTCTTCGTAAGCGTATAAGGTACCTATATATATACTCAGACTATGTATAACCGTCCCCTTGCCAATTAATTGCAATTTAATTACCGCCTGTCTCATGATTAAATTAAAGCCTTAGCGACGGCAATCGTTCTACTGCTATGAAAGCTTTCGAGTGGTTTGTTGATTATTATTTCGAGTAGAGAAGTTCAACCGCAGCTTTGTGAGAGAGAAAAAATATGTCTTCCCTTATTTCTGCCCTTGTCTTCAAGGTGACAAACGTAAATTATGAACATTTCATGTTGCGGTAACACAAAAAATTAGAAGAAATGGAGAAGAAAATCTTTTTAACCTCATCAAAAAAGGATAAGAAATGGTCTTTTTCTATATATAATATAGTTTGATTCGTTGATAATATGTGATGACGTTTTCTTCCAATTGTATACTTACTCAAGTACTCTCGTCCTTATATACTGAGTTCTTTCGAAAAAAACATATTGAGATCCAAAAGCATATCGTCTTCTTGACCTCACCACAGCGGGGAGTGTATAATCTCTGCCACAGCTGTTGATGCAGTTTTTGATTTGTTTAACACACTTCCATTTGCCTATATAGCTCCCCCACGCAGTTTATTCGACAATAAGTATTTTGGTTGATTTTCTGTTGAAGTGGAAAGTGACATACTGATGACATGAGTATTTGTAAATCAGCATACGGAATGGAAGAAAAACTGCAAGAATGGGGAATGATGAATTGAAACAAAGATAAGAAATACTTCTTTCTCCATAGTCCATACTTGATGAAGTTGAGCGAAACGACCAAAAAATAAGTCTTGAAGTCGTACCCACGAAATTGATTAGAGAATGAATGCAGTTAATTCTCTAAAACACCTTATTTCATCCGTTCAATCATATCAATTTGGATGGAGAGAATAATTATCTTGACAATCTATGCAATGACACTCTTGTTTAGACTAGTTTAGAGTATAGTTACTGTAGGTATACTCTTATGAAGATGATTCTTCATATTTCAAGCAACCATATACGCTTGGTCGGAGACTACTGAATTGGAAATTTTTATATCGAGCAATCGTTTATTCCAGTATATATATAATCAAGCCATTATCTTGATTAAAAGCATATTGCATTGAAGGAAGAAATTATTTTTATGTGTGTACTCTTCAAACAAAACATATATTCTATCAATTAGAATAATCCTTTTTGTTTTTATATGATGATGTGTATAACTTTCACTTTCCGAGAAAATGTCTGCAGTAATTCCAGAATGCATTGTTTCAATAAGTTTTTAATAAATCGACAAAACCAATATTGATTTAGGCTTGATGGGTTGTAGGCAGCATTCTTCCCTGCGAACAAACAAGTCGTCGTAACGCCCTTTCTATAACATTATGGGTCCACATCATAATGACTTCGACGTACCGTACAATATCAGGGGGTTAAATCATTATTAAATCGGGATTATGGTAATCGACCGACGTCAGGCCTCGGGATTAAGTTTTCCCCAACGTTTATACACTAATCGAACGATAGGTAAATATTTTCCAGAACGTGGGATTAAAATCTATATAATAATATAGTGTAAGCGTTAGCGACGAAGTTCAAATGGAACATCTAGGAATGCGATAAATCAACTCATATCACAAGTTGGAGATTCATCGGTTCCATCATAATCATCAAGCGATTGAACTGATTGAAGCGGACATATTCATGCATTAGCATCATCATAATCAGAAAGAGTCGGTCGTCGATATCACGATATTTAATGAGTGAATATATATATATGTGTTCAAAGTGTTGAAACTGTGTCTATCTGTAATAAAATGTTTTTGAGCCAGCTTCATTACTTTACCTGAGACTGATTCGAGTTAAATTTCACTTGTTCAAAAGGTCGAAGCCCGAAAACCTGATAGAGCTGAGTGTTCCATCAATTCCTGACTTTCAAAAGTTTTTCCTGATTTGGATATTTTTCAACCCTTTGCTCATGATGTGATCCCGTGCTGCGGTGTGTCTGATGTGCTCTATACTGTCAGTCTGATGTGTATCATGAAAAGATAATTAACCTCAATAAAATTCCGAGATTGCAAAAATAAGAAAATCAAAAGAAGAAAAAGGAACTGAAAAGGACTTGAATCTGTTTCCATAGTATGGACCGTGTTTTTCATTCTCCACTTCTCCAGGTATAGGGGTAACGAAATAGTTTGAATAAATACATTTTCCAGGCCCAACCTAATAAACCAGAGACTGGCGCCGAAGATTTTTTTGATTCCTTCAATTATTCAACGACCATAATTAATCAACAGGTATTCCATCAAGCTAAATCCAGAGTTTGTAATTGAAACCAATACTCTCTTGGCTTCTGATCCAGGTCTGAGCAATAACATTGACCCTTGGTTCATACTGTATAAGTACCGAGGTAATCACCTCCTGTGCCTGTCTCCAGCTGCTACTCAGGTATCTTTACAAACCCTGTTGTAGGAAAAGGTAAAGAAAATCATCTTTATCAAAAATATGGCGCCCGAGATATCCGAAACAAGTATACTAGTAGTCTCTGTCCGAACAGCGCCAAAGTAAGGCCCCCCTGAATACAGCTTTCACCGCTTCCAGACCCTTACATATCTTATATATATATAGGATTCTTCGATTTAGAATCGAAGAAGATATAAGGTTGTACATCATCAGCACTGATGGGATCTTGGCAACGTTATAGGAGATAAAAAAAAAGTTGCACACGTTGCAACAACTAGGTTCCCATCATCGTTGATGGATGTTTTGTCGATGATAATCATCCGTGAGATGATAATTATCCTACGTTGGGCGCCAAATCAATGAATTCGAATAGAATTATTTATTGCTGTGTGTATATAGTCTTGTGTTAACGACAAATCCGGGTCTCCCTATAATCCCGTATTCCATCGCCATTTTCCCTACGATTAGATCTAGATGCGACCCCGGGGTACCTATATTTATCGTCCTGTACCATCAATCTACTCAACAATAGATACATTTACCGTTTCGCTAAATTTGAGCGACGAGAGAGGGCGAGCATAGTGTCAATTGGACGGATGAAAAAAGGGTCTATCTCGTCATCCCTTCTGGCTGATGTTTTGTGTGTGTGTAGCAAATTAGGGAGCCCCTGCGCATTATTACGTTATCGAGAATTGAATAAACGACGCCATCTTGGTTTTCGGACAAAGTGCGGCTGGTTGTTCGACAGCGTCGACAGATTTTCGAGTGGCTTTTGTCGACACAACCAGCTGTTCGAGTTTTTTTAAACGCTTATACGCGGTCTGATATATGGTTGATCTGATGGATATAGAAAGCGATTGTGGTAGAACAATCTATGTAATACGTATGTATAGCAGTACCTATACCTCTATATAGTATTGAACTATATTGGAGTCTTTTATTTTTTCGAAGTTTTTAAGTAGGTATAGGTATTTATAGGTACTAATAGATTATGAATTGATGATTTTATATTAATTTGTTTGGTTCAAAACAATGCATATACCCCATGTTGGGCGCCATCAGAATACCTAATATATATATTTTTTAAATCATTGATAGATAGATATAGATCATGATTGATTATTTTTTGGCAAGTGTCATACATCTATCATGAGCTTCTTGCTCTGATTGGGTGCCAAATTGGCAGATTCATCCAAATAATTGATTGGCATATTTTCGATTCAGAATCACTTGATATGCACTCAATATAATAACAAATTATGACAAGGTTATATCACAATCATGTTATCCAACAAATTCGTGAAATAATTATTTTATTATCAATTGAGTACTATTTTTTCAGCTGAAATTCCAATTACCACTCATTCTCAAGATGATATTGTCTGAACGGCTGAATTTTTTTGGCGATTTTTTCAAAACATTTCCTCTCCACCACTGGAATCAGATGTCCTTCATTATCGAATTCATTACATAGGATGATACCGCAGAATTTCATTGACACATATTCATTATATACACCATGAGTTTTATAACAACATTAATTTCAGAATCTATATAACTTTTTAACGAAGATTTCAGACAAAACCTGAGTATTGGCAACATTGTCGACAACAAAGTATGAGATATTGTGGAAGTTTCTGGCATTATTTTGAAGCCATATAATTAATTATAAGGTAACTTGATCTATTGGTAAAGTCATAACCATTTCTTCGATGATCTTGAAATTGAAAAAGTGAACTACTTTTTTGACATCGTTGCCGATTCTCAAATATCTTCGGAAATCTACAGGAAAATATCCTTCCCTAACTTTCTAAAATTATTGATCATCAAAATATATTGTTGTTCGGAGCAAGAATGACAGTTTTATAGCTATAACGAATATTTTAAAATTGAAATTCATCCAAATTCCAAATTGACAGCTTCTGAATCAAAAAAAATTACTGACAGCATATGCCATTATGAAAATTTAATCTAATTCGTGGTCACACTATGTATTAACCCCATAGAAATTGACCAACTTATTGTGACTAAATTGAACGATGAATTTTTCTCGTCTCGTCAGATTTCTGTTTTCTTTAGTGACATTCTGAAAAATTGATGTTTTCTTAGGCTCCATCTAGAAATGTAGTCTGACGGGGAATTTTGTTGTTACAGGTGAAAATATGGTTCCAGAATCACAGGTACAAGTGCAAAAGACAAGCCAAAGAAAAGGCGATGGCCGAACAAAACCAGCACAACCAGGTAAGTGGCCAGTGGCGTACTAAAAATATTTTTTTCAACAATCGATTGAATAAAATACCTATATAGTCTTCGACGCTGTCAAAGCTCAAGGAAAAATGATTTTTTATATGAAATTGATAGCCATTTGCGCTTGTGACCGAAAATAATAAAAAAAAACGCTCGCATCGTTTCCACGAACCAATATTCTTGCATGATGAAAAAATATTGTCACTGTATTATCAAACACACCTGATGGTAGCCAGAAAGTATACAAACAATGTAACTTTGCATCTCCTATTCTCCTATACCGGAGAAATCTAGGAAGAAACATGCATGAATTATATAATAATTGTCATTCATGAATTGGTGTCATTCCAAGAAGGTGGATAAATCTTCAGAAAATATGTTACAGGCGAAAATAGGAAAATAACTATCCATTTCTGAGGAATCTCCTGTTGAAACAGGTCGATTTTTAATCTCAATTTTCCACATTTATGAGAAAAAATTGAATATACACGTTTGAGTTATGAAGTCCGCGACAATTTTTTCAAATGGAACGCCCTATATAATTATGGAAAGTTGAATTCAAAAATATATCATACATTGAGTACTTTTTTATTCAGTGCTAAAAATAAATGTTATCAATATACTTCACGAAAGCACCGTATATACAGGGTGTCCCAAAATTGCTGGGACACAGCTACCACGTGTAATAAGGGTCACAATAAGTTGATTGGACCCAATTTATTTATATAACATAATGTACCGTTTGTCCGAGAGACGAATTCAAAGTTTATATAGAAAAACATATTATTGTAGGGGAGAACCGCTATGAAGTGGACACTTTAAGAAAAACAACGGAATAAAAATTTTATAGACCATCAAATTATTCAAAACTGCATGAGCGGAAAGTTCCATCAATATGTTTGTAAAATAAACTGAAAAAAAAAATTCAGACACCTTCATGGTCTGAGTAATATACAAATTCAAAAAAAGTTGCTTTCGTCCATTTCAAAACATCGATGTATTGAAACGGACAGTGAAGGTTTTGAAGAGGACAGTAGTGGTTTTGAAAATTATATTAGCAATAAAGAACATTAATTGCTTCAAAAATAACTTTTATTCGAACAGGAACTATCTTAGGAACAGTTATTACAATAAAAATGTCGAATACCCTGAAGGCCACAAGTTTCATGTGCCCATGTTCAATCGCAGTATTGTCGTCTTTGGTTCGAGTATTAGGGTTTTTGTTCTCCTTTGGTATGAATTGGTTTTGTTTATTGTTGGGTTTAGATTTTGGAAGTCGGGAATGTTGACTCAGCGGAACCTCATCATCAGAATCAGACGTCCGCTTCAACACAGCGTCTGATGTCCACTTCAAAACAACACACGGTTATCCTCAAAATGACATTACGAAAATTGAATTGAGAAATATTCCACGAGATCTACCTCTACATTTATGTACTAGAGTAACTTAGTTTTAATCTCATCAATCTGAAATTGACTTAATTTCAACAGCTCACCTGTGACATAGTTCACTATTTTCACAAATAATTTACTTTTTCACCTGATAATAATAACATGCATGCTGTCGACTCATAATCAACTGCGTCGGCGCGCAATTTCGGTCGTAGTGGGATCTGGGTACAGGGTTGCCATATGTGAATGTGAAATATGCGGTAATACAAACACATAGCAACTACGACAACTGTCCGTTTCAAGACCCGTCCATTTCATAGCGGTTTCCCCCTACGCTGTTCTAAAATAAATGAAACAAATTATTGGATGAAATTTGACAAAAGTGCATTTGAGGGGTGGTATTTCTAGTAAAAGTTTGATAAAATTGTAATAGAAAATCAGTTGGCAGTTCTGCCTCTTTTTCCACTGGCAACTGATTTTTTATTATAATGATATCAAACTTTTACTATAGGAATATATGTTATCATTATTTGAGAAAACATTTTTTTTTCCTTAGAAACTATGTGGAACACGAAATTTTTACAAGATTAATAAAATAAAGATAATTAATCAGTAATCTTACTCAAAAAATTTGAGAACCCTAATACCACCCCTAAGAATGTTCTGAAAAAAATGTCAGGGGGTGAGGCTGGTTTCAATCGTAACTCCACAATTTCTTTTCGGTTTCTTTGATTACCAAAAGAAGGGTAATCTTCTTCAATGCACTTTCGTCAGATTTCATCCAATTTGTTTCACTCATTTTTGAACAGCGTATACAAAAATGTGTTTTCCTATGTAAACTTTGAACTCGTCTCACGGACAAACGGTTCATTTTTTTATGTAAATAAGTGTGTACAGCCAACCTATTTTGAACTGTATTACACGTGGTTGCTCTGCGTCCCAGCAATTTTGGAAAACCCTGTATAAATAACATATCCCACAATAAAATCATATTTCTCCGACAATGTCCATGACGATGGACTTCATTCACCTTTCACTAGGTATACTATAATATTTTCTAAATCCTATCACAACAAAACGTCCATTCACTGGCAACAAAGGGAGTTTTTGTAGCAGAATTTATTCACACTCAAGGTAATACCTTAATCGCATTTCGTATAATACCTTTCTCTTCTTCTTTTTTTTGCTTTGTGTGGTTAGGGGTTTTCACTTTCTTGGGGAAAAACGCGTTCTAGATCATGACACCCCTTTATAGTTATTTTGTTCGATTTTTATTCGTTTGTTCAGATTCTGGAGGGTGCAGCTGATGGTAAGTGAAGACGTTTTGAAACTTGTGTCATTTTTTAATGGTGTGTTTCATAATATATGCGCAGGACTTCCGGATGTGATAGCTCAAATGCACAGAAAATGCAGCGAGAGACGAAGGGATAAAGATACAGGGCCGATCAATTTGGCAAAATTTTTCGCTGGCCGTTTTTTTTTGCCGGTGAGTGTATATTGGAACTAGAAAAATGAAGGGAATCTTATGTCTGTATATATTCTTCATTTTGATTGGTTCAATTCGAAGGCAGTGTTGGGATGATGCAATAATAAAAAAATAAATTCAGACTTCCGTCGGATGTAGGAGTCAACTCAGCCTGCATTCGTTGATTCAACTTGATTGATTAATTTATGCATCAGAGAGTGCAATGATCAGTACAGTGACATTTTATCAGACATAGCAATGCGAAAAAAATAAAATATATTATAGCTGTGTGCAGCTAATTTAATAACATTACCTATACCTCCTAAATACAATACTTAGTTTTCGAAATACTTTCTGAACATATTGGTAAGTTATATTTTTATATCATATTATTTTATCCGATTTGGATGTTCAACAGATATAATTCAATGTTCGACGTGGCAAATAGCAAGGAAAGTAGTTGTTTTCTGTTGAATATTCAGAATGATATTATGCGAGCAAATCTTTATTATATGAAGGAGAATGCAAATTCTCTACTTCAGAAGATTTTGTTTCCAAATTCTTATCCCGTGTGTTCAATAGATATAATTGAATATAGACCGAGAAAGAATTGATATTTTCATCACATAGAGAATGCGAGTTCTCAATGTATTTCTTGATGTATATGTATGTATTCCTGATGATGGAAATAAACATTTCCGAAAGCTTGGATAAACTTTAAAGAGTATTCCTTTTACACTGCTGCTACCCCCAATATACACTGGTTTCATTCCTACTGATCAGCAACGACTTCCCTTCCATAAAAATATAGATATCCATTTTTTTATGTTTATATAATTATATCTGAGGATATTCCTTTTCATCAATTAAAAATGATCCATTTTCCTATGGAAATTTACAAGTATCCCTTAGAATGAAATGATGTATATATTTGTTAAACAGGTTGGTCTTCTCCGACCCCATGCAAAGCTGTTTACTGCATTGTCACTATTTTGGTAGCTAACAAAACAGGAAGATTGAATTCGCACCATAATATCACAGAATGAAGAATTTTGGGAAGCTATAGGCAACCAAAGGAAAGTGCGTGCATTAAAATTGGAATGCCAGTGATTTAAAATTTGTCTGGCCATCTGAGACCCCACCTGGGCGACGACGGATTGAAAATCAACTGGACCATTTTGAGAAATATGGATGGTTTCTACGATTTCACCCTGTATATTTTTTTATAGAAAATCATCGCATTCCCGTCGGTCCGTCGACCCCGCAGTCTCAGCACATTCCGTTTCCATCAGATTCGTTTCTTTTCCTTTTTCATTTTTTCCTGCTTCTTGCCAGCAAACATGGCTGCACCAATATTGATCCGGCGCACCTGTCTACCGGCCGGTGTTTGCTCTGGCGATTCGGCCTTCTGCTACCGTTCGCCGCCACCGTGTATTTGGACTACTGGCAATGCATTAGTTCAATAATTCATTAGGCACCATTGTCAGGCCGGTTCGTTACGTGCCTGTACCGTTCATAGTACAGAGAGAAGTGCCTAAATCTTTCGAACCATTTCCTTCACGTGATATGTTATTGAGATTCATGTTTTTTGATGATTATTTTTCGCATTGGTTATTTCCAAATCATTTTGCAAAATAGTGAATAATAAATTGACTTCTTGAAATACGTACAAGGTTTCCAGTATGGAAAAAATTACTTTTTGTGCAGAGAAATTGCCATTTTGATGTGGATAATGGTGGTATTCATCATTGATATCACACTACAATCCCACAGTTTTCAAACATATGGAATGATCGGAATGGTCCACTCAACACTTGCATGGACTGGAATGGAACCATACAAGCAATCATCTATTACAACAATATGGTATAGGTATGAAGAAATAATTGAATTTATCAAGAAATATCACTGGATTTTATGAAGGAGATGGAATTCTAGTGAAGGGGTTGGAAAAGAAGATATGATGGTTGGAGAGGCTGCTCAGAATGTACAATATCATCGATTTACATAAACAAGGATCTCCAGCAATTGAGGACTTGAAGTTATTCTCAAGATCGAATCATTGCAACCAACATTTATTCAATGATTCTAATTGTGCTTCAGGAAATGTATATTATATCATTATAAGGTAGGTACTGGTTTTTTCATTGTAAACAATAAAAGTTCATGCAATAATTCGAGTTTTTTCATCAGGGAGGGATGAGGTTCTGGAATATGCACTTCAACAAATAAATTATTTTCAAATAAAACACATATTTATTATGAAATTCAAAACAATGGTCGCCATATTTGTTGTTCATACTCGCAAGACTTGTACAGTTAGCCACCAGAGGCCGCACACTTCGTGATTTTCGCGAATAAAATTGTGGAGGCTGAGCTTGGCCAGGGAGTTTTATTCTGGTCCACTAATAGTATGGCGCCATCCCACTGTGATCATTTGTATAGTGATTTAGGCTTCTAGGTTTTTCTACGAGCGAATGAGCATGCGTTCATAATGTATCACGTGATTCACTGTGCCATGAACGTTAACGAATTGAACTCAATGTAAGGTGTTTATATGAGTTCATTGCGTTAACGTGAATGTAGAAATTGACAGATACGCATGCGCATTCTCTAATTCTTCACGTTTGCGTTGATAGTGGGCTTACCTTACGGGTGTACGTTATCTCACGTACTTTCATGTAAATATCAACGTATACGTTAACCAATCAATATACTCGAAATTATCAAATTTGGGATCCCCTAGGAGTTCTGCGCCAAGGAGTCGTCTTATTTTAACACGAATAAATGTTCAGATCTAAACAAAAAACAAAAAATGACCAATACAAACTGAAAACTTAATTTATTATTACGTTATGATGACAGTGACGAGTTTAACTCAATTTGAAGACAATAGGTACATAAGTTACTTTTCATACGCGTTAACGTCTACGTGGAGGTCTACGTACAATGGTTACTTCAACTCTCTATAGTATACAGGCTGTAATAGACTCAGTCATCATATTACTTTCAAAAATAAATGATTTTACAGATTTTCTGACTTTTCTTCATTTTATGCCACTTTTTTAACAACTCAACGCCTCCTTTTTCAATTCCAAATTATATACAAGGTATATCAAACTAATTCAATAAAACAATCCACAACATTCTCCCCCCTAAATTCAGAATATTTCAGAATTTCCTAAAATATCTGTTCTGTTCTTGAAATCTATAACAATCTCTTCGCCGCTTCTTTCTCTTCATTCTTCTTCTTTGTTAACACCAGGTAACTTACAGATCTTTATATACCACTGGTCGTCTGAGTATGTACCATTTTTCAATTTCACATGTGCTACTCTCACATTTCCATCTTTTCCTGTGTATACACTCTCTGAATTACTCCAAAAGGCCAATTATTTCTTTGCGTTGTATCATCAACGACAATAACTACATCTCCAACTTTAATGTTTTCAACTTTCCTGTGCCACTTGCCAACTTTATTCAGTGTAGGAAGGTACTCTTCAACCCATCTTCTCCAGAATAAGTTAGCTAGGGCTTGTGATAGTTTCCATTGATTTCTCTAATGATGGATTTGATCTTCTTGAAACTTCCCTGGTAGTGGTGCTGCTCCATCGGATGTACTCAAGAGGAGATGGTTCGGTGTTAGGGTCTCTGGATCATCTGGGTCGGCAGAAACATGGGTCAATGGTCTACTGTTTACTATATTTTCAGCCTCCACGACTAATGTTTGCAGGACCTCCTCTTTTGGACTTTCCTTGAGAGTAACTTTTAGTACGGTTTTTACAGATTTGACTAAACGTTCCCAGCTCCCCCCCATATGGACTGGCTGCTGGTATATATCGCCAAATGATATTCTCAGAGGTTAAAAATATGGAAAGTTGGTCTCTATTGAGCTCCACTAACGTGTTTTTCAGTTCCTTATCTGATTTGTGCCATTGTCTGAGTGAATTTCTTGAGGACAACCTCTTCCAATAAATCTTCTAATCGCCATCACAGCAGAATCTGTATTCAAAGAGCTAGCTATTTCCAGAGTATGGCTCTTACACTCAAGCATGTGAACAGAACAATATAACGTTTTTTGTGACGTCTTCCAATGGTAACGGATATAGGTCCGAAATAATCCATCCCAGTAGCAGTAAATGGTTGCACGAAACTCTTCAGTCGATAGTCTGGAAGCTGGCCCATCTGTGGAACTAATGGTTTTTCCATTATGTCTTTACTATATAAACAGTCATTTCTACACTTTTTCTTAATCGCAGAATCCAGATTTTTTGTCGAATCTCGTTCATCACGAATTCTCGTCCTTGGTGGCAAAGTTTCACATGTAAATCTGCAATCAACAATTTTGTGAAGGTGTGACCTGAGTCCAATATCACAGGGTGTTTCTGGAAATAATCTAAATCTTCTGAATTGTGTAGTCGGCCTTTTATTCGAAGAATTCCTTTTTCATCGAGCATTGGATGTAGGTAATGTGTGAAGTCTACTTTTTCTGCCCACTACTCCGTCTCTTTTCAAATCTGAAATTTCTTCTGGAAAACATTTCTTCTCAACGTGTATTACAGGTGTACTCTGCTTCTTCAAATTCTTGCTTTTCTAAATCTATGGACGTCCTCTTTTGTGCTCTACAATTTTTCATGAATCTAATCATCCAGGCAGTTGTCCGAATCAATTTTCTATATTTTGAAAATCTTGTAATGTCAGGTAAATAGTCATCGACTTGTATTGTTAGTAACAATCTTTTTTTTCTGATTCATAGTTCTTTCTCATCTATATCCACGTTTTGTTCTCCTGGAACCCATCAGTGCCAATCAGATACATCGGTTTTTTCACCTACTCTGTGTGAAACAAACGTTTTGTGTCCTTTCACTTCAGATCTGATCCAATGTACTTAGCACAATTCTTGAGTCAGTCCATAAATGTATTGCAGATATTTGTACCTCTGGGTGTATCTAAAAACACCAAGAAAATTCAAATTCCTTGTGATATTTTAGGAAATAAAGTTCATATAAACATGTGTCCTAACTTGCTTCGTTTTCGAGATACACAGTGGGTAAATTTGTCGATATTTATGGTGAATGTCGTACGCCACCAGTTTTTCTGAGTTTTATATTTTCATTAGTTTGAATTATTGAAATAACAAGTTTTCATCCTCTGTTCTGTGTGCATGATTTTTGTATCTAGCTTAGTTTTTGAGGAAACAATAAAAATTCGATTTGACTCAACATTTTAATGTAGGAGTTTTCAAGACTTCCATTGAGATAACTCAATAACCCCAATTAGAATCATTTTGAAATTTTGGGGCTTACCCAGTCTCCATCCATACTGAGTTTTTGCACCATGACAGCTTATACAGGGGGGTTATGAATAAAAACAATTAATACTTCCAACATCAACATCCTGTATCTGAAAAACGGAGCAAGTAAAGACACATCTTTATATGAACTTTATTTGCTAGAATGTTACAAGGAAACACCCCTTGAATTTTTTCGGTGTTATTTAGATACACCCTGTATGTTCTCGTTGAAAAATTGTTCCGTTCATAATTTTTCACGTTCTTCAAAATATTCCATTCGCGAAACCGTTCTTTGTCGACTCGAAAAAAATTAATTTCATCTTCCGTCGACAATATCACAGAGGCTCGGAAAATTCGCTAGGGTAAATCCGGGGGCCGCTTTTATGTTCCCCAGCAGACGGGGCCTCTTCAAAACACACGCTCATCTCGAGTGGCCTCTATACGTCACGACGAACGACCCTCGTTTTAGACGAAATTTCGCCCTCGCGAGGCAACAGAATCGACACAGGGGGCTGGGGAATTGGTGTGTACACACCGGAAAACGCTTATTTTTGATCGATTCGCTCGTTATAGAGGCAGACGAGATTTGAATCCTGATTTTATTGCTGATGCATTATAAACTTCTCAATAGATGTCAATTGGTACCACTTGTTTCGGCTACACAGAGAAAAAAACTCTCTGAATCAAGGAATTTTGTGCCATTTATACAGGGTGCGCCACTTTTCAGTACATTGGATTTGAAAGGCAATAGAGACTCCTTATAAATAAGGGTATACCGGGTGGCTCAGGGTATCAGGTCATTCCTGTGTAACTTCTGCAATTCATCTGAAATTTGGTATGAGCACACTACAATCCAATATGGCGGACTTCGGTTTCTCTGGAAATGTCAGCAACTTTGGTTTTTCATATGGAACACCCTCTACATTTTTAGATATTTTACAACAAGTCAAAACAAGTGCAATCTTCATGTCAAATGTAATTTTTTCGAAAAAATCGAATTGAAATTGTTTTTCTATTTTACCTCATGGATACATGAGATGTGGCCAAGGTTATTCCCAATGATTCCTGATAATTTTTTTCTGAAAATTTATTTTTTGTGCCACTTATCCATGAATCATTTCAGTCACATCAGATTTCTATCAAAAATTAATTTTTTTTAAATGGAACTCCTAAAGGCCATCAACATATGTATATATAGAAGATAGGTACATAAACATGACGATTCATTTTGGTATTTCGATTTCGGTAAATTCAAACGGACCGATTGGTTTGAAATTTAGCAGGTGTACATAATTCTGGTTTCAATGCATCATGATTTCTTCTTTAACAAAAAACGTATATGGCGGCTCTAAAATGGCGGACGAGTTTTTTAATTATGATTCGATTCCATTCAAAATTGGTATTTGGGGGTTTTCGAGGTCAGAAATTATGTTTATTTCGTCAAAATTGGTAAATTCCTGTAAATTCAAGATGGAGGAATCCAATATGGCGGAAAAGTTTGGTAAGCTTGATCCGATCCTATTCAAAATTGGTATCTGGTGGTTTTCGGGATCGGATATTATGATTCTTTCGTCCAAATTGGTATATTCAAGATGGCGGATCCAATATGGCGGACGAGTTTTGTAAATATGATTCGATTCCATTCAAAATTTGTATCTGCGTGGTTTTCGGGGTTGGAGATTATGATTCTTCAGTCAAAATTGGGGAATTCAACATGGCGGATCCAATATGGCGGACAAGTTTTGTAATTATATGATCCGATTATATTTAAAATTGGTATATGGGGGTTTTCGACGTCGTAGATCATGTTTCTTGGTATAATTCAAGATGAAGGGTCCAATCTTGCGAACGAGTTATGTAATCTTGATCCGATCCATTTCAAAATTGGTATCTGGGGGTTTTCGAGATCGGATATCATGATTATTTCATCAAAATTGGTAAATTCATGATGGCCGATCCAATATGGCGGACTACATTTGTATAATGATATGATCCGATTCTATTAAAAATTGGTATATGGGGATTTTTGGGGTTCGAGATTATGATGCTTTTGTCGAAATTGATGGAAAATTCAATATGGCGGATAAAATATGGCGGACGGGTTTGGTAATGCATGGTCCGAATTTATTGAGGATTAGTATCTAGAGATTTTCGGGGTGGGAGATTATGATTCTTTTGTCAAAACTGTGAACTTACAAAAAATATAAGAACACTAAATTACACGCTTTTGTAGTTAGCCGAACTAAAAAAAATAGGAAATGGAAAGTAGTTCAAAAAACTATAGAAAGCCGAACTGGTGGTATAAAATAAAATAATAAAAGGGTGTTGATAAAAAAACAACATAGAATGTATACCTACTGATAACAGAGCTGCTAAAATTTTCTATATGTTGTGTATCTATCAATACACTTTTATTATTTTATTTTCTACCTCTGTTTAGTTATTTGGCTTTCTATAAAATTGTGTTTCTTTAGTTTTTTAATTAACTATTT
Organism: Phaedon cochleariae; assembly: GCA_918026855.4. Lineage (NCBI taxonomy): Eukaryota > Metazoa > Arthropoda > Insecta > Coleoptera > Chrysomelidae > Phaedon > Phaedon cochleariae. Next base: position 77,857,483 of record OU896707.1, on the reverse strand, counting down.
ATTTTTCACCTAAGTAATCTGTTGAAAACATCATTTCTGAATCTTGTCAACTTGACCACATCTCATTTATCCACTAGTAAAATGAGAAAAAAACGAATTTAATTTGAATTATTTCGAAAAAATGACATTTGACATAATTGCACTTGTTTTGACCTGTTAATCTTGAATATGTAAAAATATACAGGGTGTTCCGATTGACAAAATAAAATCCGTTTACGAATGAAGAAGTTACGGGGTGGCCCGATACGCTGTGTCACCCTGTGTACGTAATTATACATACCTCGAAAAATGAAACGTAACTCAAATACAGAGCGGTGAAGCTCAAATAACAAAAAGAAACTGTATCTATATCTATATACCCATACTTAATCGAAAGTAGGCTTTTGCTACCTACCTATATTATAGTTTTAATGGAAACAAAGCTGTTGATTAATTCTAACTGTTTAAAAATTTCATTTCGTGTGAAATTCATCAAGGTATTAAATAAAAAGGTCAAAGATTATGATCAATGAGGAAATCGTTATAACGTTATACAGTAGGTACCTTCATATACATACACCATGTGTTTTTTTTTTCTAACGAATAACTCTGACTTTCTAATCACGATATTGAATATGTGCGTCTTTAAAATTTCAATGAAGGATGATTTCCTAATCACATATTTGTTTACACTGCGTCCACAAAAATACGCTGAACAATTAAGGAATAATAATATATTCAGCGTACGCTAACCAAACAGAAAACCTGTCACGATCTTCGAAAAATAATCCCGAGACTCTACTAACGAGCTTCTCCCATTTCAGTCCAGTGGCGTAGTCATAAATTCTGTTTACCTTCTAGATAGAAAATATATAACGTGTTCTGAAAAATTATTAACTATTAATAATCGAAAATTTGATATGAAAACAAATTCATCTACAAATACCATAATATTATGTTTCAACAGTTCCTCAACCTGCTGATATTACCTATTGGTATTATCTATACTAACTAATTATTTTATGATCTTGAAATCGATATTTATTTATTTATTAAAAATATGCAAAAAATTCTTAAATGAAGAATACTGGTGGGTACATGTAACATGTTTCAACGATTTTTATCGTACATACCAAAAGAACTAAAAAAATGGGTGTCTCTCTATAGTTGGCCAGGTAGCCGTGCGGACAGAGTGTCTATATTCTAATTCGCATTCGCTTGCCGGTCGTGGGTTCGATCCCCGTCGACTGCAGAAATTTTTCTGATGGCCCAAGAAAGTGTTTGGGATCACACGTTAAAAGGTAAGGCCCCCGTCATTCCTTGCTCGCACAAGATTTTCGAAGACTTTTGAGGGTTGCTCGTAAGGGGGCAACCGAATGACGGATAGAACAGATTTTAGTACAAACATTTTTTAGTTATACTCAGATTAATGACTTCTCAAAAAATATTTGATGAAAATCTAAATAAAAAATCTAAAAGCGCGCAACGACATTGGCAGTATTTATAAAACATACAAAACTAACTAAAAAATGTAATCGGACTCATACCTGTTTACCTTTTCACTCCCTCTTTCAGATAAAGCTTTCGACCACTTATTTTTGACTCGCTTCTCACCACCACCTAGATTTTGTTTTATACTGTTGTAAGATCATTAATTTATGAATTCTTTGAATCAATCATCTACAGGTTGCTATTCAACTTATCAAAGAATTGAATTGAGGTAATGATTATATTTGCATTGTTTTCACTAGTAAAATGAAAACACACGAGTTACCCCAAGGTCCCAAGTAACCCCATTTTACAGAACTCGGTGGAAAATACGAGGGTATATATAGTGCTGCTTAAAGTGGTACACACTGTATATAAACCACGAAACATATAAGACCATTATTATCGCCTCGCTTCCTTATTTCCTTCGATGTTGAAGCAACTCGGAAATGAACACAGCTCGGCTTAGAAGGTTTCAAAAGTATATTTGGAGAACTCTCAAAATATCTCTGGACTCCTCTATATACCTCTAACCTCCTATTTTCTTTATTGTTACAGTCATCGAGCTCCCCACGACGCGTCGCCGTCCCCGTCCTAGTCAAAGACGGCAAACCGTGTTCGGGAGGCGGCTCCTCTTCCGCCAACCAAACGTCCACCTCGTCGACCTCATCCGAATCCAATCGAACGCAACAATCACCCGCCATTAGCGCGGCCGCCGCCGCCGCTGCCTGCCAAAACCAGCAGCAGTCGGTGGCGGCGCAGTGCATGGCCAATGGCGGCCTAGCGATGGCCTACCGGCAACAGAGCAACTACCAGCAGCAGTGCGGCGGCTATCTGCCGCTGCAGACGCGGGCCTGGTAGTACGAGCAGCAGTACGAGCAGTACGGTCTGATGTATTGCGGCGATGTGTGAACAGAAGCAACGACTATTTCACACCGAGTGTAAGTGGTGTGAAAATTACACCAAAGTGGTGTGAAAATTACACCAAAGTGGTGTGGAAATTACACCAAAGTGGTGTGAAAATTACACCATAGTGGTGTGAAAATTACACCATAGTGGTATGGAAATTACACCAAAGTTGTGTGAAAATTACACCGAAGTGTTGTGAGAATTGCACCAAAGTGGTGGGAAAGTTACACTGATACGAGATTTTCAACGAACTTGTATATAATTCACACCGACTTGGTGCAATTTCACAACCGCTGGACAAATTACACCATGTTGGTGAAACTATCACAGCAGTCTGGTGTGAGTAAACACCAGTTAGGTGTGAATAAACACTCAATACCATGAACATTATGTAGCTAGCAATCTCGAGGTTTTTCAGAGTGAGCTATGAATGAAGTTGGTCAGTTGTGTTTTTTTATTTATTTTTGTTATGACTGGTCGGCTGTATGCTGCATATACAGGGTATCCCAAATATTTTGACAAAATTGTTCAACGAGAAAACCATTAGTGGTATAATATAGATTATACCGGGTTTTCCTCAAAAGTGGCTCACCCCTATAATTTTTTTGTTTATACAGATAAACAAACATAAATAAATATTATTTGGCTCATTCAATTGTTTTCTGTTACCTCGGTTTGACAGGAATTTTCTCATTTTAAATGGGACACCCGGTATATTCTTACTTATTTCGATAGAGAATAACATTGTGAATACAATAAAATCCCATTCGCCCATTCAGACCATACATAATGGATATTTTGAATCAATATCCAGTATCATAATCACCCTAAACGAAAAATTAATATTTCAGGATGATACATTTTTTTTATTTATTTATCGCTTGGAGCGCACGAAAGGGAATCCCTATAATGTTCAAAGAACATCGTGCGTTCCTTGGGAGGATAGGGACAGGAGGTAGGTTTTGGAATTTTTTTTGAACTTTTGGAGATTATATGTTGTTGGGAATATTTCCACAGGCAATGAATTCCAGAGCCTAGCTGTTCTATGGATGAAGGAGTCTTGATAAAGTGCTGTTCGACATCTTTCGAGGTTGACAACGAAAGGATGTGCTGACTGGGCTTGTCTAGTTCGTATTGGTATTGCTAGTGAATGGATGATAGCAGAGATTTCCGAAGAACATTTCCCGTGGAAGTATCGATAAAAAAGTGAAAGGTCGCCGACCTTTCTACGGTGTTCCAATGATGTCAAAGAGTGAGTGAGTGTGGCGTCACCGACCAGGCGAATGGCTCTTCTCTGGATGGAATCTAAGAGCATCAGCGTATGTTTTGGTGCTGAACCCCATATGTGGGAACAGTATAAATGTCAAAAAGTGTCAAAAGGGGTGTCATATTGTACTCAATGTTATTCTCTATCGAAATGAGTAAAAATATACCGGGTGTCCCATTTAAAAAAAAAAACATATGGATCCAACCGGAAGTGACAGAAACAATTGAATACGTCAAATAATGCATACACAGAGAAAAACGTTTCTTTGCGTGAAACAATCTCATTTGTTTGACTTATATTTGTTTGCAAGAAATAAATGTTATTTGCGAGAAACAATTGTTATTTCTTGAAACCAAATCAAATTCTTTGTTTGAAATCATCGGGTCATTTGAATGACATTTGTTTGGGTGAAACAATAGCATTTGTTGAAAATATATTTATTTCGAAGAAATAAATGTTACTTGGAGCAAATAAATATTATTTTGAACAGAAATATCACTTTGTTGGCGAAAAATGATTTTGATATAAATATGAACAATTGATATAGTTGTCATGCACAAACAAAAAATTTGTATTTAAAAAATATAATTTGAACAGAGCGAGTGTGTCATTCATCTCGAATAAATGCGCTTATTGAAATTACATTATGGAATTGTTCGTTTGAATGACAGCACAATTCATAACAAAATATAGTAATTTTTGGTCCAAATCAAATATTGCTTTGATTATATGCGCTTGTTTTTGTTGTGTAGTCGAATGTTCGCATGATTGGGAAGATGAAAATACAGATCCAGAAAAAGTAAAAACAACTGACTTATTTTCTTCTACCAAAGTAAAATCGACGATGCCCATGACTGAAAAAATCACCAAACCAAAACTTAAAGTCTTAATTATTGTTCAGTTCGGTGGCGTGACTTGTTTCTATAATATCCAAAATCAGGGTTGCCAGATCTGACAACAAATTAGGCGCTTTTGTCTTTGGGTCATCAATGGCTTTTTGACATGATTTCGAGAATTGATGTTATATGGCTGTATCTCCTGCAAACCCAACATGAAGTTGTATCTTTACTCGTGCTGAATACCTATTCTGAACATGACTGATACGCAATTTGAAGCAAAATTTTGAACCTGAAATGCTCGGTCATCAAGTACTTTTGAAAAACGGGTAAACGTCCAGTCAGTAAACTTTAATTTTGGTCTTCGAATTATATTTCCCTCACCTTTGGACTCGCCTGGCACCTACTTCTCATCAAAACCGTCTGTCAATTCGTATCTTTTTTCTACAATGTCTAATTGACATCATAATATAATTTCAGGTTTACAGCGGCAAGTTGATTTTTCAAATCATTTTTACACTTGAAAAATTAAGGAGATGATGACATGCAAGGGTTAGACCTTCATCCTTTGATTCATCACTATACAAATTTCTTGTCTTATACAGATAATATAAAAGGTTCACGAGCTCTCCGGCTCCATCTGGCAACCCTGTCTGAAACGTATAAAACTACCAGACCCGCCATAACGCATTCGTTTTGTATCTCTGATGATGTGGTTGGCCGGGTCGTATCGTACAGTGGTGATTAAGTATAGTTAATTCCACAGCATATTTACAGATTTTCACTATTCTCTTAATGTGTAGTGATGGATTTTTCAGAAGAATGGCATTTGGATCATCTGGTCCCAATTTTCAGAGGTAAGGAATTGTAATTCATACTTGAAAATCGGAATAATGGCGTGAAATTTTTTATGATTTGTTGATTATCTGATGTTTTCATACCGATCTCCATCAAAAAGACAAACCGTGCAATTTGGTAGGTCATAGAAGGATGTACGAATAGGTAGGTATATGTGTGATATTTCGTAGATAAGTATACTTTCTAATCTGCTGTATATTGAAATATTCCAGTGAAATGGCGTTCAAATTCTTCTATGATTTTCAATGGAAGATTCCATGCAGTCAAATAAATATTTCTTTAATTCAAATGTCACCAGCTTCACTTGAAACAAAATATTTGTTTCCATGAAACAAATGATAATTAGTATGTTAAATGTTTTGATTCTATGTTAGCATCTTCGGGAGAATATTAAAACTCAGGAATCACCCCTTGAATTTTTTCGGTGTTATTTAGATATACCCTGTATAAGTATTTTGAGATATCATGTAACTATATAGAGAACATAATCACTAGAACAAAAATTATCACAGCTCTTTTCTTCATATGAAAAATTGTCATCAATGCACTTCAATGTTATGGAATTTTTATTTCCTTGTTATGCATATATTTCATCTATTCCCGCATTAAAATATACTAAACTTTCAGGAGAGCAATAAGAAATCTGCTACGTCTGTCATTGATGTGAATACTCCAGTGATTTCCGAAAACATTTTTATTGATGCTGATGCACCGGATGATAGAGCCGATGATCCACCTGCCATATATTTGAGGTTGGATACAAATAACAGCGATCAACCTGCTTCAGGATCATCATGTATCTTGTCGTGTGTCTGTCACATTTTTTCTATTATTCAATAAAGTTTGTTATAGTTCAATTTTGTTGTTAATTCTCAATTCCTTCCAAGAGGAGTATTGTTTTCTAAGAAATGAAATTCTCCTTAGGAAGATTCTATTTCTTTGAGTTTATTAATTTTTGATTTCGTTCAAATCTACAATTTATTTCTGGTAAGGGAATCCATTATTTGAGCTTGTTTCTTCCAAACAATTTCCTTGTTTTTCTCAAGCATTGACATCTTTGAATCAAATTACATTTACATATATTTATTTTTCACAAATAATCATTTGTTTCTTCCAAAGAATGTTCTTATTTCTGTCAAGCTCTGATTTCTTTGAAACAAATTTCATTTACATATATTTATTCTTCACAAATAATTATTTATTTCTTCCAAATAATTTCCTTCTTTCCCTCAAGCTTTCATTTCTTTGATGCAAATTATACTTATTCACTATGAATAATTCTGATCATGAATCCAAAGAAATAGTTTTGATTCAAACAAATACCCACTTTCTTCCAAATTATGAATCATATCATTTTCAATAAATTATATAGATACAAAAAAATCGCTTATTTGAAAAATCAAAAGAATGGAAACTTTGATTCAACCAAGCTTGTTTGTTGGACCTATTCAAACTTCGGATTTCTTTGAATTTAACAATATTTGTTAAATTCAAAGAATTGTTTTTCTCTGTGTATTTATCAACTATACTAACACACCGAATTTCATGTGTTTATTTATAGAAACAAGAAAGTAATAGGAGTGAGCCACTTTTGAGAAATACCCAGTGGACATGAGTTTATCTTCAATAATAATCTATAAAAGGAGGATATATACAGAGTGCATAAATCGAATCAGATTTTCACTGTCGCATTTCATGTTCCAAAATTGAATTGAATTGAATGACGAAAATATGATGAGGTTCTAAACTGAAATACTCATTTGGGTTCCTCTGGTGTCTTCTTCCATACCACTGTTGACTTGATTCTCATCTTTTTCCAAAGATTTTCTCACCCACCGATTTTTGGAAGTGGATAGCTTAATATGTTGGGACACACTGTATTGAATCTCGGTGAAAATAAATAGTGGGTGTTGTGAATAACGAAGAGTGGAGATGTTTTATGTGTTACTTAAAAACTTCCTTAGAGAAACTCTTTAAATAAACAGGGTGTACTGTTTCGTTCAATCATTGTACCTATATATCTTGTATAAAACAGTATTGTATGTATATTGTGATTCATTTTTGTAAATAATAGAAATTTGTTAAAAATGTTTAAGACAACTGTGTAGGTACCTATATTTTTGTAAATAAAAATGTATAGATCATATAACATATTTTTTGAGGATTGTGGTTCCCAGACAGTAAGTGTATGATTATTCGAAGAAATGAAAATGAAAGTTGTCGTCAAGCTAGTGCAATGTTGACTTTTAGAAATATTACAGAAATGTACATACCATTCGAATTGTTTGCGATTGTGTATAGATGCCTCTTTTTCTTCAATTTTCATATTGTAAGTACTATAGATACTACTATAGTTGACAAGTATGTGAATCAAAATGCAATAAATTGTCTATTCGCAGCTGTAAATACTAAATTATTATAGAGCTGTTAAGATATCAAGTACCCCAATACGTACAAAATTTTAGAAATTATTATATGAATGTATATCTTCGTGTATAGATAACTTCTTGCACTATTATAATTCCCAGTAATGAATACCTACCTAATGTGTTTCTAATAATAAAATGTACAATTGACTTCAATATAATTCGTTTTATTTCTGATTATCGAATCCAATACAAAGTAAAGCAACAACCAATAAGTTTCTCATCGAGTAAAAAAAAACGAATAGATACCCCATTTTACTATACCTACTAATTTCGTTATTTTCCAACCATTTTTTTTTTGTTATCATCAATAGATAACTTAACGAAGAATATATACAGTGTCATTCATAAAGTTCATTCATATGGGAAAAATATAATAATATACATTACATATTATATAATATATTTTCAAATTCCACCTAGGCGTTTTGCTTCCAAAATGACTCACGTGACTTTCGCTACATGTCAAAAGGTATTTTTTCAAATTAATTGCTGAAAATATGCCTATTTGTTCGAATTTTGAATGAAGTGGAATGAGAAAAGTTGTCTGTATAGTCCAATTTTACACATATTTCTCGAATTTGAATGCTCTATACTGCAACTTTCAGTTCTTGATATATTTGGTTTCATCTATAATTGTAACTTCGACAAAACTCCTAAACTTTTGTTAAATACGTGAAGTATAGTCTGATAGATGACTCTGGCATCATTTTAGTATCGAAAAAATCAATTTAAATAAATTTCGGTCCTGAATGATAGGGGATACCTACATCAAAGTTTACAGAATTAATAAGTTTCCCCACTTCAGTCGGAACGTTTGTTATTTGCCGATTACAAGCGTCCCGCGAACACGTGTTACCGACGACTTTTTACAGCGGATACCGGGGTCAAACAGTAGCAGCCAGCGTACTAGAAAATACCTGGGATGTCGTAAAGTTTGGAACTCCGGTAATTACGATCGAAGTATAAATGGAATAACTACTAGTTTAATGAATTTACAATTTGTATGTAGAAATTGGACACATATTATATACGTGTATAATGCATTTTTGGAGTTATTCAATTCACATCAGAATCAATGAAAGTTGTTCATTTCAGTTGGAATTTTGTTTCGTTCGGAGCTCAACATTATTGTAGAGTGAAATATCTGATTTTTAGGTTTGGAAATTTGTTTTCATAAGTACGATGCGTAGTATTTTGTATTGAAAATGCCTCGATGAGCATTTGCATCTTGAATGAAAGACAGAAAGCTGCTTGATATTATTTTATTATAAACTAATTATACTATTTGTACTATGATACTACACTAAAAAAACATCACAAATGTTGAAGAATTGAAAGTTTGGCATTTACTTTGTTTGTTTTACATGTTTTGATATCGCGATTCGCAAATTTCAAACTGTAGTAAATACGAACTCTAGTATATAAAGATATGAAATAATCTAAAGGAAATTCTTTACAGGGATGAGCGAAAGTTATACTTGAAAAATATGATTTCAGGCGTTTTCCAACGTTTTCGAGACAAGCGAATTCTCCAAACTTATCAATGAATATGTTTTCTAAGGCACCAACATATTCAGTGATTTGTTTGAATGGTACTACTAATCCACCCGATGCAGTTTTGCTGTATGATTTCAATCGGCAAAATGTGGTTTCTCCTGAATCTAACGTGTTGAAATTGCTGAAACATTTACATATTTCGCAAGAATGTTGCAATAAACATTTCTTCAAAAAATACCCGGTAACATATACCAAAGCATTACCTTCTGGTGTCTTTAGATTTCTATAATCATTTGCCAATACTTTGATCGATGTATATGTAGGTTTTGTAACTGCTGATGTTTGATTACATTGTTCAATAAAATCAGGAGTTATATTGAGTAAAACTTCTTTCATACAATTTGTACCATCTGCTTGATCAAAATATCGCAAAGCAAACATTTTTTTGAAAGCGCGGCAAATTTGTATGGGTGTTGGATTTTTAACATGACCACAACAATTTCTCATTTGACCAAAAAAGTTTTCTAGGCAATCTTGGTTCAAGTTCCTAGTGAACATGTATTTGTATCCCTTGGCCTGCAAAGTTTTAAATAATGTTAAAATAGCCTTGATGGTCAACCTCCAGCCAAATATAAATTTCAGTTGTTTTGTCACATTTTTTCCAGAAAGATTTTCAACTCTCAAATTTTTGAAATGTGGTAGGATTACTTTTTGTAAAAAAAACCTTTTATGAAATTATACCACATATATTTACCTGACTTCATCTTTTGGACAACGAGAAAATGTCGAATAACTTCCACGCCTTGAAGTACAACTATGTACAGAACAGTAAAGAATAGGCATTTTCGCCGATAAAGCCCAACACTTTCCCAGTCCACCTAGTATATATAGCAGGCAACCGTTCTCATCGACAGCGAGAGCCACTATGTATACGCTAGAGAACCCGTATGGGCCCTAAGGTACATCGACGGGACGAGAGGTAGGGGGTAGGCGACTCGGCGCATTCAGCGGACTGCCGTAACTTATATTTTTAATTCTGTAAACTTTGCCTACATCAACTTTGCATTACCACATAACATTTTTAGGAATTAAAAAATCATATTTTTGTCGATTATTCTTCAGTTCGTTTATTTTTGTTTGAGTTTCTGAACTTGCTAAAGTTGATTTTGTTCTCATAGTTGTCTCTGTTTATGACAAAATGTAAACAAATAAAGTTTAGCTGGTATAGAGCAATCACAAACGAATAAGCCTATAATAAGTGATTGAAAGTTAGTAGCATGATGAAGCCATACTATATAATGAAATATGTCATATGTAATACCACAAGTGACACTATCTTGCCAGAAATATTCGGCGATTAGGTACTACTACAGCTTGTTGCATTGTTTATCAAAACTTTCGAGCCGTAGGCGAGAAGTTCTGGGAAAATGTCAAGAACGAGATTGAATTAGCAAGCTGGAGTATGTCAATCGACGAATAATTCCAGGAAAAATAGTATCAATCGTTTTATTCGTACAAGAGTATTCCATGATTGAGACAATAAACGAATAGCTTGCGAAAGTTGCGCACACTGCATTTTTTTAATCGGATAAATTTCTCTTGGTATAACGAAAAACATTTGCCGATCAGTGATTTTACGAGAAAAACTGACATGAAAAAATTGCGAGACCGTAGGTCGAGCAAATTTGCCTAATATCAGTTTTTCGAGAGAAATAACTGATGGAAAATGTTTTAGTTAGTAAGGTAATTTATCCAAATAAATTAAAAGTTCGAGTGTTTTTTGGCAAGATAAATCAACGACAATATACAAATAAACAACAATAATGATTACCTTTATTGATGATTCCGTGTCAATAACTGGTATAGTTTGCGGAATTGATTTTCTCATATGTTCGTGGTTTCTTCAGACGACATTTTAGCAAAAACGGCTCCTCTTGCTAATTTACTCGTGAACCAATCAAACTTGACACGACAGAAATTGGAGTGACATCAGGCGCAAATAGCTACTAGATCAAAGGAGCAGGCAGTTTGAAAAAATATCAAAAACTAAAAGTTGTTACAAAACGTTCAAATTTCAAATGGTAGCCTATGTTGACATGCAACTTCCTAGAGAGGAAGAATTCCAAGAAGATAAGTGGTTAGCCTTCTAGAGACCGAGGCGTTACTGGTGGCCCACCCTGTATAGAAATATTTTCATGGGCCTATAGCTAGACCCCGAAATTATTTATCTCTTCACATTTGAATGACAACCATAGTCCCCATTACGTAACGATCCCCCGAACATACCACGCCAGACGCGGAAATAAGCACCAATCTCCCACATATTTACATTCATTCAAATTTAATTGCTTCTCTCTATTCCATTGACAGCCATTGTCGCGAAGAGGTGGCGTTAAATACTGCCATATCAAAATATAACGCGTCCATTGTGGGCAAAACCACAAGTCATCTTCCTCGGAATTCCTAAACGTCAATAAAGTACGTACGAGAACAATGACAGCCAGTGGCCTGAGGAAGGGTGGAAAACAAATTGACCCAAAGAGGCGATAATAGCGCCACCTATTCGGTGCCACCCAAAAACTGAAAGGTGATTGTGCATTCTCAAGTGTTGCCACCCACTGTGGGTACCATGACTGGCACAATGTCTCTTTATCTTTGACGAGGTAGGATGGTCATTGAATTTGTTGGGTTCTTCGGCCTTTTAATTATTGGGACACATTGGTCAAGTCGCGGATTCAGTGATGACAAACTTGATTATTTCATCTTTGTCTATTTTAGAATGGATATATCTGAGATCACAAATTCTGTTTTAGTTTATCAGATATAAGTACATAGTACATACATCATCAGCATGGGAATGAAAGATAATGTCTGGCTATAAACAAAAAAAAATCATAATTTATCAATATATCCTCTGATTTGTGGAGAGATTCCTATATAGTTGATGTTCAACTCGATAGTATTCTCTTCATATAGGTGATAGATATGCATGAGTCTATAAGACACAAGCATTATTTTTTTTTTCAGCATGTTCTGGTTCCTACGAAAAGGGATATCCTGTAATGTTTAGAGAACATCGTGAGAACCAAGGGAAATAAGGTAAGAATTGGTGTTCTTCTTAAATTTCTGGAGGTTATATGCCTCGGGGAACACCTCCTTTGGCAATGTGTTCCAGAGCCTCACTGTTCGTTGTATGAACGAGTCTTTGGAAAGAGATGTTCTGCATGTCTCCATAGTGACCAAGAAGGGGTGTGAAGCCTCAACTCGACTGGTTAATCTCTCAGGGACTGCCAAAGGAGGAACAATAATTGTTGATATTCCAGAAAATATCTATAAAATAGAGCCAGATCGCCAACTTTTCTACGGTGTTCCAGAGAAGTGAGTGAGTTTGTGAGCGAGACAATACCCACGAGACGAATTACCCTCTTTTGGACAGAATTCAACAGTTTCAGGATATTTTTGGGTGCTGCACTCCAAATATGGGAAAAGTATTCCAGGACATGTCGGATATGTGCTTTATAGATCATAAGCAGCTGACTGGAAGTGAAATAGCTCCTGGCCCGAAACAGAAAACCAAGTAATTGGGATGCACTTTTAGCAATGGATCTCACGTGATTTTCCCAAGAAAGGTTATTGTTGATAGTAATATACCAAGCATCGAAATTGATGTCTTCAAAGGTTCGAACCAAACGAGATTCATCAGTGTGAAACGTGGCTACATCGCTTTATCTTGTAGTCAAACAGCGCAGAGCGCAGTTGCCGAATTCACCGAAATTCACATTCAATGTTTGTTCACATAGCACGGCATTCATAAAATGCAATGATAATAATGATAGATAATATTATTATGCCATTCCTCCGTGGGAAAAAAATGTGCATTCTGTTCAATGATCGACTAGTGGATTATCACTTGGAATATTTTGAATGATAATACTCGCTAAGGACTATTCCGAAACACTCACTCTCGATTGAATCTTTCTCTTATATAATGTTCCTTATAGGTATAGTAAATTTTTAAGCTGTGACAAAAAAACCTGAGCGATCACGGAAAATTCAGTGGTTTATTTTTGTAGCTGAATGTAATTACTTTACATTTTTGGGCATTGTAAGATGAATGATTTGTGTGCGACCAATCGACCATTGAAAGACTTTATCTAAATCTTCTTGCAACTTGATAGCATCTTCCAAGTTATCGATTTTTGAAAATAGCTTCATATCATCTGCAAAAAGCAAGATCCTACAGTGTTTGATGCAGCTGGTGATATCATTGATGAATATTAAAAACAACAGTGGACCTAGCGTACTTCCTTGTGGAACTCCAGAAGTTGCTATGTACCGTTGTGAATCAAAATTTTGTACAGTAACATGATTGCTCCCTGTTTTTCAAGTACGATGCTATGAAATTACAAAAATTATTATTACGAAAAAATTATTGGAGTTTATGAATCAAAATGACATGATCTACCTTGTCAAACGCTTTCGAGAAATCAGTACAAATAGTATCAACCAGGCTACCACCAGCCAAACAGTTTGTTGTAAAATTTACAAAATCTAGTGAATTTCCTGTTGTAGATCTACCATTTCTGAACCCATATTGATATTCGATTTTTAACGTGAAAAGTTTTTCTATTACACATAATTATCTCAAAAACTAATGCTATTGGTCTGTAGTTGGCAATCTCCAAACGATTACCATGTTTGAATATAGATGTAATTTTAGTTAGTTTGTTTATTAGGATTTTTTTACTTTTCTTTAGGATATATCGTGGTATCATGCCTGGACCTACAGATTTTTTGTGTTTTTATTTCATTATTGCCTTTTCAGTTTCCTCGGGTGTTATCAGATCTAGGTTGAGACAGATATTTGAATAATTTTTTTTAGTGATTGGGTTCACTGTAACACGATCTTCAAAAACTGATTTGAAATGTTGGGTCCGCGTAAGCGTAAGGACAGCCTGTACATTTACAGGACCTTTTCTCCTTCTCATTTTGATGAGAGCCCTTTATTGAAAGGACCCCGCAAATTTTAAAGGTAAATTAGGTCCCGGTGGATATTTCTCAATTTTTGGTATGATGTAGTTCATGTGGTTCTATAAAATATTTTCATTGAGCCAACCTCCAGAAATGGACAGTTTTTATGCCAGAGGGGTTTGAATTCACATTTTGATCGAATTGACCATTTATTTCTGAGAAAATAACGATATTCCAAAACTTTTTATTTCATTTGATTACTTCTAAAAATAGATTCTTCATAAAAAAATATAATGGGGGGGAAATTATTACCCCCAACCCCTATTTTGATAACAAAAAAAAAATAATTCCATCTAACTGTCAAAAGTGATAGAAAATGTTTCATCACGGATCATTATGAAAACCGCATTTTTGCATTATTACCCCCCACCAAATGGGGGGGTGCGAATGAAGAAAAATTCGGAGGATTTCGCTGAATTTTCGATATGATGTAGTCCATATGATTCTGATCAGAAAATCATCGGGTGACAATACTAAAAAATGGACAGTTTTTCTGCTATAGGGGATTTCGATTCACATTTTGAAAAAAATAGACTATACCGTTTGATTATGGATAGAAATACAACTCTTCAATATTGTATTCCTATTGTTTAATCACAAGAAATTATTTTTCTTATGCTTCTCACAAGCACGGATTTTTTTTCAAGCTGTTTGGGGGGTGAGAATGTTGTGTTCTTTAGGTCTTCTCTTTATAGTTTAATATGATCATACTGTATTCATCAATGGTGTGACGTTTTTGGATGTCACTAAAAAAAGGAATTACATGGAGAGTTATCATATTATGTCGAATTACAATAAAGATATTTAAAAGTGGATCCCAATACTTCCGGATGAAAAATTATTAAGGAACGTTTGTTTGTGAAAATTACATCTGAGTATTATTAGCTATATATACGAGTGGGCTCCGTAATTATTTGCGAGAAATCATATTCTTCAATACATTGAACGACGGAATAGTTTGTCAATTGATCCACATTTATGTCCCCCATCACAATGATATTATCATATTGTGGTACGATGAAGGAAAATATATTATCTTTATAATCTATAAAGTTGGACAAGCTACATGCGGCTGTCCTGTATACAACACCAACCAAGAATGCAGTCGCGGTCCTTACGAATGAGATGAAACTCGGGAATATATAAACATTGATCACTTACCCTATCATCAAGTTTAAGTTTCAGTGATACAAACAAGATCTAATTCATTTACCTAAATGTATACAATCTACAAGCGAGTGAAATTTAGGAAAAAGTGAGCGCACGTGAAAGTGAGCTAACTTCAAGCTCTTATTCATATTGAATTCTATGCCGAAGGGCCTCAATTCTATTTGAGAAATATTCAAATTCAAACCCCCCTGTCAAAAAACTGTCCATTTTTGGAGGTTGGCTCAATTAAAATATGTTTATAGAACCACAAAAATTGAGAAAAATCCCCAGGGACCCAATTAACCTTAAAAAGTTGCGGGGTCCATTGTCAGCTAAAAACTGAAACACCTTGTACACATCAGAAACAATTTCCTACCGTTCGGCTTCGTCTAATTCCCCGTAAGCCGATCTGATGCTGCAGAATGTGATTAATTATTGTTGCTAAGTAACGGTGAGCCGGAGCGAACGCGGCGGGTCAAGTGGCTTGCTGCCCCCCTTATTTTTGCCACCCCCCTGACCCCCGCCGCCCTGCTCTCCCGGCGTCAGGATACACCCTTCCCGCAGGAATCGCTCAGGATCGCGATTCGCGATATTCGCTCTCCTGCGACCGGGTCGAGAAGCACCTGCCCATATTGCATTCTCGGCGCAATTAGATGTGAAGGGATCCGCGGGATTTGGATTCGACGATTGATATTGGAATCGGTTATTTTTCATATAGTGGATATACAATATATCAATGAAATTCAGGAAACTTATAATTGTAGGAGACTTCAATATTCATTTCAACAGACACAGCAGTCTATTAAGTGAATTTATAGATTTGATGAACTCCTATGGACTAGTAGCAACTATCAATGATTATACTAGGTTTGATAACAGGACCGGCTCTTGGACGTGCATAGACAACATACTAACCAACTTGGAGTCAGACAGGTTCGAGACTGGTGTCATCGACCCTGGCTTATCTGATCATAATGCTCAATATATTGAGATCAAAAATTTAAAGAACATCAAATCTGGAAAAATTCTTAGACGAAAAATTACCAATCATAATCTCAAGAAATTTGAAAATGATATAAGTACCATTCAATGGGACGACTTTGATTTGGAAAATGATGTCGAATTTTTCTCTGATAGGCTGGTAGATACCTTGATGGGCCACATTGACAAACATTTTCCACTAAAACCAATATCTTCTGAATCCATCGCTCCTGTGAATTTTTTTGACGACAAACTGGAAAATATGAGAAAAAATCTCTCGGCTCTGAAAATAATAAGTGATAGCAAAGGCGACATAGCAAGTCTGAAAATTTACCGAGATTATAAGAAAAACTATTACAAATCGTTGCGTGAAGCAAAAAAATTAGCATATGGTAACTTTATCTTGAATTCAGATAATAAAAGTAAAGATACTTGGCGACTCATAAATTATGAGCGAAACAAAGATAACAAACACAACACAATTGCTTGTGACATAACCCCAGATGAATTTATCGAGTACTTTTCAACTGCTGCTGAAAAAATTATCGAACAATTACCTTCAGCGAACAAGTCACCTATAGAATTTCTGAAAAATTCACCTAGAAATCCAAATTCATTTTTCCTTTTTGCCATCGATGAAACTGAAGTGAAGGACGCCATTGATGAATTGAAGAACACAAGCTGTATGGATATTCACAATCTGAATTGTAAAATAATAAAGGAAATAAAACACCATATTGTTCATCCTCTTAACCAATTATTTAATCTTTGTTTAACTCAAGGCATTTTTCCAAGTATTTTTAAGCAAACCAAGCTGATTCCGATATACAAAAAGGGAGACATAGACATACCTGAAAATCATCGACCTATTTCAATTATTCCTATAATCGGCAAAATTTTCGAAATTATTATGAAGAAACGACGTATCATATTTCGACACTAATAATCTCCTGCATGAGAATCAGTTCGGTTTCAGGAAAAAACGAAGTACCATACGCATGCTGTGATTAGTCTGGTAGAAGACATAGTCGAGGGCTTTGAGCTGGGTGAATGCACGAGCACAACCAGGGCCTACTGTAAAGATAGAGTAGGCCCTGGCACAACCCTGTGTGATCTCAGTAAGGCTTTCGACTGTGTCTCGCATGAAATTCTATTGAAAAAGCTTGAGCATTATGGTGTTAGAGGAATAGCTCTAAACTTCTTCGACTCCTATTTACGCGAGCGAAATCAAAGGGTGTTCTTCAATGACGGTATATCTAGGTCTCAACAGAATAATTTTGGAGTTCCACAAGGCTCGGTACTTGGGCCTCTTTTATTCATAATATACGTGAACGATATTTTTGTGAACATGAGTCCATCGAAGTGTATATTATTTGCTGATGATGCAACATTTTATCATTCAGACAAAAGTTTGGCGAACATTGAAATCAAAGATAATACAGCACTTACGAAAATTGATGAGTGGCTAGTTAGTAATTTGCTCAAGCAAAATGAAAGCAAGTCTCAAAAACTATTATTCTCTTGTAATAATAACATTTCACGAGGAAATACTGCTAAATTGCTTGGTATTATATTATATTTTTAAATGAATTTTGTTTTTGATATATTTCATTATACCCTCTCAAGGTTAACCAACATTGAACATAAATAGAATGCTAAGAATATTTTCTATAGAAAAAAAGGGAAATCTTGGGTTATCATGATCATGTTCTGTTAATTTAATCTCAGATTATTCCGTGAATATTCTCAAGATAACTCAATAATATTCTTATCATATTTGTGTAAAGCATGTATACTAGATTTGTTCCAGGAATATAATCTAGGAATATATTCTGGTTAATTTTTTGATAAGTCAACCTATATAGATTTGGCCGATTTGGGGGATATTCTCGTCACTATTCTGAGAATATTCTTAGACTCTTTAAAAGTGTCCCCTTTCTATAAACTCAGAATATTCTTGGGATAATTATATTTTTATGTGGATATTCATAGAATAATTGCATATTCTCGAGAAATATTCTAAGGATCACCTATGAATATTTATGTGCTATCTGGGCAACTATCCAGCAGCGCCCCATATCCAATAACCTAATCTTCAGATCAAAAAAGTCAACACATAGCTACGAACCCAAAACATTTTCACACACCGCATTAATTCCACCTAGTGCCGCCTCCCCGAAGAATCCCCGAAAGCGCGTAAACTGCGCTAACGACCGATCGGCCGCGTCCGAGCGATTGCCCAAACACAGACGAGCCACGAGCCCCCACGGGCGCCAACAAAGCCGCTCCCCGGAAGCCGGGACGCCCCGCGGCGCCCAACACTGTGGTCCGCGCTCCCACACGACGCGCTCACTCGAAAATTCCGACGCGGAAATTCCCATGCACACGGAAGAAGGGAAAATGAATGTAATATGGGCTGATGCGGAGGGAGATCGGTGTTGTTCGGAGTCATCTCGGTGGATGATTTTTTCCGGGGGGTCCGAGTACTTGACGACATGTCGATCGTCGAGATATACTTATATGTACATATATATAAGCATATCGTGGAATATGCGCCTACGGTGTTCGAGACACTCGAGATCTAGTTTTTTTCCATTTCATGAAGTTATGGCCGTTATATGATTTCTTGATGGGAACAGTCAGCAGGGTGTCATGAATGGTCATTTGGTCATGGAATGTCATATTTTCATATTCAGCAATAAGTCGATCTCAACAATGAACCAAACCGTGATAAGACTCTGTTTTAATTTAGAC
Organism: Phaedon cochleariae; assembly: GCA_918026855.4. Classification (NCBI taxonomy): domain Eukaryota; kingdom Metazoa; phylum Arthropoda; class Insecta; order Coleoptera; family Chrysomelidae; genus Phaedon; species Phaedon cochleariae. The sequence continues at coordinate 77,838,305 of OU896707.1, read as the reverse complement.
CAATATTGTATATAATCGACATTTCAAAGAAACACATTTATTCAATATAAACTTGATGTAAGTGACACTGTTCAGTTTTCACCGTCTCTCGCCATGATGTACAGGGTGCTTCTTAAGTAAGTGTAGAAAATTCAGGAGCATGTTGCTGACGTCGAAATAAGAAGAAAAGTTCGTATAAACAAAGGCCCGAAAGTTATCCGTTTCTGAGATACAGAGTGACAAAGTTGAATTCTCATTTTCTTTTGTTGTCAATAAATTTCAAAATAATTGTGACATTTGTGACCCAGCGAGCACAAACATCCCTGGGATGTTTTGGGATGTTTTGAAAATGTTGTCATGAAGATGTTATTTTGAGACGTAATATGCACTGACTGACTGAGGTCTTTGAAGGATATTGAAGTACTGTTTTTTTTCTTCTGTGGCATTTCTTTGTTTGCCTACTGAGAGGTATCCCTGGGATGTTTTGGGATATTTTAGAAATGTAGGCATGAGGATGTTTTTTTGAGGCGTAATATGCACTTCCCAAAGAGGTCTTAGAAGGATATTGAAAGTTTTGTTTTTGTTCTTTTGTGCCCTTCCTTTGTTTGCCCCACCACAACGTCTCATGCTTACGTCACAATACGATGAATTCTGATTTGTTTTCGATTTTGTTCTTCTTGTTCGCAATTGGCATTCGCGTTTGCAGCGTGTCACGCTTACATCACGCTGCTAACGAACAGAAAGGAATTTGGTGAAGTTTATTGTGTATTGTGTTAGAAGACTTATTTAGTTTGTAATAATGACCATCAGATGCAAGATGTGTTGTTCGGTGCCTCAGTGTAATCAATATATAAAAGTACGAATTTATCAATACACATAGCTTCTCCGGAGTTGCAAAATTATGCATTGTGAAGAACATTTCAAAAATTGGGAAACCTATTTCCAATTATATGTCTGTGTGTAGTAAGCACTACTCAGAAACCGATTAAGAAGGTAATTTCATATCAAGAAAATATTTTTATGTTCAATCTATTTTCAATGAATTTTTTCATTCAAGGGAAATGGAATCCTAATGCAAAAGTTCATTTTGACAAAAGGCTTCAGAAAAGTACCTCGAAAATGAATTTTTTACAGCGACTTAATGTGCGCAAGACGCGTTGAAAATGTTTTGTTGTGTCCATGAAAAGGCTTTAAAAAGAACTAGGGAGAAGGTAGTTTTGTGTCATATCAAAGATATTTCGATAATTGCCGCCTGCGGCGGACATTGGCTGTTTTATAATAAGTAGTTCTATTCATGTGTGAACAGAACATCGCAGTGGAGGTTCAATGTCTCGAAATCTCGTACTTTTAACATCTCTGGGATGTTTTTGTGCTCGCTGGGTAGGGGTATTTTTCAATGACGATATCAAATTTTATGTTGGTTTGTCTCTTTCGTGAACGTGGCGCCACCTACATGGCTTTTGAGTCTTTTGAAAAGTCATAACTTTTTTGTGCGTACCTGTATAACGTTTTATAGTAGAAAAATAGATTTCGAGAACACTTTTGTGTGAAAAATATATTCCTGGAAGAGGTCGCTGCAAGCAACTGAAAACAAAAATCAAAAATAAGAATTCAACTTTGACACTCGACTGTATCTCAGAAACGAATAACTTACGGACATATATTTATACGAACTTTTCTTCTTATTTTGACGTTAGCAACATGCTCCTGAATTTTCTACACGTACTTAAGAAACACTCTGTATAACGATGACATGTTACATGTTAGTTGCATAGCGCTGTAGTATGCCATGGACAATTATTGACAGATGATTGACAGTATTTGAATCTGATTATTTAATTGACACTTCTGTCACATTGAATTTGTTTATTGTGTATTGTGTAATTGGTAATTGCAGTTTCATTGGAGTTCAAAGGGAAAATTGTTATTTGTTGTAGTAGTCATGGATACACTGATTGGGTACTTGGGTAGCAAATAGCATTTCGCACTCTGGATACCAAAATAACTATTTTCAGGCGTTTATCTGAAGCCTTTTGTAAAAATGAACTTCTGCATTTGGAAACCATGTCCCTTGAAATAAAAATTGCACTTGATATATAAAATTAGCTTCATAAGCGGTTTCTAAGTAGTGCTTTGCTACGCATAATTTCGCATCTGTGTATTTGATACATTTGTACTTTTATATTGATTACACTGAGACACTGAACAACAAATCTTACATTTGCTGGTCATTATTCGCTATAGCGTTACGTCAGACAGTCTAGAATAGTCTATATAGATAGCAATCATGGGTGAGACGCTGATGCAATCAAGAATGCGACAAGGAACAACGGAATCGGAAACAAATCGGAATTCATCGTATTGTGATAAGCATGATGAGACTTTGTGGAGGGGCAAACATAGAAATGGCACAGAAGAACAAAAACAATACTCCCATTTTCCTTCAAAGACCTCTTTGGGAAGTGCAATATGTTAAACGTCTCAAAAAACAACCTCATGGCAACATTTTCAAAACATCCCAGGAATACTTCCTCAGTGTAGACAAACAAAGAAATGCCACAGAAGAACAAAAATAATACTTCAATATCCTATGAAAACCTCTTTGGGAAGTGCATATTACGTCTCAAAAAACATCCTGATGCCTAAATGTTTAAAACATCCTAAAACATCCCAGGGATGCCTCTCAGACCTCAGTAGGCAAACAAAGAAATTCCACAGACCACAGAAGAACAAAAACAATACTTCAATATCCTTCGAAGACCTCTTTGGGAAGTGCATATTATACATCTCAAAAAAACATCTTCATGCCAACATTTTCAAAACATCCCAGGGATGTTTGTGCTCGCTTGGTGTATACATACACTACATTATTTTCCCAGCTAGAATCATCTCTCTCAAGTTCCTCGTCACTCTATAGATATATAGTCGATATTATATGCAGACTCAGACGGGAACAATATTTTCGCTGCCGCACAATCAAAGGGGCTTTGGCTCTAATAACATTAGAGCCGTTTTCTCCATGCCAACGGGCAGAAGATGAGCCGGCTAATACCCGTCTAATGCCATTATTCCAGTAAATATCAGAGTTAAACGATAAACGCAGGGCTCAGGGCTCAGTCGATATTGAAACGAGAGGAGTCATATTCAAACGCGCACCCCGATTCACCCTCTTTAATATCGGGATCATCTTTAGCGCGTCAAATTGCCCAATTTAATACCTAGGTAGGTACCTGTTCACCGAGAGGGGGAGTGTACATTGTTTTATTATATCTCTTGTTCTCCCCAGAGGGTCCAGAAAGGAGATGCAAGTTTGTTTTCAATGTTTTTTACTTGTCCAGTCCGTCCCTTTTGATTCTGAGGCTGTGACAAAAGCTATGATAATAGCGAAGTTATGAGATATAAAAAGCACATGTTTATATGCAAAAACACTTTCGCTTCTACGGAAAACTACCTGCACTTATGAACACGTGGTTTTTATTCAGTTTTTTTGCTGCCATCATATAACTTCTATATCACAACTCACAACTCCGAAATATTCACAGCTAGCTTTATAGAGAGTTGGGCAGATCAGTGTGGCACACTGAATGAAGTAAACACTGGAATTTTCTTATATAAAATTATTCATATCTTGGTCCTTAGGAGACATTTCTGGCCTCATGATAATTGAAACTGTTCTTACTATTTTTGGTCGTAGAAGCCACTGGTGAAGTTTGGTTTCGGGACACCCTGTATATTTTCCCCAGAACAGTAACTATAGAGCAATATCGCTATTAGCAAATTTCAGTAAATTACTTGAATGGATCGTTAATCACCAAATCAATAAGTATACTTATCCAACAAGAACATTTTAACAGAATCACAATTAATTTGGCTTCTGACAAAATCTCAACACAACTGATGCGGCTCTCACGTTCCTGGAGAGGTTACATAATGCTTTGGAATCCAAAGAGTTTCCACTTGGAATATTCTGTGACCTCTCCAAGGCGTTTGACTTTGTTGATCATTCGATCAATACCTTCAGATCAATACTATTAAATAAATTAGAATTCTATATGGAATACGAGGGAACGTCAAAAATTGGTTTGAAACTTATTTGCATGATAGAGAAATGTTGGTTAGAATAGAACATGCACAATAAGGATCATAACAACGTCGAGTATTATCAGTCAGAAAAGGGCCACATAAAAAGTGGTGTGCCTCAGGGTTCTATCCTCGGACCAACATTGTTTCTCATCTACATTAACGACATTAACTTTCCCGAAATCTCTTTCTCTATTTTTGGACCTCAACTCAAAATCACAAAGTGCGTTGGACGCGGTATAGCAGACTGGTTTTTAGCAAATAAGTTATCATTGAATGTATCTAAGACTCAAGAGATACTGTTTAACCCTTATAGAAATTTCCAAGATGTTGAGGTAACTCTGAACGATGAAGCAATCTCTTCGAACGAATCCACTAAATTTCTAGGGATTACTATTGATATGAAACTAAATTGGATGGAACACATGAAGCAGCTGAATACCAAACTGAACAGAGCAACTTTTGCATTGCGAACTGTCCAAGCGAACACTTACTTACTTACTTACTAACAAATAATTTTTGCTGATGATGAAACTTTGAAGCTTCGAAACATGTCCCAATTGCCCAATTCCAATGTTAAATGAAGTATGGTTTTGGTGAAGTTGACTGCAAGATTTTCTTCCTGCCCAGATATGGGTCTAACGGCACACAATTAATTGATGTTCAGATGCCCTTTTCACTCTGCAAACGATAATTATTATGCCCTCACGAGCATGGCGAATGGGCGACCGTGGCGATCGCAGGGTGTTTTTGTGGGCGGCTCCCATCCTCTGCGGTGTGTTATATAAAGTCTGATAAATCTCGAATGTCACGTCCAGCCAAGCCGGACAGCATTTTATGGAGCAATCAATACACATCCGCCACACTGTCGCCAACAGCTCTTTCATGCACACTTTTGTGCCCCCGATTTCCCGGCAATCCTGGCATATATCTCCGGACTTGCTCCGGACTAATGCGGCCGCAGCCCTCTGGTCTCTGCAGCAGGCGTGAGGACGGGACACTTTAATGGGCCATGGGAAAAACGAACCTCCGAACATCAAACCTCTACGAAAGCGTAGGAAGGCCACTGTTGTGTGTATTTCATTTTATTAATTTATTCAAACTTTGAAGTCTGAAGCCCTGGAAGGAACTCATAAAATGAAAAAATAAAACTCTTCCAAATTCTGAGTTATAACTTGGAATTTTAAAATTCCGACTTATATCTCGGAATTTTACATTCAAAATTCCGAGTTATAACTCAGAATTTTAAAATTCCGAGTTATAACTCGGAATTTTACACCCAATATTCCGTAGAATTTTAAAACTCCGAGATATAAGTCGGAATTTTGATGTAAAATTCCGAGTTATGAGTCGGAATTTAACATCTAAAGTTCCGAGTTATAACTCGGAATTTTGTAATTCCGAGCAATAAGTCGGAACTTTGATGTAAAATTCCGAGTTATAACACGGAATTTTAAAATTCTGAGTTATAACTCGGAATTTTGGATGTAAAATTCCCCCAATTCACTATAACTATTCAGTTTTCCTGGAAAATTTTCACAGTTTTCCAGTTTGGAAAATTTCCACATCGTATCTTACGTAATTGACTTTATCTTTGGACTTCCCCTTCCTCCTACAAATTTCAGAACCCTACCTCGATAATTACGTGAGATATGGGGGTGCTTCCATGAGAAGTGAGACAAAATTTAATTTTTCTGAACTGAAAATTTTCTAGGAAAACTATGAATGGTTTGTGAATTGGGCGTCCTGATTTCGAATCCGAAATGATTTTCAACCTATTTTGACTCCTAATATCATTTTCCGGAAATTGGGGTGGTTCCATGGCTGTTGGCGAGCAGTGTATATCACTGAAGATGACCCCACTTGGTCATAGAGTGCATTTTTGAAATATCTCTCGCTCCAGCAAACTTTAGGATCCTTACCCGACGATAACGTAAGATACATTCCATTAGAAGTGAATCACCCTGTATACCGGGTGTAGCAGGATCATGGTACAGCACACCATTTTGATGAACTTACATTTTTTGCATTACACCTGAAAATATTAGTAGGTACATCAGACTCGGTCAGAATAGTCATGGCACACTCCAATGGAAAATCAAAAATGAAATTAAAATCAATATTGAAGTTTGAAATGCCACTTATTATATGATATCATTCGATTCAGAAAATGATGCAGAATTTGAAAATGCAATGATATACAGGGTGTTCCATTTGAAATTCGAAAGTTACACTCTGAATTATACAATTGAAGTCGGGAGGTGAGATGCAGGAATCTGCATAAACTATACTCTCGGTTTTTATATAGGGTATAAATATATTTGAATAATCACATCATTCATTATAGACGTTTTGACGTACTGACCTGCAAATAATAATGAAATTAATAATCAACCCTATGAAAACTATAGATGACATATAAAAGGTATATACTTACTGAAATCAGTGTATTACCCTCGGTTATTACCTAATGTGAATGTGTATTCAATGCATTCAATTAAACCAGTCTGAATTTAGAGAAGGAAGTCTGAATTCAGAGAAAAAAGTCTGAACTCGGACAAAAAAGTCTGAATTCAGAGAAAAAAGCCTGAATAAAGAAATAAAATAAAATACACACAACAGTGGCCGTTCTATACGCTTTCGTAAACCTCCTAGAAGGATAACATAACAAAATATTCTGATGCTAACATGAATTCACACAACAACCATGATTATTAGTTCCCAATCGCAGCCAGTGCAGCCTGAATTAAAAGTGATCAATGTCCCGTCATCTTAATTTTTTATATCTGATTTATGAATCTAGTTCAACACATGCAATCATTTGTTAGTCGGATTATATAATAACAATTTTGAAGAATCAATAATCTATAGTGATGCATAAATATTCTGGTCGTCTTGTCGAGTGCTTCAGTTTGTCAATATGGGAATATTCAATAATGTTTGGCCAATGGACTTTGAAAGGTATATTCAACGGCTCCAGCATGGACTAGGCCGAGTTACGTATAAATATAGAAAAACCATAATTTTAGATGGAATATCAAATGTTATTAGATATCATGATAGATATATTGATAATGAGACTTGTTGTTCTAGGATGGAGTGTGAAAATTTTATCATGGATAAGAAGCTACACATCAAGAATAGCGCTTTCAATTGCGATATAACCGAAGGAAAATACTGGAGCACTCAACATGTGAATAGTTTTTTTCCGTTTCGAATCATTATTTCGAACGATTTATGAAACAGATAGGTTAACTTGTTAGTCTAATGCGGCTCGAGTCAGGGCCTACTCTATCTCACCCTAGAGTAGGCCCTGCTCGAGTCCCTTTTCTAATATCAAAACTTCACACTACATCTCATCCGTCAATTCGCACGACTATATTGTCGAGAGGTTTCGCCGCTGAACGTCTGCCGGAGGCCTATAAATACTGTGACATGTAATGTAAGCCTAGTTTACTCAACTAGTGTTCTATATCAATCTAAAATGATGAATAAATCATAACTCCTTGTTTTAGCACCTATAAACACATAGTAGTGTTAATTTGAACATTGCAGGAGCAATTTGACATTCAGGGAGAGTGAATAATTGAATGATTCAATTTCCGGTGGATTCGACACTGTTCATAATGTGAAATATACTAAACTATAGAGTTAAATCATTTACTCTAAAGCTTGGTGGTCCTCCTGGGAACAGGTATAGTGTTCAATATATCACTCTATTTTTTCTTACTGTGTATTATTGTTATTATTCTGCCTATACCTAAAAGAAGCTAAAGTCGCATATGAACTAGGTATAAGGAACCGCACAATGATTTTTTGTCGGTTACCCAGCTCTAATGAACTCGAAAAGTTGCCACTCGAAGATCTCGAAAATTCAAAGCCGAGCGAGAAGTGCTCAGTGCTCGGCACAAAGCGAATTACCATAAGTCCACAATGGACGCGAAAAACTCGTGACAAGAGGTGCCTGAAGGGCCTCGAGCCCCCCGACCGACCCCCTTCGTGCCTTCGTTCCGTTTTTCGTACATGCATCAGAGCCATCCAGAGTGCGCTGACACGGAAACTCTTCCGCCATTGTTTAGGGCTTTTTCCTTTCTCTTTGTAGTTTGTCGCCTACTTACGTCAAGTTTCAAGTTCCGATTCCGATGGGCTCATTCTTCTCGTTGATTCTTAACGGAAATCAACAAAAAAGCGATATTGAGATGGCAATAGAAGGGAATGAAATGTGCAGTGGCAGCTATGAGCTATATTAATAGCAACTACTAGAAAAGGCCCTATAGAGAGAAATAGGAACTGACCACAATCTAAGTAATCCATAAGTTGGTTAGAGCAAAAAAACTCATTTTTTTGTTTCTATTCATCTAGCAATAATTCATTTGACACTTTTCAATGTTAAGGAGGGTTTTACCCTCTGAAAAAGGTCAAACTAAATCTAAGGTGTAAAGGGGCAAGTAAAAATCCTGTCCGAAGGAGGCGGGGCCCGATAACGAAGGAAGTCGTCTAGTGTTTCACTCCAACTCATTCTAGCGTAAAATATTTCAACATTTATAGTAAAAGCGGCCTTGAGTGTTACCCCTTGAGGCCTCTGCGGAGTCTGCGGTCGTCTGAATTCTCCGAATAAGTCCCACAGGCCACAGGCACAGCTTACAAGTTGTGCTTTAGGCAATATTGATCATTCTAGACCACGTGATTTTGACATGGTTTCTTGAGGGGCTCACAAACTATCTGTTAGGTTACCTTTGATGAGCATTGCCTTGGCCGTTCCAGCCACATCCACAATATAATAACAGTTTCACCAAACAAAATTATGAAATTCTTTCTGGTTCCAACTCGGATTCCAAGGAAAACGATCCCACAAATTCTGGTTTAATATGACAGATCTTGACAAAATACAATGTTTGCCCCTCAGCAACCTGTCAAATGACGTAATTCTGGAATGATTATATTAATCATTCCAGAATTACGTCATTTGACAGGTTGCTGAGGGGCAAACATTGTATTTTGTCAAGATCTGTCATATTAAACCAGAATTTGTGGGATCGTTTTCCTTGGAATCCGTGCTTTAGGCAATATACATCAGTATTCCGTAAAAATATGCATAGGCCGAAATGGAATATGAGTATGGAGTAATAATATAAAAATTGTTTTCAACATTATAATATTAGGCCGGATGCTATAGTATAAGTACATACCCAGTGTTCATTTGAAAATTTTCTAACCGCCATGAGTAGAGTAGAGTAGTTTATTTGACCATGTTATGTAAATTACATGTACGGCAAGTCATAATTACAATAGCCATAGTGCTTGAAAATAAAGATAATCTTCACCCTCAATCGCTAAAGTGCAGAAATAGATGAATTATATTACAAGAATACATGATTAAAAATACATGATAAGTATGTTAAAGATGAAACATCAAATGATCTGAATGAAATATTATTGCGATTTTTGCAATTTTCAGTAATTTTCGCTATTTTCAGGAATTATAGCAATTTTTGCAATTTTCAGGAATTTTTGCAATTTTTACAATTTTCAGGAATTGTTCCAATTTTCAGGAATTTTTGCAATTTTTGCAATTTTTGCAATTTTCAGTAATTTTTGCAATTTTTGCAATTTTCAGGAATTTTTGCAATTTTTGCAATATTCAGGTATTTTTGCAATTTTTGCAATTTTCAGGAATTCTTCCAATTTTCAGGAATTCTTCCAATTTTCAGGAATTTTTGAAATTTTTCCAATTTTCAGGAATTTTTGAAATTTTTCCAATTTTCAGGAATTTCTGAAATTTTTACTATTTTCTGGAATTTTTCCAATTTTCAGGAATTTTTGCAATTTCTGCAATTTTTGCAATTTTCAGGAATTTTTGCAATTTTCAGGGAATTTTGCAATTTTCAGAAATTTTTTTAATTTTCAGGAATTATTACAATTTTCCGGATTTTTTGCAATTTTTGCATTTTTCAGGAATTTTTCCAATTTTCAGGAATTTTTCCAATTTTCAGGAATTTTTGCAATTTCTGCAATTTTTGCAATTTTCAGGAATTTTTGCAAGTTTCAGGAATTTTTGGAATTTTCAGGGTTTTGCAATTTTCAGAAATTTTTCTTATTTTCAGGAATTTTTGCATTTTTTGCTATTTCTGCAATTTCTGCAATTTTCAGGAATTTTTGCAATTTTTGCAATTTTTTCAGTTTTTGCAATTTTCAGGCATTTTAGCGATTTTTGCAATAACTGCAATTTTTGCAATTTTCAGGAATTTTTGCAATTTTTGCAATTTTTAGGAGTTTTTGCAATTTTCACAATTTCCAGGAATTTTTGCGATTTTTGCAACTTTCAGTAGTTTTTGCAATTTTCAGGCATTTTTGCGATTTTTGCAATTTTCAGGAATTTGCAATTTCTGCAAATTTTTGCAATTTTCAGGAATTTTTGTAATTTTCGCAATTTTCAGTAATTTTTGCAATTTCTGCAATTTTTGGAATATACAGGAATTCTTGCAATTTTTGCAATTTCTGCAATTTTCAGAAATTTTTGCAATTTTTGCAATTTTCAGGAATTTTTGCAATTTTCGCAATCTTCAGGCATTTTTGCGATTTTTTCAATTCCTGCAATTTTTGCAAAATTTTTCCGATTTTCAGGAATTTTTGCGATTTTTCCAATTTTCAGGAGTTTTTGCAATTTTTAGTCATTTTTGCGATTTTTGCGATTTTTGCAGTTTTTTCTAATTTTCAGGAATATTTGCAATTTTTGCAATTTTCAGGCATTTTTGCGATTTCTGCAATTTTTAGGAATTTTCACAATTTTCCGGAATTTTTGCATTTTTCAGGAATTTTTCCAATTTTCAGGAATTTTTGAAATTTCTGCAATTTTCACAATTTTAAGGATTTTTTGCAATTTTCAAAAATTTTTCTAATTTTCAGGAATTTTTGCAATTCTTGCTATTTCTGCAATTTCTGCAATTTTCAGGGGTTTTTGCAATTTTTGCAATTTTCAAGCATTTTTGCGATTTTTGCAATTTTTAGGAATTTTCACAATTTTCCGGAATTTTCGCAATTTTTGCATTTTTCAGGAATTTTTGCAATTTCTGCAATTTTCACAATTTTCAGGAATATTTGCGAATTTTGCATTTTTCAGGAATTTTTGCAATTTCTGCAATTTTCACAATTTTCAGGAATATTTGCGATTTTTGCAATTTTTAGGAGTTTTTGCAATTTTCACAATTTCCAGGAATTTTTGCGATTTTTGCAATTTTCAGGAGTTTTTGCAATTTTCAGGCATTTTTGCGATTTTTGCAATTTTCAGGAATTTTTGCAATTTTTTCTTATTTTCAGGAATTTTTGCAATTTTTTCTTATTTTCAGGAATTTTTGCAATTTTTGCAGTTTTCAGGAATTTTTGCAATTTTTGCAATTTTCAGGAATTTTTGCAATTTTTGCAATTTTCAGGAATTTTGCCAATTTTCAGGAATTTTGCCAATTTTCAGGAATTTTTGATATTTTTCCAATTTTCAGGAATTTTTTAAATTTTTCCAATTTTCAGGAATTTTTGAAATTTTAACAATTTTCAGGAATTTTTCCAATTTTCAGGAATTTTTGCAATTTCTGCAATTTTTGCAATTTTCAGGAATTTTTGAAATTTTTCCAGTTTTCAGGAATTTTTGAAATTTTTACAATTTTCAGGAATTTTTCCAACTTTTCAGGAATTTTTGCAATTTTCAGGAAATTTTGCAATTTTCAGAAATTCTTTTAATTTTCAGGAATTTTTACAATTTTCCGGATTTTTTGCAATTTCTGCATCTTTCAGGAATTATTCCAATTTTCAGGAATTTTTGAAATTTTTCCAATTTTCAGTAATTTTTCCAATTTTCAGGAATTTTTGCAAATTCTGCAATTTTCGCAATTTTCAGGAATTTTTGGAATTTTTGCAATTTTTTGGAATTTTTGCAATTTTCAGGAAGTTTTGCAATTTTCAGAAATTTTTCTAATTTTCAGGAATTTCTGCAATTTTTGCTATTTCTGCAATTTCTGCAATTTTCAGGAATTTTTGCAATTTTCAGGCATTTTAGCGATTTTTACAATTTCTGCAATTTCTGCAATTTTTGCAATCTTCAGGAGGGAGTTTTTGCAATTCTCACAATTTCCAGGAATTTTTGCGATTTTTGCAATTTTCAGTAGTTTTTGCAATTTTCAGGCATTTTTGCGATTTTTGCAATTTTTAGGAATTTTTGCAATTTTTTCAAATTTTCAGGAATTTTTGCAATTTTTGCAGTTTTCAGGAATTTTTGCAATTTTCAGGAATTTCTGCAATTTTTGCAGTTTTCTGGAATTTTTCCAATTTTCAGGAATTTTTGATATTTTTCCAAATTTCAGGAATTTTTGAAATTTTTCCAATTTTCAAGAATTTTTGAAATTTTTCCAATTTTCAGGTATTTTTGAAATTTTTACAATTTTCAGGAATTTCTCCAATTTTCAGGAATTTTTGCAATTTCTGCAATTTTTGCAATTTTCAGGAATTTTTGCAATTTTCAGGAAATTTTGCAATTTTCAGAAATTTTTCTAATTTTCAGGAATTTTTCAAATTTCAGGAATTTTTCAAATTTCAGGAATTTTTGAAATTTTTGTAATTTTTGCAATTTTCAGGAATTTTTGCAATTTTCAGGAAATTTTGCAATTTTCAGAAATTTTTCTAATTTTCAGGAATTTTTCAAATTTCAGGAATTTTTGCAATTTTCAGGAAATGTTGCAATTTTCAGAAATTTTTCTAATTTTCAGGAATTTTTCCAATTTTCAGGAATTTTTGCAATTTTCAGGAAATTTTGCAATTTTCAGAAATTTTTCTAATTTTCAGGAATTTTTGAAATTTTTACAATTTTCAGGAATTTTTGCAATTTTTGCAATTTTTGCAATTTTCAGGAATTTTGCCAATTTTCAGGAATTTTTGATATTTTTCCAATTTCCAGGAATTTTTGAAATTTTTCCAATTTTCAGGAATTTTTGAAATTTTCACAATTTTCAGGAATTTTTGAAATTTTCACAATTTTCAGGAATTTTTCCAATTTTCAGGAATTTTTGCAATTTCTGCAATTTTTGCAATTTTCAGGAATTTTTGAAATTTTTTCAGTTTTCAGGAATTTTTGAAATTTTTACAATTTTCAGGAATTTTTCCAACTTTCAGGAATTTTTGCAATTTTCAGGAAATTTTGCAATGTTCAGAAATTCTTCTAATTTTCAGGAATTTTTACAATTTTTCGGATTTTTTGCAATTTCTGCATCTTTCAGGAATTATTCCAATTTTCAGGAATTTTTGAAATTTTTACAATTTTCAGTAATTTTTCCAATTTTCAGGAATTTTTGCAATTTCTGCAATTTTCGCAATTTTCAGGAATTTTTGCAATTTTTGCAATTTTTTGGAATTTTTGCAATTTTCAGGAAGTTTTGCAATTTTCAGAAATTTTTCTAATTTTCAGGAATTTTTGCAATTTTTGCTATTTCTGCAATTTCTGCAATTTTCAGGAATTTTTGCAATTTTTTCAATTTTTAGGAATTTTTGCAATTTTCAGGCATTTTAGCGATTTTTACAATTTCTGCAATTTTTGCAATCTTCAGGAGGGAGTTTTTGCAAATTTTGCAATTTTTAGGAGTTTTTGCAATTCTCACAATTTCCAGGAATTTTTGCGATTTTTGCAATTTTCAGTAGTTTTTGCAATTTTCAGGCATTTTTGCGATTTTTGCAATTTTTAGGAATTTTTGCAATTTTTTCAAATTTTCAGGAATTTTTGCAATTTTTGCAGTTTTCAGGAATTTTTGCAATTTTCAGGAATTTCTGCAATTTTTGCAGTTTTCTGGAATTTTTCCAATTTTCAGGAATTTTTGATATTTTTCCAAATTTCAGGAATTTTTGAAATTTTTCCAATTTTCAAGAATTTTTGAAATTTTTCCAATTTTCAGGAATTTTTGAAATTTTTACAATTTTCAGGAATTTCTCCAATTTTCAGGAATTTTTGCAATTTCTGCAATTTTTGCAATTTTCAGGAATTTTTGCAATTTTCAGGAAATTTTGCAATTTTCAGAAATTTTTCTAATTTTCAGGAATTTTTCAAATTTCAGGAATTTTTCAAATTTCAGGAGTTTTTGAAATTTCTGTAATTTTTGCAATTTTCAGGAATTTTTGCAATTTTCAGGAAATTTTGCAATTTTCAGAAATTTTTCTAATTTTCAGGAATTTTTCAAATTTCAGGAATTTTTGCAATTTTTGCAATTTTCAGGAATTTTTGAAATTTTCAGGAAATGTTGCAATTTTCAGAAATTTTTCCAATTTTCAGGAATTTTTGCAATTTTCAGGAAATTTTGCAATTTTCAGAAATTTTTCTAATTTTCAGGAATATTTCAAATTTCAGGAATTTTTGAAATTCTTACAATTTTCAGGAATTTTTGCATTTTCTGCAATTTTTGCAATTTTCAGGAAGTTTTGCAATTTTCAGAAATTTTTCTAATTTTCAGGATTTTTTGCAATTTTTGCTTTTTCTGCAATTTCTGCAATTCTCAGGAATTTTTGCAATTTTCAGGCATTTTAGCGATTTTTGCAATTTTAGCGATTTTTGCAATTTCTGCAATTTTTGCAATCTTCAGGAATTTTTACAATTTTTGCAATTTTCACAATTTCCAGGAATTTTTGCGATTTTTGCAATTTTCAGTAGTTTTTGCAATTTTCAGGCATTTTTGCGATTTTTGCAATTTTCAGGAATTTTTGCAATTTTTTCTAATTTTCAGGAATTTTTGCAATTTCTGCTATTTCTGCAATTTTCAGGAATTTTTGCAATTTTCAGGCATTTTAGCGATTTTTGCAATTTCTGCAATTTTTGCAATTTTCAGGAATTTTTGCAATTTTTAGGCATTTTAGCGATTTTTGCAATTTCTGCAATTTTTGCAATCTTCAGGAATTTTTACAATTTTTGCAATTTTCACAATTTCCAGGAATTTTTGCGATTTTTGCAATTTTCAGTAGTTTTTGCAATTTTCAGGCATTTTTGCGATTTTTGCAATTTTCAGGAATTTTTGCAATTTTTTCTAATTTTCAGGAATTTTTGCAATTTTCAGGAATTTTTGCAATTTTTGCAGTTTTCAGGAATTTTTGCAATTTTTGCAATTTTCAGGAATTTTTGCAATTTTTGCAATTTTCAGGAATTTCTGCAATTTTTGCAATTTTCAGGAATTTTTGCAATTCTCATAAATTTTTGTAATTTTCAGGAATTTTTGCATTTTTACTATCTCTGCGATTTTCAGGAATTCTTGCGATTTTTGCAATTTTCAGTAATTTTCGCTATTTTCAGGAATTATAGCAATTTTTGCAATTTTCAGGAATTTTTGCAATTTTCAGGAAATTTTCCAATTTTCAGGAATTTGCAATTTTCGCAATTTTCGCAATTTTCAGGAATTTCTGCAATTTTTGCAATTTTCAGGAATTTTTGCACATAATGTCGCTCGATGCAACAACATCTAGCATACTTGTATACATATGACGAATAAATAGCTAGTGACCATATATAGTGTGTATGATCAATCCACCCCAATTCGACATTACACTACTACTAGTGAGTTATATGCTTGTGGCAGCGAGGTTCATCGCATAGAACTGCACTCACTTCCAATAATACAACTGTCAGTTTGCCACGAAAATAATATTTGACGAACCAACAGGATTCCCAGGAACCTCAATGATTTCCAATATTTATGTTGACAATGTGCCACTACTCAGAATTTGTCTGAAATATTAAATAGTACTTATGTTACGAATAAGTATTAATAATGTTCTTATAACTTTGTTGCCTATATATCAGATTTTCTCGATGAAATTTTATATTAACCAATAATAGACGGATGCTGAATCCTGGGGTGAAATCGAATTATCTTGAAAAAAATCGCTAATGATATTTCGCATTTTCAACATAAATAACAAAGTAGGTATTTATGCCCTGAACACTGTAATCATATTTTGCGTTTTCCGACTAACAGTAAGGTGTAGGTAGATACTGTTAAATTTACATCATTCAAGCAGACATATCAACCTACTTTTTTGCTGAATTTATTAATGAAATTTTATGAGGGTGGAACGAGCACATGTAATAAGATTTTATGCGTGGAACTTGTTTGTATAAATGAAATACCCTACCGCCCTGTCGTATTCGCGGATGTAAATTTGATTCACTAGGTAGACAATAAATTCATGGCGAATAAACAGTGGAAAGAAGCCACACGACCACTCACGACTCCTTTCCATTCCCATTATGATTCTAATGACTTCATTATGGAGCGAGTAGTAGGCGAACAACATTAAAATTTCCAATTTCGGCGGAGCTAGAGATTTGCGCGGGCAAACAAAACGGCGTGCCGCTATAATATAATATTCATAGGCCGGTGTGCACCCCGGCCTCAAGGGGCCCAAACGGGGGTGGGTGCCCCCAGGCAGGGGCGGATTTAGGCGACATAGACGCGCGCCTAGGGGCCCGCACCAGAAAAAAATACTAAAATAATGTCACTTGTCATGTTTAATTATCGTAGACATTACATTCTACGTGCATCGCACTGCTATCTATTATTTCAAAGATCATGGAGAAATCTATCAACATCGAACTCATGAAATACCTGGAATATTCAGGTATTATCAACGATAGGCAATATGGCTTCCGTCATCAGAGATCAACTGGTGACCTGCTCGCTTACGTCTCACATATTATATGACAGCAATCTATTGAAAAATATGGTGAAACCTTAGTCGTGGCAATTGATATCTCCAAAGCATTCGATCGAGTCTGGCATCACGGACTCCTCGCCAAGCTTCCATCTAATGGCTTGCCTTCCCAGCTATGTTCTCTGCAAGCTAGTTTGGTCTCAAACAGGTCTCTCCATGTAGTGGTCGACGGAGTTTCATCTGACTCTTTTATCATAAATGCTGGTGTTCCGCAAGGATCAACGATTTGTTGGAAGCAACTTCATATCCAGTACACAGCTTCGCGGATGATAGTACCCTTCATACCGCCTTCTCTTCCTGGGCTCCAATACCAGCCAGGCAAATCAGAAACGAACGAGGGAGAAATGTAGACAACATAAATATGGACTTGGCAATAATTCTCGAATGGAGATCCAATAACTTGGTAGATTTCAATGCAAACAAAACACACGTATGCCTTTTCTCTAGAAAAGCCGATCTCCCTGTGCCCAACATAAGCTTGGCACGAGTAACCATACCTTTGAAGACATCCATTTCGATGCTTGGTATTACTATCAGCAATAACCTTTCTTGAGATCAATTGCTAAAAGTGCATCCCAAAAACTTGGTTTTCTGTTTCGGGCCAGGAGCTATTTCACTTCCAGTCAGATGCTAATGATGTATACGGCACAGATCCGACCTGTCCTGAAATACTGTTCCCATATTTGGAGTGCAGCACCCAAACATACCCTGAAACTGTCGGATTCTGTCCAAAAAAGGGCAATTCGTCTCGTGGGTGAAACCTTGCACACAAACTCACTCACTTCTCTGGAACACCGTAGAAAAGTTGTCGATCTGGCTTTATTTTATAGATATTTTCATGGACGATGCTCTTCTGAAATATCACCAATTGTTCCTCCCTTAGCAGTCCCCGCGAGATTAACCCGTCGAGTTGAGGCTTCGCACCCCTTCATGGTCACTTTGGAGACCTGCAGAACATCTCTTTTCAAAGACTCATTCATCCAACGAACAGCGAGGCTCTTGAACACATTGCCAAGAGAGGTGTTTCCCGAGGCATATATCCTCAAGAAATTTAAGAAGAACACCAATTCCTACCTTATTTCTCTTGGTTCTCACGATGTTTTCTGAACATTACAGGATATTCCTTTTCGTGGGAACCAGAACATAAAAAAAAATACTTGGAATGTGATGAATATTAGAAAAACAGGGTGTCCGAAAACAGCAACTACGCCTGAAAAAGCATTAGATGTTGTAGTTTCATCCCTAGATCAACCACATACTTCTACAACCCAATTGAGTATAGATCATGGAATAAATCAAATGTCGGTGATACGAGTTTTAAAAAAGTACCTACAACATAAAGCCATTCAAGGTGCATTTCATCCGTTACGGCGAACGTTAATGGCGGTAGAGGTATATCAACTTTATTAGGAATATCCTATTTTCCGATGAAGCCACCTTCTGTCTATCTGGATCGATGAATAGGCAGAACTGTTGATTCTGGGCAAGAATCCTCATTGGGCTCAAGATACAATTTGATGAAAATGGTAGATTCAAGATGAAAATGAACTCATTTGTTTGCAACAACATATGTCACTGAAGAGTGTCAATATATTGAAATGAGAAGATAATTTGATAAGCATAATATATTTTCCATTTTTTCATGTTTGTAATGTATACGAGGCAAAAAATATATTGTGCCCTGGGCGCCAAGAGGTCTTAATCCGGCCCTGGGTGCACTGTGCACGGCCCTGAATTTGAATGCGCCCTCACGCCTCCGCGAAATCGCTTCCTGTCATAGCGAACGTGACGGGAACGAGGCGATCGTCTAATGTTTCCCGGTGTATTTATGCCCGGAACAGAAGACAGACGATCGAGGAGCGATTGTTCGTGTGGGAAGACAAAGGATATTATTTCACGGAAATATAATTTTTCTCCAAGCGGCAGGGAATAGTCATTTTCCTAACGAGTGCGGAAAGTAATACTTTTCCGCACGCGAGCAAACGAGTACGGGAAAGACATTTTCCGCATGAGTTAGGAACAACATTTGTTCTACAAGCGTAGGAAATTGATTGATTTGTTCAATCAATTATTTCTGCAAATAGGAACAACTAACAATAGTGATATATTCTCTCTTCTGATAATTTGTGATATATCTATTGTGTGTACCGTTGAGCATTATGTAGGTAAGCTTATTGCGGAAGCCAGCATGCCCATGGTGTTTGGCCTCTAGGTTTCAGACATTTCTAGGAAATGAGCCGAAAATATTCTTTTTTATTTGGTGTTTTCACTTTTTTACTATTCCACTATTCAATAAATCCCGTGTATTGGCAATAACTCATCTGTATCGCATCTGTAGCTGGAAGTTTTTCATCGTAATTCCACTGAATCGAAAATGACAGTAACGCTCTGTCTTTCACTCTGGGAATTACACTGTTACACTCAAACTAATTTGTGTTTTGAATGACATGACAACAATTTCCCACATCAGACCAATTAAAGGCTATAGGGGGATTTATACAGGGTTATCCACGGTGGATGGCCTATAAGAAGTATCTGGAGAAAGAAATGACAGAACATTCTGAAAATTGGGATGCTCTGATAATTGAACATTCTCTATGCGTCTAAAATAATTTCATCGATACAGTGTTACCACTTCTATTAGAAACAACTAGCAACTTGCACTCTGTATTTTATTGCACTTTTAGCTTCTTCCTGGGGAGCTGATTCCATCAATGCATCACACTTGGGGTCTAGCAGGAATGTTTACAGAGATTTTTCGATTTTAGGATTTTTTTGTGTCATCATCTATCCAAACGGCTTACATGTCCCGATCTTACCTTTCGACTCACTATTTACTGACATTTAATTGGAACAGATACAGGGTGATCAGAATTCTGAATCTTGAAGCACCCTGTATGTTTTCCAATTAAATTCCAGTTGATAGGGAATCAAAAATTGAGATAGGGACATGTAAGCCGTTTTGATCGATAATGAATAGTTTCGACACAAAAAAATCCTAAAATTGGAAAATCTCGATTTTGAACACCCTATATCTCTTTATTCATTCCTGCTAGACCCCAAGTGTGATGCATTGATGAAATCAGCTTTTCAGGAAGAATCTAAAAATGCAATAAAATACAGGGTATTCCATTTGAAATAACAACGTTGCTAGTTGTTTCTGATAGAAGAGGCAACACTGTATCGATGCATACATTTTAGACGGATAGAGAATGTTCAATTATCGAAGTATCCCAATTTTAAGAATGTTCTGTCTTTTCGTTCTCCAGATACTTCTAATAGGCCATCTACCGTGGATCACCCTGTATAACAATCAATTATTATTTTTCAATATTTTTTCTTTTTCACAATAAATAATGCAATTTGATGGATGATTTTGTACAAACTTACTAAATACTGCAACAAAAAACCGTAAAGTTTTCATATTGTTTCACCCACCACTCATATTTTGCGAGAATATTATATAAATGTTTTTCCCGCACAAGAGTGGGAAAATGACACTTCCGAAACTAAACTGCGTGCGGTATAGGGTGAATCACGCATGCACGCTTGTAGAAATAGTGGCTTTTCATATAAGTAATATCACGATGCAGGGTCGTGATTTCAGTGTATACTAGGGGGGGGGGGGGCAAGAAAAAATGCGCTGCAGGTGATATTTTATGGAGTTCAAGGTCAAATGCCTTCAAATCACGAATTAGAATTTTTCCAGAGTGACAACATCATTAGGTATATCACATGTACATGTCACATTTTATTCAATTTCATGTTCTCATTTTGTTATATTTGCTATAAAATTATCAAAAAAATATATGACAATTGGAAGAGAAAGTGAAAAGTATTTGAATCTATCAGTACCTAACAGATTTCTGATTTCTCTCCCAGTTTCACGAAAGTAAAATATTTTGTACGCATCAGGGACATTTTTGATTTTCAGAAACTAGGAGAGGAAATTCCAAAGAATCTAGGAAGATAACGAGAATAAAGGAACTTCAATTAAATACGTATGAATGGAAAAATCTGAATGAGCTTGAAGTAATGTCAATCATTGGTTGAGTAGGCCAGTAGTGGTGAATGATTTCTCAATTTTGCGAAATTTTTCAGATTCTCTAATTCATTTCAATATTTTCATGTCATTCATTCCAAGCAAGTCTATCGTCCGTGGAAGTACCTATGCTAGATACAAAAAAATCTGTTAATAGCGCTTCTCGATATTATCAAATGGCGAAGGCGCCAGTTTTTTACAATAATCAAGGAAATTCTGATATTTACATAGGCATATTTTGTGTTTGATACCTGATATACATTTCAAAATGTATAGACATTTTTCAATTTAAAGTATTGATCTGTTTCGTTTTGTGTCATCGGTGCAGGAAGATTCATTGTGAAATCATTTTTTGTAGGAAACCAGGGGGGGGGGGGAATTGCCCCTCTCTGCCCCCCCTAAATGACGCCCATGTCACGATGTTCTGAATATTCGAGATAATTCTGTCGTTTCATTGTTCACAAAATTGTGTTGCCGAGCAACACCACAAGTCCGTCAGGACGAGTATGGTATTGCTGCACGAAGCTTTAATAGTTATTTATGTACCAAGGATGAAACGCTGTCTATTATAGTCGAGTCTGAAAAGTGATAGTCGAGGCCTCAGCCGAGGCTAGCAATCAGGGTTTTGAGAAAAGCTGAACGACTCTCTACGCTAACTCGAGTCCGCTCAACCCTCTCACACAATTAATTATGAAATAAATGAACACCGAGGTGATGTTTCTTACGATTCGATGAACAACAATATCAGCTTCATTAGAGCTTCAATAAACAGAAATGCATGCACTAATTTGGTCCATTGCTTTTGGTAACCACTATCTACCTATTAAATAGTTCATAAGTGTGGAAAAATTTAAATATGGAAATCCTCTACGAGGTACTTATCCTCCTCCGTGTAGCACGCAGGAAATCGGAAAAGATCGGTATGTTCCCTGTACATACATAAGGGCCATCGACAAATATCCTCGTCCGGAAGCTTGTAAAATTTGCGATTTTGGCACTAATCACACGACCATAAGGGCGACAGCTTCTTGACACCGTTATAACAGAAAATAGGCGTTTTCAAGCAGCTTGATTTTGCATACTCAAAACATCTGAAATATTCCCGAATTAATTTTATGACCATAAACAAAATACTGACATATACCTTCAACGACTGAAAACAATCATAATATGGTACCTACCTCGTTCAACTTTGTGTCCTTCACTAATAAAACAACACAACTTAATCTGTCAATACCACCTAAAGGCACAACAGGATATTATCCGTTCAAAACGCATTTCAATTTGAAAATTAACCTAATTTGGTAAACATTATCACTTCCACCAACTTCTAACTACTGTCTGAAATCACCTGCTTGTCTGTGCGCTGAAACAAACCGCAAAAAAAATTGCTACTTTTTACGTATTATGGAATGTAGAAAGAAAGCAATTCTCAAAGCAACTTGCGTCAGAGCATATACAGGGCGTTTGAACCACCAGAGGATTCCACGAGTACAGGAATCCAAGAATTAGCACAAAATGGAAAAAAAACATCGTAAAAAGCTTTTAATACTTTTTTTGACTTGATGAATAGAAAAGTGTCGGTGCTTGTAGATTCTTGCTGACAGAAGCATCGGGCGGAAAAGTGTGACTTTGCGCATGCAAATGTGTGCAGAGAACTGCACTTTGCGCACGTTCGTAGGAAAAAATAATATCCATCCACTCTCTACTCTTCTGAGGAAACCGAAATTATTCTATTTTGTTGGTATTGCTCAAATATATGAAATGCCATGATTTTGAATTGAGCACCATAATTTTATTTTGCATGAACATACATATAGTGGTTCCAGTTTCGGAGCATCGGCTGGGGATAGTCCTGCACGATTCGCTGTTGCATTCCAATTAACAGTGCTGCTCCTAAAGTGGCGCATGGAGTTAGTAACAAAGCCTACACAGAACACGCAGAAAGATATGATGATGTGGTTGTGAGCATCAGAAAAGAAGTAGGACGGTGTATGTAGGTGGGTGTGGAAAACTACCAGCTGAGCGTGAGAGCGGGCCAGCTGCTTAAGTAGACCTCGGTCTCGGGGGTTAACGATGATAGTTAGCAGGCCTGCCACTGAGCATATGGTAGTGAGTACATTACTAGCCTACAAAACACAGCTGAAAAACTCTGAAAAGAGAGCTGATGGGCGGTGCCTGAATAAGATGTTAGCCAGCTCTCTTGAGCGAACCACATCAGTCATTGAAAACACTTGGGGTTTGCAAAAAGGTCCCATTGCCCATATAGCACACGACGTCCAGTGGACGTCCTGTTTAGGTCCAAATAATGTCCAAAGGTCCATGAACCTAACATGGACGTTCAATGGATGTACAATTAGGGATATATTTTGTAACGTCCAGTACTGTACGCCTTATGGATGTCCATTGGGAGTAAGATATTCGACTTTACCAAAACATCCATATTCCTAGGTTTCAGAACGTCCAAGAAATGAACGAAATCGGATCTAAATTGTACGTTTACGATTCGAACGTTTATGTACGATCAATGAATGTACGATTCCGGATATATTTTTTAAGTCCATAATGGTACGTCTGATGAATGTACATGAGTGGATCCAGTTTGTACGTTGACAAAATGGACATGAATGCACGTTCAGTGGATGAACGATCCTGGATATTTATTGTACGTTCAGTTTCGTGCGTCCAATGATTGTCAAGTGGATGTACAATTTTCGACATTATGAAACATCATCCATATCATGGCAGTTCTGGACCGACCTAGAAGAGTACGGTAGTGATCTGAATTGTATGTTCACAAATTGAACATCTATGTACGTTCAATGAATGTACGATTCTGGATATTCATTGTACGTTCAATGTTGTACGTCTTTTGAATGTCCATTGGGAGTTCAATATTAGATATTGTGAAACTTCTACAGTAAGAAGTTTCAGGACGTCCAAGTGACGTACATTATTGGATCCAGTTTGTACGTTTACAAATGGTACGTTTTTGTACATCCTTTGTATGTTGAAAGCTGGACGCACGGTAGAGGGGATGCGAGATGGCGCTCTGATCGGAACATGAAGTGGGGCAACGGAGGATATCGATCGAGTCCAGCTCCAAAGTGAACATATTATGTAGACGGCAGACAAAGAGGTTACGCCATTTTGTGTGTTTTATACGTGTTTGTGATGAAATTTAGGATTCAGACTATTTGGAACTGAATCACCCAAAGCATGTATGATGGTACGTAGCATATGTTCCGATATTCCTTTTCATATGACTATTTATTTCACATGATAAATGTGCTCTGATAATGGTTCGGGGCGTTGTAGGTAATGCGGAATAGGTATTTCATGATATTCTGTGGGTAACCTATGAGCTTGTGATTTGTTCGGAAAGGACGACTTGGATTTCATATGATATCAGAAATAGAGCTTTAAATTGGTATAGCACTGGTTGAAGTTGAGCTGAATTGATGAATATAGGGCTTAGACAGTTGATTTATACACTAATCCTCGACTACAGAATACTATGAGTAATACTTTGTTTGTCTCTTTTAACAGAAAGAAGAAGCGAGGTGACTGGAGAAAATATAAATCCATAATTTTTATAAAAATATAGTGAGAAAAGCACGATATCATCTCTACTATGTTTGAGAAATCAAATCAGGGAAATATCCAGCCTCTGCCTATATTCAGAAGTCATACAATATACAAGAGACTTATAATGGCTGGGTCATCCGGAAGTTCAACGTCCAATCGGGTTACGTCCAATGGATGTCCATGTATGGACTATATGTATTGAATATATTATATTCATAATGTGGTTCTGAAGAGGAGTAATCATTGGGGTTCAGATAGTCACTGTATGGACGTTTATATAGAATTTGAACTGAACTGTGGTGAGTATCCAATTATACAAGTATACAATTTTATTATTCCTCTCTTCATATATAGGTAATATTATAGCTCTACTTTTTCAGTTTCATTTTTATCGAATTTTGTCCTCAAAAAATCAGGATAACTATATCTTGTCAGTTTTTTGAATTAATGCTTTTTCAGAAAGTATGTTTTGATTACTCGAATCTTTCATGAATGTCGTGAGTCGAAAAATATTTAGCCGCTAAATTATGCTGAAAAACCTATTACAGATTCTGTTTAACTCGACATCATCCTAATTATGATGGCTGAACAAGAGCAGAATGACGAAATTCATGCAATAAATTCCAAGCATATGTTGTATCTATATTGAATGATATTACACTGTACCTTACAGATATTTTTTTAATAAATAATATTTTATATGAGTATGGATTCTTTGTTTGGATATTCATTGACTGCTTTCAGTTCATGTCCATTGAACATCCGTACGTCCATTGGACGTCTCTAATGGACATCCACTGACTGGTTTCAATTTACGTCCATTGGACATCCTGAATGTACGTTCATTGAACATCCTGAATGTACGTCCACTGTACGTCCTGAGTGTATGTCCATTAGACATCCTGAATGTACAGGGTGGCCAACTAAGAATCCATTCGATACTTCTGTTGTCTTGAGAGATACAAAAAAAAATTTTGCATTCAAATTAAAGTGATAACCGAGCTTTACATTTCAAAATTTCTTCGAAATACACAGGGTGTTCCGTAAGGTCACAGCACATCAAAGCTATATTTTTTTCATTGGAACACCCTATATTCTATTTCATTTTTGAATTTTCCCTGAAGATCTGATTTCAACGATGTATCATACTTAGGGTCTAGCAGTGAAAGTTACTGAGATATAGGGTGAGAAAAATCGAGATTTTCCAAGTTCAGGATTTTTTTCTGTCGAAACTGTTCATTATTCGTCGAAACGGTTTACATGTCCCTATCTCAAGTTTTCACTCACTATCAATTGGTGTTCATTTGACATTTAATTGAAACAAATTATAAATTTAGATTTCTGACCACCTTGTATCAATTGCAATTGAACACCAATTGATAGTGAGTGAAAAGTTGAGATAGGGACATGTAAACCGTTTTGACGAATAATGAACAGTTTCGACAGAAAAAAATCCTGAACTTGGAAAATCTCGATTTTGCACACCCTATATGTCAGTTACTTTCACTGCTAGACCCTAAGTATGATGGATCTTTGAAATCAGATCTTCAGGGAGAATTCAAAAATGGAATAAAATATAGGGTGTTCCAATGAAAAAAACATAGCTTTGATGTGCTGTGACCTTACGGAACACCGTGTGTATTTCAAAGAAATTTTGAAATTTGGAACTCGGTTATTACTTCAATTTTGATAAATGAATTTTTTTTGTATTTCTCTAGACAACAGAGAAATCGAACTCTGGAGTCTTAGTTGGCCACCCTGTACGTCCATTGAACATCCTCAATGTACGTCCATTGAACATCCTGAATGTACGTCCATTAGACATCCTGAATGTACGTCCATCAGACATCCTGAATGTACGTCCATTGAACATCCTGAATGTACGTCCATAAGATGTTAAATCCAGTGAGCTGTGGACGTTTTCTGGACGTTCCAATGTACATGACTGGACGTTCAATGGACGTCCACTATGTCCATGTTGAACATCCGTTGGACATTCATTGGACGTACATGTGCTATATGGGTGGGGACTAGTTGCTGACGTGGAAACGTCCCCCACCAGTACCAGTACCAGTAGTGGTTCCAGTGGTGTCACCAAGTAAGTATATCCTTATATGGAATGTAGAATACATATTTTGGGCTAACAGCGTTTAGGGAGCAATATAACTATTTCTCCCAGTTGAGAGAAAAAAAAAATCAAATTTCAAATTCAAACTGTAAAACAACAAAAAAATATTATATTCTTAGAAATAAATAATACTTGAATATTTCGTAGTTGAAATAATACTTGGATAAAAAAATATTTGTTGCATCACCGTATCAAAGCTCTTGGCATCTATAAAGAGTGTCCCAGAATAACATTCGTATAAGTACACCTGGAAAAAAAACATTTGCACTACAGCCCTCTGGAAGTATGTCCCTAAATGCCTTCAATTATCATTGTAACCAATGATACTACTCACGAAATTTGGACCTATTAGCAAATTGCTCTTACAAATCATGATTCAATATACAGAGAGGTGTGAATTTTTTCGGACGGTTCGTCTTACGGCATTCTAACAAGACTTCCTTCTACCTTCATAATATAAAAGTGCAAGGCAACCAAACATACACCGCGTAGTATCGCTGCTGGGATTATAATTTCCGGAATTTGCATTCGAATCGAAAATATGGAATTCATCGAAGATTTTACATTTTACGTCAACGAATAAGCTTTTAAATGTTTCTGGTCCCGTTATGATCTCTTTCTTTAACTCAATTTTCCATATTGATAATTTCAACATTATGTCGAATGTCAGTGACAAGTTGTCTTTATCGCATGACTATGACAGAATATGGGATAATCACAGACAGTGTTTTGTTTCTCCCAAAACGCTTGACCGCAGATTCCGCAATAATAGCATATTAGTTCTCAGTTGTCCGCAAGATGGCGACCGTTTTTACAGATTTCTTTCATGACAGAAAACAGGAAACGGTCCTTACACACCGCTTTCACCAGAAATAATAATGTCATTCCATTCATAACATAACCTCATATCAAATGAGATTATATTTGGAAGTTGGAAACTGTAATTTTGGAGAATTTAAATTATCATCAGTTCTACCATCCTTGAATTTTGGTTGGTAAAATTTGACTCATATGCTTATATTTCCCGATATTGAAAAGAATCCTTCTATCAAGTAGGCCGTAGGTCAAGAACTTTGACCGAAAAGAGTAGACAGGATTTGATAGGAGTTTTCACACAATCTTCTGTTCATCCTGCTACTGGGTAGGTTTTAATAATTTCAGGAGGTATTCGCGAACCAGACTTTCTTCATTGCAGAGGAGAAAATATAGTCGATGGAAAATAATATAATATCGAACGATAATCACCCTATACGAAATTGGCTGTATAACTATGGGGGCCACCCTGTAAACATAACTCACAGTAGCCTAAAATGAAAACCCACTCAACGTTATTCTTGAATCACATGGTCTTTAATCCCGAAAGAAACAAAAGCAGAATCGTCGACTCAACTTCGAATTTCAGACAAAAGCGCAGAAATCCCATGTTTCCCCTTCATCACCATCATCATCATCATCATCATCAACGCGGCGTTCTCGAGTGGCCCTACCTCGAGCTGCACGGACCTCGAGTGGCCATTGTGCGTGTTCTGTGGCCCTGCCCGCACCCCGCCGTATTGTCTGCCCAACGTAGGAGAAAGAGAACGCGCACTTATCCGGGGCCTACTTGTGTCGCGATGAAAAGGTCTGATGCACTATTTATAAGAGCATTGTTCGACGGGCCGTCACCTGCGATGGGAATAAATCAGTTTTTTTCGTGGTCTTCGGTCTTTCTTTCTACGTCTAGAAAGATCCTTGTACTTGTAGGCTCGCTACTAGTGAAATTCAACGTTATTGTTAACACTGTTACTTCAAAATTTATATTCCAAATTCGAAATTGAAATATGATGAGGGTTAACATTTTCAATCGGTGCGTGCTAGAACTGTCAGATGACCAACCCTGGAGGTGAAACATTGAAACACAACCTCACTTTTGTTATTTGTGTACAAGTGATTGAAACAGTTTTTCACAATTATTTTGGCAAACGAATCGTGTTTTTCTTCTCCTTCTCTTTGAATTTATTGGGTTTCTATCTCCTTTCGGTAACAATTTCTCCAGATCAGGTAATTAATTTTTCCAAGAATAAATACTTGGTTATGTAATCACTCGACTCGCCACATAAGACACCATTTATCTTATCACAATGGCCTGAAGCCGAGTCATCAGTGTTCATAAGATTCGATCGTATGTACTCCTCTTATCCAGCAAATCCGTTGCTGATCCGGCCTGGTTACCGGCGTAGAAATAATGGAGCACGTTTGACTTCAAGTATGGCCCCCTTATCCGATGAATCCGTCATCATCTGGCCTCTATACCGGCGTAGAGATAAAGGAGCCTGATATTTCTCACAGACACTTAATAAACTTCACATTAAATATTGGATTTCAATCCAGATCAGGTAATTAGAAAATTATGGACTTCACACACATTAACCTGACTTTTGGCCTGGAGATGCCATGTTTCTCCTACCGTGGCCAAACGTCGAATCCATCGTGTTTTTCGGCTATTCATTAAATCTCGCATGCTCATCAAAGTTACTGACATTATGCTTTGCTATATTTTAACCACATTATGAAGTAATAAATCGAAGTTGGCGGTATTATACTGTGGTATTATCAACAATTGATGTTTTTAATATTTTATTATGATCAAATAATTATTTACGAACCTAACCTAACCTAAAATCTGATCCTCACGTCAGCAGTTTCCATCCTTCACTTTCCGTCCTTATAGATTCAAAAAGTACCTCTCATTTTGGTCCCATTTTTGTTGAGATATCGTATATTCGATGCGCCATATATAGAAATAGTAGATATATGATGAATACCTACTAGATTTGAGTTACATTCCTGCGAATCTCACATCGAAACAGTGAATTCAGGCTAAAAAGAACAGAGGTGGCTATGTATTTATTGACTAGTGATACATAAAATGACGAAAACTGCTTTGGTAGTAAAAACAGACTTTACGCCTTGAAGAGGAGTAAATAATGGTGGATTCTAGAGCTAGTGGTGGAAAATAGTAGATTGTTTTATTTGGATCAAAATTGACACCTTGTTTGACAAGCAAATTTTGCATTTGCAAGTCGAGCAAAGTCACTTTTGATCCAGATGAAACATGCTATTTTTTCTGCAACCGAAACAATTGACGCAAATAAATATGTTAAGGATGTTCGACATATTTGTGGATCGACTAGGTGTTCTAATGGAAAATACCGTGCCAGTGCCAGCTTCCAGCTATAGGAACAATATATGGAAAATGTTAGGTTAGTGAGCATAATATCAACAATAATAATAGCGATTATTTATGCCTTTCCATACTACACTGTGTTTGACTTGATAATCAAATGAAGGTAAACAATATCGTTGTTTGACACAAAAAAACTATTGCTTGCCGTGGTTATTCAAAAACAAGTTATCCATCCCGAGAATAACGAATGAAATACAGATCAAGCAGTGTTTGAATCTTGAAGGCTTCCCTGATCGAAAGAAAAATACTTAAATGATATGTTTATAATTCTTATACTTATAACTATAATAAGGTGTATTTATATCTCCAGCATGGGTATGAAATGCCAAATCTGCTGAAATCGGAAACGAATCAGGTATGCGTCTCAACCCAAATAACCAACCATAACAATGTTGTTTATTCTTGATGACGTCCAGTACATCTTTTTTAGTTCCTAGGAGCTAAAGTTCAACTTCAGCTCCTAGGAACTCAAGTTCAACTTTAGCTCCTAGGAACTAAATATGTTGCCTAGCAACATACCTATTTTTGTGTCAGTAATAGAAACGTCAGTTTAAGAGCTAATTTTGATATTAAAATGGGCTTTTGTTTCGGTTGCAGAAAAAATTTTGAAATCTCTCCTTCCTGCAAACAGACAAAACACGGCTAGAGTAGTGCCAGAGGGACAAGAAGAGCCACCAAGCAAGCGAGAGAGAGAGAGACACAATGGCACAAGCACTCTCGACGAATTTTTTCCCGGGAGCAGCAATTGGCAATTTGTCAGCAATTAAAAGGAGAGACATCATTAAATCAAGCGAGAAGCGTCGACGGCTCGAGAGGCTTTGTTAGGTCACGTATGGCCCCCTCGACCCCCTTGAAGCACCCTACCCACCCTCTCTCGCCGCAGATAAGGCATGCTCGGCGGAAAACACGGGGTAGGTTTTCTCTGCGAGAAGCTCCACAGTACAGGGTGTCCGCCGGATGATGGTACAGAGCAAAACTACAGATTCCACCATTCCCCCCAAGACCACTTCATATATATAATACATATGCTTGGTATTTCCAATATTTCCATCATGTGAAAATCATGTTAGATTCATCGCAAAAGCTGTTTCACAAAATTCGGTTTCTTGTTCCGTGCGAAAATCTACTTTAGACCACAACTTCTCATGATCTACAAAGCACAAATAGTTTTAGTTTTAGAATACTGTTCTCATGTATGGGGTTCAGCACCCGAACATACAATGCTCTTAGATTCCATCCAGAGAAGAGCAATTCGCCTGGTGGGTGATGTTACACTCACTAACTCTTCGACCACATTAGAAAACCGTCGAAAATTCGGATTTAGGTAAGAGTCTGCTGCGTAACCAAAATAGTGCTTTTTCCTCTTAATATGGTAGCAAATTTTCCCAAAAATTATTGTCCGATAGAAAAAACTCTTTTTTCAACATCTACCTATGATGTTTGACTCAAAATATAAGAGGAACAATAAAAATAATAATTTGAAAAATATTATGATACGGGGTTCAGCACCCAAACATACGCTGATGCTCTTAGATTCCATCCAGAGAAGAGCAATTCGCCTGGTGGGTGATGCCACACTCACTAACTCTTTGACCACATTAGAATACCGTCGAAAATTCGGATTTTAAGAGTCTGCTGCGTAATCAGAATAGTGCTTTTTCCTCATAATAGGGTAGCAAATTTTCCAAAAATTATTTTTCGATAGAAAATACCCTTTTTTCGACAACTACCTGTGATGTTTGACTCAAAATATGAGAGGAACAATAAAAATAATAATTTGAAAAATATTATGGTAGGTACAGATCATTTGCCCCAAAATGTCACTGCGTTTAAAGGATTTTCCTATCAGAGAGCCTAAAAAAATATATCAAAGTTTTCAACATAAAAAATTGATTTCTTGTATGGCAAATTCGTATTTGTCCTGATACTTTTCAGTTCTCAGTGACAGTTGGTGACGTTGGCAATCAAATGAGTTACAGGATGTTTTCATCAATTAATCTTGAATTTACCATTTTCATTTTCAGGAAGCAATGCAATGGTCTCCGTTCAGAAGAATGCAAGCAGATTCCTTAATTTTTTTACTCTGGTTGTTATCTTCTTTTCTAATGATTTTAATATTATTCCACTTTGTCATAATAATATGTTGTCCATCTTCAGTAATGATATGTTCAGCTAGTTTCGATTTGTCGATGTGTCTTCTTCATATTGTTCTTATGATTATATGAACTTTTCTTACTATTTTTGTTCCTAAAATCTGTGGTTGAAATCTTTGTATGTGATTCAGGGACACCCTGTATAATGTACCGTAAGTGGCAGATTAAAGTTTGTTGCATCAGAAAATCCCCTAATGCCAAATTTCTTGGAGGTTTTTGGCTCCGTTGATGAATTATTTTTGGACTGAGATGAGTTTGGCTAAATCTCAATATATTTATTCAAGGAATCGGCAGTTTTGCTGTGTACCATTCATTAGCGGACACCCTGTATAAGAATCAATGATTCTTCCCAGTACCGTAAAATTAAATCTTTTTGGTTATTAGTCCCACGGAAATTAGGAAATTGATAGGGAATAATCTTATCCTAAGGTATTATGGTGGTTTCAGATATACAGGGTGTTTCCGAAATTGGGGCGCTCGCACCATATTCCGTCTTTCTACTATCATTAAACGTCCGTCAACATTACAGGAATCATTGATACTACCGGTGTTCCTAACCTCGCCGAAAGAAAACGCTTGGGTTCAAAAAGCGATGTCTAATCAATGATACCAAAAAGTTTTAAAGCTCAATATCTTCAAAAAAGTTGTTTTTTTTCGACAAAAATGTATTGTTCAGTTTTGTTTCCTCGATTTCATTACCCATTTCATTTATCACCCCAATTTCGGAAACACCCTGTATATTGTTCTACTAAATAACGTCTAAGCAACCAAAAGATATCAATTCAGATGAAAAGATACGATAATTCTACATAATACTCATGGAATCACCGATATTTCCGAAATATGATATTAGGAGACAATTTTCAAAAATGCACATTTTCGAAAAACACCTTGTTACTCTGAAATGAATTTAGATATCGATATGCGGTTTTCACTATTGAGTTTATCATGAAAATTGCACCTCAAGCACCGACAACAGTTTTCTTTTTAGTTCGAGAATAGGACATTCCCTTTTAAAGTGTCCAATTTGACCCACCCTGTATTATACACTAGTGTGAATACTCAATGATAATACCTATCATTATAGTCTTGACTTCTCGACGTTTCCCTTTGTAATTTTTGGACTTGGATAGAACATCAACAACAAACTGCAAAGATTCATCTTTATTACGCGTTTTTTTTTGTTTTGTAAACCTACAAAATATACCTCTTATAAAACTATTTGACTACTCAGAAATTCCATAATTGATGATATTTCAAGTCATATTATAAAATGAAATCTTAAGGTACTTAAAGAAGTGTAATGTGTTATATAAAAAATTACATCCAAGAAATACTATGAGAAAACACTGTGTAGAAACTTCTCAACGTGATTCTCTATATTTATCAGACTAGTTTGAGATCCAAGCACTTGTTTCTCCTTGGAAACAGTGACTCAAATATAAGAACAATCAATCAATTATAAAACAATAACCAACACTATAATGTTATCTGGACGTGATAAAATTTTCAACCTCACTTTTCATCAATTTGCGACAAAGCTCGCTTATAATAATCGTACACAGAAAAAATATGGAATTATTTATTGAATGAAACATCTATTGGAATTATTGAAACTTTTG
The DNA here is from genome assembly GCA_918026855.4 of Phaedon cochleariae. Classification (NCBI taxonomy): domain Eukaryota; kingdom Metazoa; phylum Arthropoda; class Insecta; order Coleoptera; family Chrysomelidae; genus Phaedon; species Phaedon cochleariae. The sequence continues at coordinate 77,804,755 of OU896707.1, read as the reverse complement.
AAGCATTGAAACTGAAAGACTTCAGGTATTTTGACTGCTTGCCATGCTCAATATTGATGAAACACGGTGCTCCAGATGTTTGTTCATTTGAGAGAGAAAAAAAAACTCCTTTTGTTTCATTGAAAGCTCACTTGTCAGATATCGACCAATAAAGCAAGTAGTTCCTAACCGACTGAAATTGTATCATTTCAGAGAATAAAAGTCCCGATAATTCCAATAACATATCCGGAAATTGATGTAAAGTTAACTAGAATGACTTGAAGCCATGCTTTTGGTGATCAAACTTCATTCAAACCTTATTATTCTCTATAAATAATTCCCAATGAACCATCCACGCATTATCTTCTACTGCTATACCTATTATTCGGCTCGTATCTGTCCCTATACGGCCCTGCAGGTCTACCACCTTGGTCTCTGTTATTCTGGTAGCTGCCCCCACCCTGGTAGTTGTTACCCCCACCACCTCCTCTATTTCCACCCCCGTATCCCCCGCCTCGTCCCTGGTTCTTGTACCCGCCCTGGTTATTGTAACCGCCCTGGTTCCTGTAACCGTCCTGGTTGCCTTGACCTCTCTGGTTGCTGTAGCCTCCGTGATTGTCGAAGCTGCGCTGGCTGGACTGGTTGTTACCATGGCCCTGGTAACCTGAAAATAGGCGAGTGAACACTAATTTTTTTCATCTGTCACCTTTCAATTTCATATTTTAATAGTATATTACACACCGAGGTGGGAAGTTATTCATTCCTGGAGTGAGATTAGTTAGTTAATCGAGACGCAAAGCGTTCAGCATTCAGCATTCAGCACAATTGTTCTAGTTTCTAGTTTCCATGGAAGAGAGTTTGTTTCACCAACAGGATGTGCTGAGACAATTTCTGAGATCATCATGTTGGGGATGCAAACCTACATAACGAACTGCAAGGAGAACATCTTCCGATAAGGCCTGGTTCAGTAGAACCTGCTCTAGAGCTGTCGCTTCCAAACAGGCAGTATTCCATCGATGGCAGAAAACATCCAGGCCCTGAGACCAGAGCAAAATATGTCGATACTAGAGGCATATGCAATGAGACAATTCGATCATCAAAAGATGCTCATAATGCCAAAATAAAATCAGAACTTGTTGAATGTCCTAACGGATCCAGTTCATTTTGGTCCTTCGCCAAAGCTGTAGGAAGAAACTTCACTTCCAGCTCGTTTCCTCCTCTAACCAAGGAAGATGGAACACTAGCCACAACTGCCCAGAAGAAAGCCAACATTCTTGCGCATTAATTTGCTGGAAATTCCACTCTGGATTCATCGGGAAAACAACCTCCAAACATAACGCCAATTCACAATCATATGCCCGAGATCACCTTTCGCCAACCTACTATAAGGAAGATTTTATTATGTCTCAACACCAACAAAGCTTGTGGCTCCGACGGAATCCCACCGATTGTCCTCAAGAAATGTGCTCCCGAACTTACACCTGCTCTCTGCTGGTTGTTCAGCTACTCTTACAAATTGGGGATATTCCCGTCCAACTGGAAAATTGCAAGAGTACAACCAGTTCCTAAAAAAGACAAAAAAAACCCTACCTAGCAACTACAGACCGATCGCACTGCTATCTATTATTTCAAAGATCATGGAGAAAGCTATCAACATCGAGCTCATGAAATACCTGGAACATTCAGGTATTATCAACGATAGGCAATATGGCTTCCGCCATCAGAGATCAACTGGTGGCCTGCTCGCTTACGTCTCACATATATAGCAGCAATCTATTGAAAAATATGGTGAAACCTTAGCCGTGGCACTTGATATCTCCAAGGGATTCGATCGAGTCTGGCACCACGGACTCCTCGCCAAGCTTCCATGTTATGGCTTGCCTCCCCTGCTATGTTTTCTGCTAGCTAGTTTTTTCTCAAACAGTTTCATCTGACTCTCTTATCATAAATGCTGGCAAGTATCAATTCTAGCACCAACACTATTTCTACTCCATAGCAACTTTATGTCCAGTACACAGCTTCGCGGATGATAATATCTTCCAAACCGCCTTCTCTTCCAGAGCTCCAATACCAGCCAGGCAAATCAGAAACGAACGAGGGAGAAATGTTGACAACATAAATGTGGACTTGGCAACAATTCTCGAATGGAGATCCAATAATTTGGTAGATTTCAATGCGAACAAAACACAAGCATGCCTTTTCTCTAGAAAAGCCAATCTCACTATGCCCGACATAAGCTTGTCAGGAGTAACCATACCTTTGAAGACATCCATTTCGATGCTTAGTATTATTATCAGCAATAACCTTTCTTGGCAAAATCACGTGAGATCTATTGCTAAAAATGCATCCCAAAAACTTGGTTTTCTGTTTCGGGCCAAGGGCTATTTCACTTCCAGTCAGCTGCTTATGATCTATAAGGCACAGATCCGACCTGTTCTGGAATACTGTTCCCATATTTGGAGTGCAGCACCCAAACATACCCTGAAAATGTTGGATTCTGTCCAAAAAAGGGCAATCCGTCTCGTGGGTGATGCCTCGCTCACAAACTCACTCACTTCTCTGGAACACCGTAGAAAAGTTGGCGATCTGGCTCTATTTCATAGATATTTTCATGGACGATGCTCTTCTGAAATATCAACAAATGTTCCTCCCTTGGCAGTCCCCGCGAGATTAACCCGTCGAGTTGAGGCTTCGCACCCCTTCGTGGTCACTTTGGAGACCTGCAGTACTTCTCTTTCCAAAGACTCGTTCATCCAACGAACAGGGAGGCTCTGGAACACATTACCAAGGTAGTGTTCCCGATGCATATAACCTCCAGAAATTTGAGAAGAACACCAATTAATTCCTACCTCATTTCCCTTGGTTCTCACGATGTTCTCTGAACTTTACAGGAGGAACCTTGCTCTTCCTCTGCCTAGTTCATCTTTAACGAGACAATCCTTAATTTATAGGAGTAAAAAGGTTTACAATCATTTACCAGAATGTACAACTATGATCAATGATTTGAAACAATTCCGTAGATCTGTCAAAGATATGTTAGTGGGAAAAGGCTTGTACAGTTTGGATGAATACTTTGCCTACAAATTCTAGTCTTTCTATGATATGTGAGAATAATTAGAGATTCATATCATTGATTTTAAAGATGATTGTTGTTTGTGATAATAATGAAACTTGTCTATGTTATTTTATTTTATATATTTTTGTTCTGTATTATTTTTATATATTCCTGTTCTGTTGTATTTATTTATAATCTTGCAATCGATATATCGCAAGATACTGACTTTGTCGACAAACCGAAACCCTTCCGACAGCCGCCGACAACCATTCTAATTGCAATTCCATCGACACAATGACAGCGCCAAAGGTCACGTGCCGCAGGCGGCCGCGTGCCCCCAATCAACGATTAAAACAAACAATCGACGGCCAGGATAGGGGGGAGGGGAAACGAGGAGGTACGTCAAAGCACGATGACAGCCCGTCACTAGCCGAATCTCGAGTTGATTATTGTTGACCGGGCTAACCGGCAGGCGGATTAGAGGGAATTAGTATGCAATTATTGAGTTCGGAGGTCAGCAATAAGGGGGGCGAGGCATAATGAAAATGATAAAATAATGAAGAAGTTTACTATGTTGAAATTGATTTTTCTACTCACATAACTGAAATGGCATTTAGCGTACGGATATGTACCACGCTAAATGATCGATTAATCACGGATTGTCGATCTGTGATTTATTCAAAATATTTAACACGTTACCATGGCAACACGATTTCTTAAACACATGACCATGGCAACGCAGTTCATTAAACACAGCTTCAGTAATTTGAGACATGTCTGGCCTCTCAATTGTATCAACTGTCAACTGTTATTTTCGAATTTTGTATCAGAATTATTCTAACAATTTTCGTTTGTATCAGAATTCTTCATCAAAAATATATGCGAAAAGTAGACGAAAGTGAAATCAAAGAGAATGTAATGGTACATGCATATCTCCAAGAAGTGTAAAAATGAAGCATCCATCTTTGAGAACAATTTATTTATTCTGCGCCAAGCATGACAATAAACGTGAAACAAAGGTCAGTAAGCAATGGACTGGACACATCTACAACCAACATCACATATACGTGTCTTGCTGGTTGCATGCAGTTGCATGTATTATGTTCTCAATTCCCATTCCTTTCGAAATATCTTGTAGGTTAGCAGGAATAGCAGGTATGTTGATGTAATTTTTGGAGTTCGTAGAAAAAGAATAGTATGTAACGCGTTTATAAACTCTTCTAGGCACTCGTTTATAACACTTGTTACATAATATACTATTACTGTCAGGGGTGTGTGCTCGCAATACTATTGATAGTTTGAAGTACGTCACACATATTATGAGACACCCTGTATACAGTGTGGTCATTCAAGTGTGCAACATATGGGAATCTTTTTACTGAATTGCACAATCAAAATACAGATAGTGCCGAAAGTTGGTGCATGTTCGGTAATCATTTTAGGTGCACTTAAAATGGTTGCAAAGTCAAACAGCATACAGGGTAGGTAAAAAATTTCTAAATTGCTCAAGAGTAAAAGTACCCTTATTTCAGAAAATTCAGTCAAATGTTATTGAGAAAAGTTGTTAACAATTGAAAGTTATGCCTAAATACCAAAGCATGGCCTCCTGAGACATTTTTTAGTTTTTCAATTCTTTTCGTTAATAATTTCTCAATTTGTAATTTTTTTTATATTCACCAGTTTCGTGAGTTAATCCTAACGACATCAGTTGAGAATACCTTCGTTCAAATTCAAGAATATTTGTGCAATCAACTTGGATTTTAACTTTTTTAAGGCATCACAAACTTTGTTTGTTTGTTGCAACGATATTCAGCTTAACTTGAAAATTTCGCAAAACATATTTTCACCAAACATATAGAAAATGAACTTTAAAGTGAATTTTGACATACCATGCATACTATCCCTCATATTTTGTATATTTTTGTTTTCGTTTTTTTGCAATTATCTATTTGAAGGTGTCCTTCAAAGGGGGGAATATGTTTGAGAGTGTATTCATAGTTCATTATTTATTGTACATCTGGCATCAGCGCCTTGTATGCATTGCTTTGCCACCCCCAACCCTGTCGACAAGAGAGTACTGAGACATTAATCGTCGGTACTTGGAGAGCAAGCAATGCTTTTGTTAATTTGTCAATAAAAGCCTATCGAAACCTATTTCTTTTCACTACATTTCTACAATTCCATCAAGTACTGACAGCAATTAACTATTTGCACAAACACGTTCATATGAAGTTTTTTTCTTAAAATGAGTCAGAGAATCCCCCCCTCAAATATCAGCATGTCTTTAAGGAACACCCTGTATAGTGCAATGCATAGTCACCTAAGTTTCCGGTTCACGGTCCGCCACATCACAAGAGAGCGAATTTGCGGACATGACACCGCCAGATCCACTCCGGCCAAATGGAATTCCGGATTTCCCATTGTGAACGAGACGATGGGCCCGAGGCCCTCTCTGCCCATTGTCCGCCGCCGATCGAAACCAACATTACACGACGAAACCGCATATTGGCAGGTGCCTAAATGCGATTCTCCAATTTACATTTTGAGTGGACTGCGGAAAATATCCTTTAAAGTTCGTTCGACCGTATTCGGACCGATTGAACCGTTACCACCGATAGAACAAGGCCAGAAGGCTCTGACGTAATCATAGTCTGACGTCATCGATAGTAGGTGGTTGTGGTTAGAGTTCCTAGATGTACTTGATACTGCTGTTTTGACGTTTTTTGTATATCAGAGTACGGACACTATGACAAGCACTGACAATCAGACATAACCACAAATAAATTGATGTAAAAAGCGGGAACTGACAATACACGGACGTACATGACATAAATTTCGAAGGTTTGACCCCACGTATGATGCATCGATGAAATCAGCTCTTCAGGAAGAATAAAAATACAGGGTATTCTATATGGAATAATGAAGTTGTTGCTACTTTTTGATAAAAGCGGCAACAATGCATTGCTGAAAATATTTTAAATGAAGAGAGCGTATTCTAAAATATGAGCATGCATATTTTCATGAATTTCTCCAGAATGATTCTCGATATACAGACATAATAATCGTTAAAGTAAAACTTGGAAATTCCATGGCCCACTAGCAAAAATCCATCATAGTCTGATGTTTTAGTGTTTTTTAGGATTTCTGGAAATCCAATGTATTAAGTTTTATGCGTCATTTTGGATGGAAACATATAGCGGATTCAACCTCGGATTCAACTAAATAATAATAAAATACATGTCGTATCTCCAAAATCATAACCCATAGAGAAATAGAGTAAGCCCCTGAATTCTTCGCAAAATTCTCTGTTAGACGTAGTATTCGTAGTAACTCAGCACAACCTTATTTCTAATAACTTCGTAGAGAAGCCTGGCAGTCTAAGCCAAAATGTACATTCAAATCTGAAATACCCTGTATGCCTCCTTGTGCATTTTACACTCTTCGAGAAATTTGCTAGAGTTTTTCACTACTTCTGACTGTAAAATTCGTTCACATTATTATAGATTTTCGTGAAAATTATATTTTTAGCCTGTGTTTAATTTTTTCAAATCGTTAGACTTTCGAAAATAATAGTGCCAGTATATCCGTGTTCAATTCTTCATCTTATATCTTGTCTACTATATATCTGTTCCCCCTGTATAATTTCATTATCGTCATTAGTCATAGATAACTCATTTGTTCGGAGATTAATCGATTAGCAGCATGATTCAACCTATTAGTCATTCATTCGAGACCAGGTGGTGAATAAAGACAGTCTTATATTAGATGTCATCACGTACGGTCAAATTTTATGATCGCAATTGAAAAATACGAGAAAGGAATTATTTATCGTTCCAAACGGAGTTTTCATTTAAAAATAAGTGCAAGTATTGTGTTTTTGTGTTCCTCATTCAATTCAGTGATTACATTATCGCGATCGTGTGCTGTTCTGGTGTTTCGTGTTGTTTGATCAGAGCTTCGCATTTTTCACGCTTTCGAAATTCTCTCAAGTTTTCCTCATATTTCCATCTTTACTTTCAACTTCATTACCTTACATGTTTCCACAATCACAAAGGAATATTTTACGATGAAGATATACTTTCTTCTGATTTTCGTACTTTCCGTTCAGAACGGTATTTTTTCAGAAGAAAATAATACGAAAAGAGCAAACCAGAAGAAAATAAGACGATTCGAGATTATTTCATGAAAACATAGTTTTTTGGCTATACAGGGTGTTTCAGATATAAATGTACATACATCGATGTGTCTACCATCTTTTATAACTGCGATACAGAACGTAATCTTGATTTTGGCAAAATCTTTCTCTAGTCAGCTCATAACTTTTGAACCATGGTGTAAAATCGATTCATACTCGATAGGTATATTCAACTTATATTACAACTTTTCAACAGGGTGCATCCAATTTGACTTTTTTTTTCATCATTATTTTCTGAAATTGAATTTTTGTTGAACTCCTTATTCAAAGTCCAATTTTATCACAAAAAAATAATCAGTCCTCAAAGGTCAACTTCATTAGAGTCAAATTAGGTGAACTATCGATAGTTTTCATTCCATAGAATAATTACCTTTTTTCCTAAAACCATTTTTCACTCATTTGGGATTGAATCAAAGTTGCCAATAACATTCAGATAGCTTTTTTAGGCAGAAATGCCATGGAAACAAATCAGGCATTTTTTGACATCTCTGTCGGTCTTTGAATTAAAATGGGTTATTCAGCATTGGAAAAATACGAAATAGTATAATTGTTTTATTATGAAAATATTGCGGAAACTTCGGTAATGCAGCGAGAATTTAGTCTAAATCGGATTTCTCTTCCAGATTAACAAGCAAACAGACAGAAAGCAAAGTGTTTGATACTTGTCAATAAATTGGAGAAAACCATCCAGTCAAGACGGACCGAATAGAAAATCCGCAAAGAGAACTGACCAGAGTATACTTTTCAGAATTCTGATCCTTATATTCGTACGGAAGGCGATATATTGAATTCTTTTCCAGATACATTCTCAAGCAAACAGATAGACAGATATTCACCTTTATGTCTCTATGGAAACACGACAAGTACCCTTACGAGGGGAGAGTATCAACTCGGCGTTTATAAACCCTCTCTGCAAAGGAGGTCGGCGCATGGTGGGTTAGGTATATACAGTGTTTTTCATTGCAGAGAAAATCGTTGTATATCTGCCTACCTCGTCTGCATTGAGAGTTGATGAATTGATGAATAATTATAAAAATATATCGCATTTCAGTTACGAATGTTGAAAACAATATTCAGACTTGATAGATTTATATTCTATGTAAGTACGTCTCACGATTCAAATTTCAAATTGTTTTAGTTTTAGATCCGAGCAGCACTGTTTGGAATTCATGGTCCTTATTATAACCCACGAAATTGAAAATGTAGCAGATGTCTACTGGGAAAACCACTATTCGGAAGGAGAGCGAATATGTAGCAATCCATCAGTTACGCTTGTTGGAAATATTATTCAGGTATGTTTCAGATTCTACATCCATGTTCCACCTCTCATGAAAATCACTTAATTTTCATGGATATTTTGATATGTGATGTTTAGTTGCAGATCCGAAAAACAAAGTGTTTGATACTTGTTAAAAAATCGGAGAAAACCATTCAGTCAAGACGAACCAAACAGAAGATCCGCAAAGAGAACTGACCAGAGTATACTTTTTCAGAATTCAGATCCTTATATTCGTACGGAAGGCAATATATTGATTTCCTTTCCAGATACATTTTCAAGGAAACAGATAGACAGATATTCACCTTTATGTCTCTATGGAAACACGGGAGGTACCCTTACGAGGGGAGAGTATCCTTGTTTTCATTAATTGGAGCAATGAAAGTGGAAAAAGGTAAAAGATATAGGAAGTTTTTTAAACTTTTTGTAGTAGGTAGATTTTAGATGGGTCGTTTAGGCTGGGAGACCTCTCGATCACTGCGACCTAGAAGATCTATTGTTTTTTTTTTTTATTTTTCTTGTCCTCATAAGAGTTCGGCATGAGCAGATAATACTTTTGTCGATTTTTATCTGAATATTACTTAAATATGATATTTAAAGTTCCCTAACAAAGGGGTTGCGCAATAATTGCGGTCCCCATTCAACTTTTTTTATATATTTTTTTAAACATTTTTCAATAATATAAATATGTAAACATAACTTTTTTGCGCCAGAACAGGTGAGCTTTTTATACCTATCGTTGTTGATTGGTTTGTCTGACATTGTTCTTTGTTTTTCTCTCACTTTAGTACTCCTATGTAACAATAACGCTGATGATGAAGCTTTAAAGCTTCTAAAAATGTCTCTGTAAGATTGCTTACAATGAAGTATAGCTTTGGTGGAGTCGACTGTAAGAATTTTGTCCTGTCCTGTTGTCTTCACTCCACTGTGAGATGGATCGCCTCAGATGGTTAAAGAAGAAACCGCTGAAAACCTCTTCTGCGGTGGCAGGCACAGGTAGACTTTGTTGGGGGGTGGATAGTCAGAGGAGAAGGGGGTAAGTGCGGGCTGTTCCGATGTGCCCTTGCGAAATTAGGCGTATGAGTGGCGGTGACGGGCACACAAAGGGCGCAATTACGCGCCCCATCGCGCCCCCATTGTCGCAGCCGTCACACCCACAAACAAACGAACAATGCGCGACAAATTGTCAGACAAAGTTCGAGGGTGGCCGCAGCAACTAGAGTCTAGCCATAGCACCATAGCGAGGTGATATTGCGCCTGACTCGCTGCTCGGCGGGCGCGAGAAGCGTTCCTAAATGTACTTGACACTGTTGTTTTGACGTTTTTTGTATATTAGAGTAAGGACACTAGGTCGCGTGCACGATGACCGACCCTGGAGGCAAAATATTGGAACACAACCTCACTCTTTTGTGAATTATTGAAACACAACCTCACTTTTTTATTTGGTTACAGAGGAATCAAAGGATTGAAATAGCTTTTCACAATATTATGGCAACGAATCGCGTTTTTTGCGCTATTCATTAATTCAAGCATGCCTTCGCATTGTGCTGTTGTACAATGCACAAAAAATGCAGCGAGAGACGAAGGAATATGATTTTTCAGGTAAATAGTAATCTCACAAAGCTATCATTATGACATGTTGTCATTCCTTATTAAAATTCCTTCTGCCATTTCTGCAATACAAGCTTATACTGCTAATAGATTGAAAATGTCTACAACACACACGATCATATTTCGTCAGCATGTCAGACCAGTCCTCCCGTTTGATTGCATGAATCCAATCTTCTTGCATTATTTTAGAATTTTCATGTGTATTTCTATTAGCTCCTATTGCAGAAGGAATTCCGATGAGAAATCAGAGAAATTACCAAATTTCAAAAATGAAAACTATATGTGAGTGACTATGGTAGGTACTTACTTTCAAAACATAATGTATCAACAGGATTCGTTAGTCTTCTGCTGCAGTTTTTGTGCATTGTACATCAGCACAATGTGATGGCATGAGCGAATCAATGAATAGCCAAAAAAATACGATTCATATGCCAAAATAATTGTGAAAAACTATTTCAATCACTTGTAAACAAATGAGAAAAGTGAGGTTGTGTTTCAATGTTGTGCCTCCAGGGTCGGTCATCTGACAGTTCTTGCACACAACCCCTAGACAAGCAGTGACAATAAAACATAACCACAAACGATTTTGAAGCAAATCATATGTTTTGCCAGACAAGGACAAGAATATGTTTTTCGCTTAGATAAAGGATCCTCGCATCTTCCTTCCTCCACAAGTCCTGGGAAGAGTACATCCATATACCATTCTCTGTCTTTCATTTTTATATGAGAGTGCATAGCGTCTCCTCGACTGAGTAAAAGGGTACGATAAATTGATAAGAAAATTATTTCTTCTTGAAATATTGATTGATAAGGCTGAAGGACCTCAATGGAGGTCGATATCAAGTTGGTATGTACATATATATCAAAGAAATACATATATTATTCCTATTAAATAAGTCTCTTATATGTAGATAGTTGAATATTTTTTTATCAAAAAAGTTCAGAGTGGGATAAAAAACTGATAAACTTCAACCAATGAAACATACTTTTATTTCGGTAAAATGTAATAAATAAATGAACAAATGAAATGCAACAATAACAGCTGATTTCAGTTAGGATAAATAATAATGCTAATATTATTCAATTTCTTAATCAAATCTTCCATTCGGTTTTTCAAATACAAAAGTTTTTCATAGTATTGTTCATCGACACTATAAATTTTGCTCAAAATTGTCTGGATATTTGCTTGTTCAATTTTATTGTATTTCCCTGAAGATTTTGTTTCATATCTGAAATAATGTTTAGGAAATAGTTCTGAATGTAGCTAACTCTGACTTTTGTATCTAAATCTTTTTGCGTTAACTTATTTTCCAACTCTCTAATTTCTTCTTCTATTCCTCACTCTCTTCCACTCGTAAACCGTGGATTTTTTAATATTCCTGCTCTAAAAATTCGATTCTCAAGACTTTTTCTTTCAAAATATGTTCGAAATAAATTTCATTATCTGCAAGTTTTTCGTTCCTTGTTGTTTCTAAATTGGAATAAGATTATTTTCGATACTCGCTCACTTTATAAATGTGGGTTCGGTTCTTTCTCTCAATACGATCCTATTCTTCAATATCAAATCTTCCGTTCTGAAGTGTACCTGATAAAAATGCGTTGAAAAATGTTGTATATCCTACCAAGAAATTTGAATACCTCGCAAATTTTGTGGCCTGAACCTATATTCAATGCCGACCGCATCATATTCTGTTTCCATTTTTGTAGAATTACGTTATCCGATGGAAATTCGACTAGAGTGAATTGATTTCCCGTGTTCTCACAGTTGGAAACTGCACAAACTTGCATCTTTCTCCTAATTCTCTCAATCTGTTAAACCTTTGAAATTTATGTCATGTACATCCGTGTACTGTCAGTTCCAGCTATTTCCATCAATTTATTTGTGGTTATGTCTGATTGTCAGTGCGTGTCATAGTGTCCCCACTCTGATATACAAAAAACGTCAAAATCAGCAGTGTCAAGTACATTTAGGAACTCTAGTTTCATCTAGTCAAGATGCGAATATTCAAAGATAATACTCATATTATCTGATCTCTTGTGGTGTATGCCAAAATATTGTGAAAAACTATCTCAATCCTTTGATTCATCTGTAAACAAATGCAAAAAGTGAGCCACGCGTAATATTCGCGAAAATCACGAAGTGTGCGGCCTCTGGTGGCTAACTGTACAAGTTTGAATTTCATAAATATGTGTTTTTATTTGAAAATAATTTATTTGTTGAAGTGCATATTCCAGAACCTCATCTCTACCTAATGAAAAAACTCGAATTATTGCATGAACTTTTATTGTTTACAATGAAGAAACCAGTACCTATACATTTTCTGAAGCACAATAAGAATCATTGTATAAATGTTGGTTGCAATGATTCGATCTTGAGAATAACTTCAAGTCCTCAATTGCTGGAGATCCTTGTTTATGTAAATCGATGATATTGTTCATTCTGAGCAGCCTCTCCAACAATATCTTATTTCCCAACCCCTTCACTAGATTCCGTCTCCTTCATAAAAGCCAGTGATATTTCTTGATGAATTCAATTATTTCTTCATACCTATACCATATTGTTGTAATAGCTGATTGCTTGTATGGTTCCATTCCAGTCCATGCAAGTGTTGAGTGGACCATTCCGATCATTCCATATGTTTGAAAACTGTGGGATTGTAGTGTGATATCAATGATGAATACCACCATTGTCCACATCAAAATGGCAATTTCTCTGCACAAAAAGTAATTTTTTCCATACTGGAAACCTTGTATGTATTTCAAGAAGTCAACTTATTATTCACTATTTTGCAAAATGATTTGGAAATAACCAATTTGCAATGAGTGCATTACGGCAATGTTTTTGTTGTTCATACTCAGTTGGAAATTTGACGTTGATTTGACATATAATAGAGCCATCTATTGGTTCGTGATTTTCGCGAATTACCTCGCTATGGTGCTATGGCTAGACTCTAGTGCCGCAGCAGAGGGAGACAGAGGGGGGATGGGGGGTGGCGAGATAGTTTTGACGCGATTACTGCGATATCGTTGTGGAAATTTGTGCGAATGAATGATGTGTGTGTGTGTGTGTGTGTTGTGTGTTCGTATCGGATGGCTGCGATTGACGTTAATCGGCGAAAAATGAAACGCCACAAAGCGATAATGAAACACCACAGAGCGATGCGATAGAATTGATTAGGGTCCCTTGATGGAAATTGACGTTAAAGTCATCTTAACAGGGTACGGACAGATCATAGCTGCATTCTTTTTTATTGATCTAGAGACTTTAGTTCCGTCTACTGGCATCCCTGACATTGCTGTCACGTCTCATCCATGGGCACTACAGATAATCATTCAAAATTTTAATAATAGGTATGTACAGGGTATTTACTTGTTGAGGAAGATCATAAATGGAAACGAGTTTTATGATTATGATACGACTATTCAAAACCGGAAAGTTTCTGGGGTTTTCCGGGGTTGGAGAAATGATTGTTTCGTCAAACTTGGAAAATTCCAGATGACGGACTAAATACAGGCTGATTTTAAAATAAGTGCAAATATTTTAAACACTAAGAAAGCTTGAGGTATACTACCGAATAGCACTATTAAAAATATTATTAGGATCAAAATAGATTTGGGGCAAAATACCCTTTTTCCGCCCAGATTTCTACTTCTGTCCCAACTATCGTTTGCGATCCGCAGTCGACCGTGATGAACGAAGCGACGTTGCCACTCTACATGAAAATTAGGAGATATTAAATAAAATGTATAATCGAGAAAATGTACATACATGGGGAAGAAGTTAACCCTGGTCTTGAATTTCAGAAAGATAATACAAAAACTTCAAAATGGACTCACCCAAGATTTCTACACATAAGCTTGAAAAGCGTAGGTATAACTTAACACCTCACGGTTGGAAGTTATTTTACTGAAAAAATCCTTTAGACCCTTCCTTCCACCTCCTTGCATCGCTACAATTTCGTGGTCTTCGAGGAGTCTCATGGGCCCCGCACAATAACGACCCGACATAAGAACCATATCATTCAGCTCAATGTTTGAGAAATGCATCGTCACATTCCAAGCAAATTGTCAGAAACAAAACTTTACATTCAGTGTTGTTCCTGGGTCTGATTTTTTCGTAATAGATTTTCTTGGAAAATGGTAACAGATTTGTATCAAAAGGTAATAGATCCTAAAAATCTGACATTTGACATTCTGAATGTCATTCTTGTAAAACCATATCGCACAAATTAGACAGAAATAGATTTTTTAGTAACAAAACATCATATTTTGGTGCTAACACCCAATAGTAATAGATCTATTACAAAATTAATGACAAGGACCACACTGTTTACATTTACTAGTATCACGTTTTGACGTTTTCCAAAATAACATACATTCTCAGAACAACAAACTGCAAGAATTCAGATGACCATGAATTACTAATAGGCGACTTTTACGGACCAATCAGAAACAGCAAAGTAGTGCCTGCGTGGTTGCGATTCATCCTGATTGGGCACAGGTGATTGAGAGTGAGGAAGGATCATATCTTTAAATGAAACTAACATTTTCATAAAAAACTAATTTGGAAAAAAGATCTATTAGTTTAATTCAATGAAATGATACTCCTCACTATACACTAATCTCACAAATCCAATCAGCTGTGTCCAATCAGGATGAATCGCAACCACGCAGGCGCTACTTTGCTGTTTCTGATTGGTCCGTAGAAATCGCCTATTAGTAATTCATGGTCATCTGAATTCTTGCGTCCGAAACTGTCAGAAGCATGCGCAGTTTCACAGAACTGTATGATTTTTGGGTTCTGTGGACTTGTGCATGCTTCTGACGGTTTTGGATTGTTTATTCTCTGAACGCGAACAATCCTAGTTAGAACTGTCAAAGGTCACAGCAAAGAGGAAATCTATGGTAACAGATACTACTGTTCTGAGAAATGATGTTGACAGATCATATGATGATAGTTTTTTTGTGTGTTTGTAAAATAATTGTAAACGTAAAATAAAAAATAAAATAATTGGATGTTGTGTCGTGATAATCGTGATATGGTCGTGATTTTCAATGTGAGATTGCCAGGAAGGATATGTCGTCGTCGAGTCGTTTTCGATGGTTTAAGTGCGAATATGAACCAACAAGAACACAGGACGATATTAGTCTGGAATGGACTCGATATTAGTATTTGTTTGCTCTCGGGAGTTTTGCTGTTCGAGCAGGTATGAGAAAATCTACTAGGTGAGTCGATTTTCAACTTTGTGGAAGGAAGGGGGACGTTCTATCATTCCCCTCATGTTTCTATCCGTCTCTCGTGATCCATGGAGATAATCACCCCACAGTTCTCTCAGTGAACTTTAAAAAATAAGGCTCCTGTACATATTACATTCCTCAGATGAAGAATGTCCCTTTCTTCATCTGAGTTACATTCACCTCTATTAGTTTCCATAACCTATTTCAATTCATATTCATTCTGTGACAAATTTTTATCAGGATATTCGTCTCTGAAACAATCTGGCATCACTGTCTTGTTCTGACTTTAGTGAATGACGAATTGGAGAATCCCTGGGATTCCGCAGATTTCACTTGCTTCCCAGTGGCGTACTCGAATTTCGAAGCATTTTATGTTCAATTTTCAAAATGAAATTTCTCGTTAATGTGAAGACTTAGGAAAAATCTAATATTTTAGTAATTTTTGTTAGACTCTCTCATATATATGTCTTGAATATATGCACTCATTTTAAAATCAGCCTGTATATAGCGAAATAAATTTCTAATTATGATTCTATTTAAGATTGGTATCTGAGGGTTTTCGTGGTCAAAGTTCATGATTTTTTGTCAAAATTAGAAAATTCAAGATAGCGGATTCAATATGGCGAACAAATTTTGTAATTATGGTCCGATTCTATACAAAAATCGAAATTGGTATCCGAGGATTTCCGGGGTCGGAGATAATGATTGTTTCGCCAAAATTCGAAAATTCAAGATGACGGATCCAATATTACGAAAGACATCAGTTTATATAAATATTATTCTACCACGAATTGAAAATATGTAGGATGCAAGAGTGAAAATAACGTGTGCATATAAGTTATACTGCGTATACCTACTTCTTTGTTACTTTCATCAATGAATTATTCGAAAATGACTTTTTATTTAAGGAAGACGCAAAAATCATATGTATAACATGGGGGTATGAAGTACATTCTATTCTTTATTTTCCTGCACATTCCACGTATTACTTTTTATCAGCCCACTTTCCGTCCCAGACGAAGTTTTATACATAGTGTGATATTAGTCACTCCATGAATTCTTCTCCGAATTGGATTCCCGAAAATATATTTAGCACACATGACATGGGTACAGTAGTTCAGATACCACATCGAGGTTTCCACCATTTCTCAATCATAAGGCTCACCTCATTCGGCTCATAGATAATCTTTTGCTCAGCTTGAAATCAGAATCCATTCAGTCAATTCAGTCAACCCTGGTATACAGTCTAAGAACAGTCTCTTCTAGAGGATTGTTATTCATCTATATCTTGATATAGTTGAATCAGGATTTCTATATGGAAATTACGTATGATACGCCAGTGACCTCAATATAACCTAAAAAATAACGAATGTCAAAAATCTAGTGTTTATCCCCAGAATTGAATAAGGATGGAACTATATAACTGTTTCACAAACACTTTAGAGTGAGAGGAAACGAGGATCTGTCCGTACCCTGTTAAGATGACTTTAACGTCAATTTCCATCAAGGGACCCTAGAATTGATTACAGTGAAGTACTACTTACAGGGATAAACAGGCTGAATGACAGACAGGCTTTTATTGAAATAGTTATTTATACACCAAAAGGTAGTGAAGAATATCATAGATGATGAAACCCAGTCATCTCCACAACATTTATTTTGAGATCAGAGATCGATCACATAGAGGTATATGTTTCGGGCTTATATAAGCCCATCATCAGCCGAATAAAAGAATTTAGTCATGGAAATGAAAAAGTTGAAAAACTTGATAATTTAGACAGTAAAATGGCACAAAACACCGACGTATGCACCATGATTATGTAATGTGTGTTGAATCTTAAATCAAAATGGAGATTTACTCCCAAGTCTTCAATATCACATACCCTAATCAGTACTACTTTATTATATGTATATGTTTCGGCCTTATATAAGCCCATCATCAGCCGAATAAAATAATTTAGTCATGGAAATGAAAAAGTTGTAAAATTTGATAATTTAGACAGTAATATGGCACAAGACACAGACGTATGCACCATGATTATGTAATGTGTGTTGAATCTTAAATCAAAATGGAGATTTACTCCCAAGTCTTCAATATCACATACCCTAATCAGTACTACTTTATTATATGTATATGTTTCGGCCTTATATAAGCCCATCATCAGCCGAATAAAATAATTTAGTCATGGAAATGAAAAAGTTGTAAAATTTGATAATTTAGACAGTAATATGGCACAAGACACAGACGTATGCACCATGATTATGTAATTTATTGTTTATTGTTTATTGAAAAACTATCTTCCAGTCAGAAATAAAATTCTGGTATGAGGAAGTTGATTACAAACAACAATAATGAAACAATATAAGGTGACAATAACAATAAAAATCAAAAAAATCTAAAAATGCTAAATCGATCAAGTCATAAAAATAGCCACAGGGACTAATCAGTAGATGAAGATGTAGTATCAATTTTATCCATTTCGTAATGAAATCATGGGTTTTTTTAATTCAATCTTAAATTTTGAAATATGTCTGCAATTTTTTATATCATGTGGTAATTTATTATTATTATTTTTTTTTTGGCCAATTATAGAATCAAGATGAAATAAGTTTGATTGTCTCGTGTGATGACCATGTGTGTGGAATCTCAAATCAAAATGGAGATTCACTCCCAAATCTTCAATATCACATACCCTAATCAGTACTACTTCATTATTATTATTATTCATAATCTATAATCTGTGTCATAGGTCGAAGAACAGATAGGGCATTTTTTGACGTCTAAAGTTATACTTACCCTCAAACCAGTCAACTACACGGTTAACGTAGTTTTGTAATCGCACACAATCATTATCAGTAGATATGGTTTTGAAAATTTCGAATTCATCTGTGAAAACTAGACATTGCGAATTTTCAATACAAACGTTTATAAATATTGTGAAGAGCAGTTCCGGTATATCATAGGTATAAATAGAGGTGCATGGAAATGTGCATCCTAATTTGACTGAATGTACTGAACTTTATAATTCCCATTATAGCAGGGAACATGATGAGTATATGAATATATTCGACAAAATGAAGAAGGCAGTAAAATAAGACTCACACTCAATAAATAGTAGATTGTTTTATTAGGATCAAAAGTGACACTTTGTTTGACAAGCGAATTTTGCATTTGCGAGGCGGAGCGTTTAGCGAAGCCGAGCGAAAGCAAAATTTGCGAGTCGAACAAAGTCACTTTTGATCCGAATGAAACATGCTATTTTTTCTGCAACCGAAATGATCAACTCAAATGAACATGTGAAGTAACCACCAATGCCGTGCCATATGTATGCAATGCAACAAATATTGACAAATAATCCATGTGGTGAGAATATTCTACCTGCATTAACAGCAGGTTAGGTTTTCTAGAATGTTCGAATTGTAGTTTCAATATAAATACAACCACAGAGTGAGATATTTGTGTATGGACCAGGTGCTCTAATGGCAAATACCGCGCCAGCTATACGAACAAGACGTGGAAAATGTTAGGTAAGTGAGCATATCAACAATGATAATAGTGATTATTTATTCCTCTCCATACTACACTGTGTTTGACTTGATATTCAAATGAAGCTCAACAATATCGTTGTTTGAGACAAAAAACCGATCGCTTGCCGTGATTATTCAAAAACAAGTTATCCATCCCGAGAATAACGAATGAAATACAGATCAAGCAAATATTTGAATCTTGAAGAATTCCCTGATCAAAACAAAAATACTTAACTGTGATGTTTAATATTCCAATACCAAACTATTATAATAAGTTGTATTTATATCTCCAGCATGGGTATGAAATGCCAAATCTGCTGAAATCGGAAACAAATCAGGTATGCGTCTCAACCCAAATAACCAACAGTCAAAATGTTGTTCATTCTCGATGACGTCCAGTACATCCTTTTTAATTCCTAGGAGCTAAAGTTGAACTTTAGCTCCTAGGAAGTAAAATTCAACTTTAGCTCCTAGGAACTAAATATGTTGCCTAGCAACATTCCTACTTTTGTGCCAGTAATAGAAACGTCAATTTAATTGCTAATTTTGGTATCAAAATGAACGACTTTTGTGTCGGTTGCAGAAAAAAATCTTTTTTTTTAAGTTCAACTGAAAATGATTCTTGATTTACTCAGCTGTTAGATACCCAATGGAGAACTATAGTAGTTGTACGAAAAAACTATGAAAATGAGATAAGATGTCAATATTACAGGAGTAGATGTCTCTTGAATTCCTTTTCAAATTTTTCAATCCTATGAATCAGCTTCAAGTTCTTTGGTAGTGAATTATTGTATTTTATCATTTCATTGTGATAGATGGATATTTTACCAATATCTGATTTAATTTTCTTGTCAGAAAAATGATCTGCTTGTCTAGTTGTATGGTTGTCGTGATAACTATTAATTTTGAAAACCAAATTTGAATGCATTTGACAATGTTTAACATATCCGTATACAAACTATGTGACTCACCTCTGCCATAGTTACTTCTCTGGTCCATGTAACTTGGTGGTGGGACGTTTCCGTACACTGACGGAGGCTTTGGAGCGTGATGGTTAATCATTCTATGTCCCGCAACATCCAAATTCGCTCTGAAAAAAACAAAACATACTTAGTATATAATATACAGGGGTAGTGTATTACAGTGTGTCAAGTTTTCGATGCTTTTGCGTGATATCTCAGTTATCTCAGTTATGAGGTTTTCGCGGTCCTGTGCCATTTTTTTGTGAAACTCAAGATAGTCTTATCAGATTTTGTATAACTGTTTATGTTTATGAGATTCAGGGTGATTTTGAAAATGAATACTAACATCAATTTGAACAATTCAATGAATAAGTTACTGAATAATTTCGAACTTAAATTGTTTCAGTAAATATTCAATGAGGTGCTTATTCTACAGTGTTCCATTTTAAATATCATAAGTTTGAGTTGCATCTACAACACCATACGCTAAAAAAATAATTTCAGTGCGCCACGTGAAATTCTCTATAGGATAAGATGTCAATTGGACATTTTCGTTGAGAAACTTCGTAGATATAGAGGGGGTACAGAAAGAATGAATTTTCAAAATCGCCCTGTATCTCATAAACGGAAACAGTTATGCATAATCTGATTAGGTCATCTTGAGTTTCATGAAAAAGTAGCAAAAGACTGCAACAACTGCAAGATTCCATCTCCAAAGGTAACTAAGATATCACGCAGAAGCATCGAAAACTGGACACACAGTACACACAGTAGAAGACACTGTTATTTTTTATGCATTCAGGAAACAGTTCTGCACTATCGGGAAATTCGTCATTCACCAATTTCTCTTTCTTCTTTCTGAATTACTCCACGTTGGGCGCCAAATAAAAAAACCTGTGCTTGGGACTCCAAATACGAGACAGTTATTTTTGACGCATTCAGGAAACAGTTCCGGACTATCAAAGGGCTCATCATTCACCAATTTTTCGATATTCAGTCATATACAATCATAATAATAGTTACCCCACGTTGGGCGCCAAAAAATAATTACGTGCTTGAGAGTATAAGAATGGCACAGTAATTTTTAAAGAATAAAGGAAACATTTCCAAACTATGGAAGGGCTCATTATTCACCGATTTATCAAATTTCAATATTATACATAATAACTGGGTTTCCCCACATTGGGCGCCAAACAGCAAAAAATTACGTGCTTGAAACTCTAAAAACGACAGGGTTATTTACAATACATTCAAGAAACAGTTTTCAGTTTCGAACTGTCGGGACTCTTCATCCACCGATTTTTCCATTTACGTGCGTGAAACTCTAAAAACGACAGGGTTATTTACAATACATTCAAGAAACAGTTTTCAACTATCGGGGGGTCTTCATCCACCGATTTTTCCATTTTACCTGACACTTTATTGTTTCACATGTTGAGCACCATATTTTGGAATTGAAAAATGTTATGTTTGAGAATACCTTTACCAAGTTAGTATTGAATAATTCCTGAAGAAATCTAGACTATTTGGAAGTCCATCTTACATTGGGCGCCAAATTTGTGAAGTTACAAAAATATCATACATACAAAAGCTTCCAGGAGGCAATTATGTACAACTACCACCAAATTTAGAATGAATATGAGATTGCATGTGGACAATCCTGTTCAAAGTGCTCAGCAAATCGAAAATCTAACTTGTTTTCACTAACCTCTGAGTAGCTGGCGCCATGCCGATCTGCGGCCTCCAATTCCGGTTCTGCTGCGGCGTCAGGTCGGAGGGCTTCAGAACCCTGGCGGCGTCCTTGGCCCCCTTCAGTTTCACGGCACGGAAAATATACCCTCTAGCGTACTTCGGGTCCCTGTACCTCACGCAACACACCGCGTTGTCCTCCAAGGGAGCTAGATCCGTCACAGGAGATTCCAATGAACTGGAATATTTTAGAATATAATTGAAATATTGGGTTCTTATGATCTTTTTTTTCATTCAAACTGGTCACAGACCTTTTGAGAGGTCTCTAGTTATACTAGGAGACCACCACTATAGGCATAGGGAAATACACGCTTTAATCTTAACTGGAACGCGGCCTGTGTTCTAGCGGGGAAGCGGGGTAGCGCTGGCGCGAGCTTATCGAAACCGCAACAATAACACTTTAATGACAATAACAAGATTGAATTTTCATATACAGGGCGTTTGAGTTGATTGAAAATTGAAAAAAAAATATATACAGAGTGTCCCACGGTTCTCGGTCCCATGTTTTAGCATGGAAGGAGTGTTTGAGTTGAAAGAAATATTTACAGGGTGTTTGAGTTGATGAAGATTGAAAAAAATATATACAGGGCGGCCCATGGGGGTGAAAGAATACGAAAACGAAGATAAATAATCTATTTCTAATCTAGAATATCAGCTGTATACTTGAGCTCAAAACACAATGGAGAACATTTTGAACCATTCATAAAGTAATTAATTAGGTCTGTATGTCACTCCTTTCATTATCATAATAAATCCTTTCATAATACGCACGTTCGAAAATTTCGGAAATAACATTTAAAATTGTCACCTGTATATAATTATCGATAGAGGTGCGGTCTCATTTTATGAATATGGGTATAACTTTACCTAATTTTAAGTTGTTCATAAGAACACCTGTATGGAATGTCAAATTAATCAGGTATGCTAGGGGTTTTGCAATAGCTTCTTTCAGAATTTTAGTTTTTTTTTTATTTTTACTCACCCGCCGACGCTGACGCAAATATCCGAAACCAAAACCGTCCCCCGCATGCCGTCAATGGAAACGGCGCATTCAGCGTCAGGGTCCACTTTTTGCAAGTAAAGGTTGCTGACCAAATCGTAGCCGGAATTCTTCGTCGACACGTACAGCCTGTCGTCCCCCCTTATGTTGCGCTACAAATCAAATCAAATCAATACAGAATCATTCACCTAACTGATTCATCAGATATTTATAGAAAACAGAAAGAGGCATTAATCTGAAATTTTGGGAACAGCCATTACGTGATGTGATCTATTTTTCCAACATTTTTTGATCCGGTTGAACCGGAAGTGACATCAACTTCGTTTATTTTTCAAACGGTATACGCTGTATATGATTGAATATTCAAATACTCCTTGAAGAGCTGGATTCTTCAATACATCACACTGGGGGTCTAACAGGACTGATTACACAGATATAGGGTGTTCAAAATCGAGAACTTTCAACTTTAGAATTTTTTAGGTCAACACTATTCATATTTATATCTCAACTTTTGATAGACACACTAGTCGAATTTACGCCACATACCTATTTGATATTGATAATTCCGTGAATAAATAGTATCTGATGCAATCATTCGTTATTTAAAACCATCGCATTTTTTTTATATAATTAAATTCGGTGACTTCGAAAAACGCCAGGATTCGATGACGTCACGAACCGAATTCTGGCTTTCCCAAAGAAAGTAGGACCACATATTTCGACGCTGCCAGAATTGTAACTAGTAATTACCTTATGAGATTCAATATGACCAATGACAATAGTATTCAAATCAACAGACAATAGTTCTACCTGGTCCGTAATAATAACTTATTGAATACTAATATAATCTCAAGATGCTTCAGTACCAATAAAAATATTTTACTATCCATAATAATGATCAAAGTTTTATTAAATCCCAAATTATTCAGTAGCAGGGGCAACAGTGTAATGCCTAAGTTCCCAGAAATACAAAAAAAGAGGAAGAAGACAAACTAAATTGTCACCCTAACTTCCTGACGTTAACATCGGCAGTCACCTTGTATCATCTAGTCAAGATGCGAATATTCAAAGATAATCCTCATATTATCTGATTATTTAGTTGCGTGTTGTGTTCTCTGTTATCTGCAGGAAGTATTCAATCCAGAAAATTCATTCCATATTCTGATTGAAATGATAATCAGAAATATTCTTGCACTTGTCTATATAATATATACAGGGTGGGCCACCAGTAACGCCTCGGTCTCTAGAAGGCTAACCACTTATCTTCTTGGAATTCTTCCTCTCTAGGAAGTTGCATGTCAACATAGGCTACCATTTAAAATTATTTCGAACCTACAGGGTGTCCCCAAAAACCATAAAACACTGAAGTTAAACTTTTTTTTATCGAACACCCTATATATTATTTCATTTTGAGATTCTCCCTGATGAGCTGATTTCAACGACCCATCATACTTGGGGTCTAGCAGTTATAATTACTGAAATATAGGGTGTGAAAAATCGACATTTTTCAAGTTCAAGAATTTTTTGTGTCGAAACTATTCATAATTGGTCAAAACGGCTCACATGTCCCTATCTCAACTTTTGATTAACTATCTACTGATATTTAATTGGGACATATACCGGGTGATCAAGATTCTGAATTCTGCACCACCCTGTATTTTTTTCAATTAAATGTCAGTAGATAGTTGATCAAAAGTTGAGATAGGGACATGTGAGCCGTTTTGACCAATTATGAATGGTTTAGACACAAAAATTCTTGAACTTGGAAAATCTCGATTTCTCACACCCTATATCTCAGAAATTATAACTGCTAGACCCCAAGTATGATGGATTGTTGAAATCAGCTCACCAGGGAGAATCTCAAAATGAAATAATATATAGGGTGTTCGATAGAAAAAAGTTTAACTTCAGTGTTTTATGGTTTTTGGGGACACCCTGTATGTTTCGAAATAATTTTAAATGGTAGCCTATGTTGACATGCAACTTCCTAGAGAGGAAGAATTCCAAGAAGATAAGTGGTCAGCCTTCTAGAGACCGAGGCTTTACTGGTGGCCCACCCTGTATATATATAATTAATGTTTTGTTTGAAGGAAGGACCTACATAAAAATGTAAAAAAATGTATTTGTCAATAAAGATATCCCCTTCCCGCGTATTTCAACGGTTTACCACAGTGAACTAGTAAGGGGTTAGTACTTTAAAATAATGAAATAAAATGTTTCACTGAAACTGGTACATTGGAACAGATACAGGGTGATCAGAGTTCTGAATCTTGAACCATCGTGTATTTTTACCATTTATATGTCAGTAGATAGTAATTCAAAAGTTGAGACATGGACATGTTAGCCGTTTCGATCAATAATGAAAAGTTTCACTACAAGAAATCATAAAGTTAAAAAATCTCGATTTTGATCACCCTATATCTCTGTCATCAGACCCCAAGTGTGATGAATTGATGAAACCAGCTCTTCAGAGAGAATCTAAAAATGTTATTCCATTTGATATCAGCAGCCTTAGCCAGGCTTCAACTAATTACGTGAGAGTGACCAATGACTACAGTGTGAAAAATCACCTAGTACTAAACATGATGAAAACTGACCTTTTTTCTGCCTCAAATCTTAACTACAGTTTATTAGTCAGATCTGAAAATTCTACTGTTTGTCAATCAAATGTAAAATTTCTTGGAGTGCATATGGATTCACATTTAAAGTGGTATACTCATATTGATCACTTAGCCAAAAAAGTCTCATCCCATTGCTTTTTATTTTGGAGATTGAGACAATTTGTAGACCGAAATATTCTTCTCATGTATTACTATTCATATATCAACTCTAGTTTATCTTATTCAATCACCATATGGGGAAACTCAAAGAGAGTTGAATCTCTCTTGGTAGTACAAAAAAAAAGTATTGTGAATAATAACTTTTAAAAATCGAACCAACTCCTGCAAAAACCTATTCAAGAAACTAGGCATTCTAACAGTCATATCATTATATATTCGTGAATGTGTAACTTTTGTGAAAAGAAACATCTGTAAGTACACTGTATCAGGTGATATTGTTAATCACCATATAAGATCTACGTCGACGATTCGATTACCCCCTCGTAGACTTACTTTAACGGCAAAAAGTTGTATTGTAATGCCTTTGAAATAACCATCTACCAAATGATCAGAAGAATATATCAAATTTCTATATTTTCAAAAGTAAAATAAAAATTCTTCTACTGCAGTAGGTACTCCCTTTATTCGGTAGATGAATATTTTAATATCAAATTTTAAAAATAATGTTGGTGCACTGTTTTTTCATGTATTTACCTTGTGTTTTTACTCAATATCTTATTTGTGAATATACCTATAATGTATCTTGTATTCATTAATTGGTGTTCTTTTTACCTAGTACTTAGTATTTAGTAGTAGTTTTAAGTTTTTAGTGACTTGTCCACATGTCATGTAATTTGACCATATTTGGAATGAATAAATGAAATGAAATGGAATAAAACGAAGAAGATATTTTAGAAAGAAATATCACATCACCCAATGGCTGTACCCAAAATTTTAGATTGTCTTTGTTTAGTTCTCTATGAACATCTAATGAATTAGTTAGCTGCATGACCCTGTATACGTTAGTGTCAGAAGAAATGAAATTCTCATCGACAAAGTCCTCATACTTGAAAATAAGAATTGTGGAATACAAATCAAATAACAATTTTGAGATATTCACAACATGAGGTTACCTTGATCTCGGCGGGGGTGAGCTTGGCGTAGTAGGGCTCTAGGGCCTTAAAGAGTCGTTTTTCGTCGACGAATGGCAACAGGGCGACGCCTTGCCATGCGAACTTTTTGCCGTTCAGGTCGATCTTGAAGTCTTCGGGGTAGAAGTCGATGATGGTCGAGTCCTACAACGAAGAAATTATTGTCAACAAAAACCGAGTGACAAAATTTTCTATGAAGGCATAAGTTTTATTTATCCCATTCCGCCACCGGAATCACTTCAATGTTTCATGTGCAACTTTACCGAATCCGATTGCTACTTTCCATTCCGTCTCACTACAAGGAATGATGTAGATTGACTGTTGAGTTCTCAGAAAATTAAATTAGATTGATGAAAAACGAAACTTTTTGAAAGTAGGAGACGATTAGAAGAAATTTTCATCGTGAGGTTCATAAGTTCAAAATTCTTCCAAGTAAGACAGGTTTCAAATCTTCATTCCCAGATGAAATGAATTCTCTCGACCTCGTAGAACTTTCTCCAATCACCACAAGCACTGCTCCAGATATGCGTTGATTTATTTTCTTTTGAAATTATTCCCAGTCCAAATATATAAATTTAACCTCTATCATCCATTCTCTCAGCCTAGGCCGTGAAGATTGTCCTTTTATTTGCAAACGTCATTCTGTTCCCACCACCGATACCAGAATGGACCAAATAAAACGCAACTTTGATTATCAACATTGCTGTTTTTTGAACCATTTGTTCGAGCCATCTTGTATACTAAGAAAACAATTTCTCATAAAATACGTTCTTATTATATTTGATATGGGTACATGCAATGAAATAATCTTCTGATTCTAGAATTTTTTTTTGCAATTACCTGAACTTTGATTCAGCAAGAAAAAATCCATATTTCAAATAAGGAAGTTTCAATATCTCTAGCTTACACTGAAATGTTTGCTAGCAATTGATATCAAAATTGGGTATTCAAAATGAGTGATTTGGAGAAAAAAGGAAAATCTGGCAAAGTTTTCGATATTATGATTGAATGGAGCAAGATGAATTAGCCTCCTATACCACATTTGTTTTTTATAACCCAATATTATCTAAAATCTCATCACCGAAATCAATATAGATGCACCAATTATAACTAGTTTATAGTGACAATTGTCTATCTGAAGTGATAAAGTGGAAAATCCAAATGTTTTGAAAAAACTCAAGTTGTTGTAACTTTTACGTCTTATTAGTTTCATGAGTGAATGTACTATAAGAATGGAAGACAATTTTCTCACTATTTATACAATTAGAAACTGGTGGTGTTATTAGAGAAAAAAAAGTCTTCCCCATCTGTCCTTGTTTTCAGTGCGCCAACAAAATAATGAAAATTTCATGTTGGCAATACTGGAAATGAGAAGAAATGAAAAAGAATAGGTCGCGTGCAAGAACTGTCAGATGACCGACCCTGGAGGCAAAACATATTTGTTTACAAGTGATCGAAATAGTTTTCCACAATTATTTCGGCATATGAATCGTATTTTTCCGCTATTCATCAATTCGCTAATGCCATCACATTGAGCTGTTGTAAAATCCACAAAAACTGCAGCGGAAGATGAAGAAATCCGGATGGTACATTATGATTCAAAAGTAAGTACTTACTATAGTCACTCACATAGTTTTCATTTTTGAAATTTGGTTATTTCTCTGATTTCTCATCGAAATTCCTTCTGCAATAGGATCAGCTAATAGAAATATACCTGAAATTTCTAGAATAATGCAAGAAGATTGGATTCATGCAATCAATCGGTAGGACTGGTCTGACATGCTGACGATCGTGTGTGTTGTAGACATTTTCAATCTATTAGCAGCATTTGCTTGTTTTGCAGAAGTGGCAGAAGGCAGAAGGAATTTTAATAAGGAATGACAACATTTCATAATGCTAACTATGTGAGATTACTATTTACCTGAAAAATCATATTCCCTAGTCTCTTGCTGCATTTTTTGTGCATTGTACAACAGCACAATGCGAAGGCATGCTTGAATTAATGAATAACGCAAGAAACACGATTCGTATGCCAAAATATTGTGAAAAACTATTTCAACCTCTGTAAACAAATTAAAAAGTGTGGTTGTGTTTCAATAATTCACAGAAGAGTGAGGTTGTGTTTCATTATTTTGCCTCCAGGGTCGGTCTTCGTGCACGCGACCTATGGGTTGCGTGCAAGAACTGTCAGATGACCGACACTGGAGAGGCAAAATATTGAAACACAAACGTCACTTTACTTATTTGTTTACAAGTGATTGAAATGGTTTTTCACAATTATTTGGCATACGAATCGTATTTTTCCGCTATTCATCAATTCACTCATGCCATCACATTATGCTGATGTGAAATGCACAAAAACTGCAGCGGAAGACGAAGTAATCCGGTTGGTACAATATGATTCAAAAGTAAGTACCTACTATAGTCACTCACATATAGTTTTCATTTTTGAAATTTGGTAATTTCTCTGATTTCTCATCGGAATTCTTTCTGTGATAGAAGCTAATAGAAATACATCTGGAATTTCTAAAATAATGCCAGAAAATTGGATGCATGCAAAATAATGCCAGAAAATTGGATGCATGCAATCAATCGGGAGGACTGGTCTGACATGCTGACGATCGTGTGTGTTGTAGACATTTTCAATCTATTAGCAGTATTAGCTTGTATTGCAGAAGTGACAGAAGGCAGAAGGAATTTTAATAAGGAATGACAACATTTCATAATGATAACTATGTGAGATTACTATTTACCTGAAAAATCATATTCTTTAGTCTCTTGCTGCATTTTTTGTGCATTGTACAACAGCACAACGCGAAGGCATGCTCGAATTAATGAATAGCGCAAAAAACACGATTCGTATGCCAAAATATTGTGGAAAACTAGTTCAATCCTTTGATTCCTCTGTAACCAAGTAAAAAAGTGAGGTTGTGTTTCAATAATTCACAGAAGAATGAGGTTGTGTTTCAATATTTTGCCTCCAGGGTCGGTCTTCGTGCACGCGACCTATACGATTCTAACCTTTTGTATATTGAGGTTAATACGACCTTCTTTCAACGAGTTCGAACATGGTACCAGGATATTCAAATTCTTCTGAAACGGCAAGCATGGAGTAAATGAATTAATACATACTGCGAGTGGAGTAGATATAAAGGAAGAAAATACACTCCTTCAGTAAATACACCTTTGAGAACACCCTGGTTTAAATCATTTCCTTCCCTATCAAGAAGTGACATAACAACGTTATGCTGAATAAGAAAGCGGCCATTGTCTCACTAATATCTACCTGTACAGAATTAGAGTTAAAGACTCTCCATTATGTGAATATGGCCTCACTCAAGATCTGGAACATATCCTTTTCAACTGCAGTAATTCAGACCTAAAACTTCAAAAGTGAAAAACTAATAGTGAACTTTTAGTGCAGCTTTTTAGACTAGACTTTTGCTTTGCTTAGTAACATGCATTTTGGACTGCAGTAGAGTTGGCTGATAGTGCATGTAGAGCATTATATAAATAAATGCAATGTTTTGATTTCAGCAGCAGCAGCTCTAGGGGTATGAGATCTCCCAGATCCATTTCATGGTGGGCCCCAATATAGAGATCGACAAATCAAATACTGCATGTATTTGGCCTGATAGTCCTGGTAACTGAGGCCATCCAAACCGAAAAGAAGAAGAAGAGGTTAATATGACCTTCTTCTCCATTTTTTCCATTTCCAATGTTACCAACTTAAAATGTCCATTATTTAACGTTGGAACACTTAAGACAAGGATATACCTGGAAGATATTTTTGTCTGTCTCAACGCTAACTGAACCGCTTTATTAGGGGGGTATACATTGGTATTCCTTTTTCATAGATTGTTCCAAAAGTCTTACCGGGTCCGACATGAGCTCTGCCCATGGTTCAGGAACGTGTTTACAGCTGGCAGCTGGAAAAACACCCATCAATTGCTCCAATGGCCGGAACTGAAAACAAAAAACCACTGTAATATATTTCATTCAGAAATAATGAGTTGTTTTGAATTTAGATCATTTCAAATTGCCTTATACTTACTGGTTTAGTGTCGAGTTCAAATTCTGTACTCAGTCCTGCTATGTTGCAAAAATCCGAGGCAAATGGGGCATAATGGTATGGAAAGTACCATTTCCAAGAGGCACAGCCTTGGTAGTAGTACCTGAGAACCCAGCAAAGGCCTCTGACATAATGTAGAGCCACTGCATATCTGAAAAAATGAATAGAAGAGTAGTCGCCTCGGCCCCAAATAGGGGTATCACTCAAAATGGTAAATATACCCATGAGTATCTGAACTTCATTATTTCACAACATTTAGATAGTCAGTTTTTGGTGATTTTGCAGATTTTGTCTATTTTGAGGTGATATACTGTTAAAAAAATGCTTTATATAATTCAATAAAACTTTTCAACAAGTTACCAGAAAGAATTAAGTCTCTTTCTCCTCCAAACGTTTTTAAAAAAGAAATATGGAAACTTCTAATAAACCTGGAGCTCTACTCCATAAGTGATTACCTTGAGGCAAACTTAGAACAAATTGTTTAGTCATTATTTTTATCTATTTTTATGTTTCTATTTGTACTATACATTCTTGTGATGATTTTAGAAGCCAAATATTGTGTAACGCCCGTTTGTTTCTACCACCTTTTACAGGTCTAGTGTTTGTACTTGGCTGTTTTTTCAAATAAAGATTAATATTATCATTTATTTATTGTAGGAATATTTCACTTGAGGAAGCTACTCTGCGAAGCAAGTCGTGATTTTGAGTATTTTATGTAAATTTCATTTTTAGTATTTTTCATCAACTTTTAGAAAAATTTTCAACTGCGGAGACGGTTCAACTGATCAACCAATCTTTTCAAACGAACTGGCAGTTGATAATCATCTGTTGAGTGACAAATAAATTGCAATCGACCAACCAGCTCTTCAATCAACCAATAAATCTCATCAACCAAACCAAAAAACACCAACCTGAACTCTAGTTGATCAGGCCTGACGTCAAACTTGGACTCGTAGTACCTGTCCTTGAACCCGTCCTCCCACAGACGCACCTCGTCGTGCGCCTGCTCGTCCTCCTCTTCCTCCTCCTCCATCTTTCGCTTCTGGCCCCCCTGGTTGTTCCCCTGGGAGCCCCCATCAGAGGAGGCCGGCCGGAACATCGACTCCAGCGCTGTTCTCGAATTGGTGGTCTGCAGCTGGTGGCTGACCTGGGAGTTCATGCCTGCTCTGCGAATGTTGTATGCTTCTTGTCTAGCGTTGGTCACCGTGTGTTGTTGACCGATGGCCTAAAGTGCAATAATCTTCAGTTCTCAACACAGTAAATGAACCACTCATAATTTGACTCTATATCGAAGACCTGTATTTTTTGAAAAAATTGACAGATCTTCATGCGGTTTTCGATATCAGATGTGATATTTTATCGGATTCAAAGAGGGCTAGAACAATCTGAAAAAGTCCGCAGAACAAAACTTACACAGGGTGTAAATTGGAACCATTACACCATGGCCTACATTTGCAATGCTGCCAGAACTCGAGAAATTTTTTTCTGGTCAAAAGTCAGTCAGTCATAGATTTTTTTTCGAAAGTCTTACATTTCTTGCATTTTTTCTCTAGAACACCACTTGAGCTGACTATTGGAACGAACTGTTCTCATATTTTGTGGAGGACAATGAAAGACGAATAAGACAATAGGACAAAATCCCATTTCAGTAAACAAAATCAAAAACGGTGACTAAAACCATGGCCATACGATTCAGTATATTCAGAAATGGCCTTCTCGATATCCATTATTTTCATCAGACTATTAACTCTAGACGTTTTCGAAAATTCACCTCTAATTGAAATACAGGTTGAAAATTCTCAATTCAAACTTGTTTTCCGATATCGATAATTCTTATCAACTTATTTCCAATATTTATTGCCCAAGTATGAGACACAGAGTATTGCTTTTTTTTATCGCTTGGAGCGCACGAAAGGGAATCCCTATAATGTTCAAAGAACACCGTGCGTTCCTAGGGAGGATAGGGACAGGAGGTAGGTATTGGAATTTTTTTTGAACTTCTGGAGATTATATGTTGTTGGGAATACTTCCACAGGCAATGAATTCCAGAGCTTAGCCGTTCTATGGATGAAGGAGTCTTGATAAAGTGCTGAGTGTTTCACAACTTATCTGCCAAATTTCAACCACAACTACGATATTACATAAGACGTCAGACATAAAAATTTTATAGAAGTAAAACGAGATGGAAAATAAAATTAATAACACTTTATATCGACTAAAACTATTCGATATGGGCTCAATTGGCGAAATATGACATTAGTGAATTCTTCAGCATTATGAAGACTCAACTAGAAAGTCCTATATTCTAAATTTCAGTACTTGGCAGGGCCTTCCCGATTTAACAAAACCTCATGAAATCGGTTTGGCATAGATTCTATGAGGTTGTTGATGAAGTACTTTGGCAATAAGTACTGAAAATCAGTTGATAAGAATCATCGATATCAGGAAACAAGTTTGAATAGAAAATTTTCATCCTGTATTTCAATTAGAGGCGAATTTTCGAAAACCTCTCGAGTTTATAGTCTAATATGAATAATGGATATCGAGAAGGGCGTGTCTGAATATACTGAATCGAATGGACCACGGTTTTAGTCACCATTTTTGATTTTTTTTACTGAAATGAGATTATGTCCTGTTTTCTTATCATCCTGTGTATCCCAAACTAGTGCTTTTTTCGTCTTCTATTGTCCTCTACAAAACATGAGAACAGTTCTTCCCAATAGTCAGCTCAAGTGGAGTTCTAGAGAAAAAATTCAAGAAATGCAAGACTTTCGAAAAAAAATCTATTTTTTGTTCCAATGGCCAATTAAGGAGAAATCACGAAAACATCCCGAGATCAGGTCCCAGTGTATCATAATATGACTGACTTTTGATCATAAAAAAATGTCTCGAGTTCTGACAGCATTGGAAATGTAGACCATAGTGTAAATGGTTCCACTGTACACCCTGTGTAAGTTTTGTTCTGCGGACTTCTTCAGAGTATTCTAGCTCTCTTTGGAGCCGATGAAATATCACCGGGTACTTTTTATCCCGGTACCATTAGGAAATTCAAAATTGGTATCTGGTGGTTTTTGGAGTCGGAGATTATGATTCTTTCTTCAGAATCTTAAAATTCGGGCGGAATTTGAAAATTCAAGATGGTCCCGGAACCAATATATGGCGGACGAGTTTTGTGATTATAATCCGATACTTTTCGAAATTGGTACCTAGGGCTTTTCGTGATTGGGGATTATGATTCTTTCGTCGAAATTAGGAAATTCAGGATGGCGGACCCAATATGGTGGACGAGTATTGTAATTATACAACAGTCGATAATACTTCATGAATGATCTTATACCAGGAAATACTGTCTGATCATTCATGTCATTCCTACTAGAAAATTAATTATACTTTATATATTATTTGTATGTAATGTATCAATTAAGAAGAGAATGTAATGCAACTGAAATAAATTTATAAATAAATGACTAAAAAAAAATTATGACCGGACTCTCTAAAAAATTGTTATCTGGGTGTTTTCGGGGTCGGAGATTATGATTCCAAGACGGTGGAACCAATACATCGGACGAGTTTTGTAATTATTTACCGATTTTATTCGATTTTGAGGTGCCAAAATCAACAATAATGCCACGGTAATTTTCAAACGGCTATAAACTTTAAAAATTCAAAAATCTTAATCAACACTATAGGACATTTGAGGGTAAACGTGACAACACTGCGCACGGATAGTGGGCGGTGCCTTGTCAGTTATCAGCATTCAGCACATTGTTGCCAAGTCTTCAACATCAACATGATATTTTGTTAAGGAGTATAAAATATATTTGGACATGATGGTTGCTCGAGAAAGTCAAGAATGAACTATGATATCATGACCACCTCATATTATGTTTTATCTCCTGTTTAATTCTTGCTTCATGAGTGGAAATGGAAGTTTATCTGACCAATAACAAAACAGCATAAAAATTGATGTCACCATTCATTCAACATATCGCCAAATAGCGGTCATAACGGTACATTTGAAATGAGCTCTGAAATTCAGACCCCTGGCCCAATTTTGAATCTGCAGAAAAGTGTTTCCATAGTTGGCCAAAATATAGAACTGAATGTAAAAGAATTTGAAAAACCAATTCAAAAATTTCTTGTGGGACAATGTTTTTCATATTATTATTTATGCAACCATTTTCATATCATATCTTTGTTTCAGTAACTGTTCCAATCTGCAGAAGTACCTAGATACTCTAGTAAAAATTTTCATGAATTCAATAAAATAAACTATGAAATGAACTCATTCAGAGGAGATGTGGTTGTTTACAGTGCTTTACAGTGTGTTCTTGATGACTGGAGATGTAATATCAATAAGAACTTCATAACTATTTGTGTTTTTCTAGATCTGCAAAGAGTCTTTAAAATGGTAGAAAAGGGGAGACTATTGAATAAATTGAAATATATTGGGTGCTTGGGAACAATGTTGGGATTATTTTCAGATTATTTATCAACTAGGAGAAAGAAGGTTAAAAAAATCAAAAGTATGTTTGATGAATTAGTAAATGAGCGAGGTGTGCCACAAGGAAGTGTTCTTGGTCCATTACTTTTCCTAATTTATATCAATGACATCATTAGTGAAAGTACCATTCATTTATTTGCAGATGACACATTCATTCATTTCTCATCACTGAGTGTCTCAATTAGTGTTGAGGTTATCAACAGATTTAGAAAAAAATTGAAGATGGTGTTGTGCCAATTTGTTGAAAATCACCTGTAAAAAAAACAAGTTAATGGTGATTGCAAATGTCCAACAGTAAAAAAAATTCAAAGATAACAATTAGGATATAAAAATTGGAACTTCCTTGATCAACAGAGTAGATGAAGTCTTGGTGTGACCGTAGATAGGCAACTGAAATTCAAACAGCATGCAAATGGTCTGATAAAAACAATTTCTTACAAGATCAACCATCTCTATAGATGTTCAAAATATTTGAGTCAATGGTCAAGGCTCATTATTTTCAAAACTTTGATACTTGCCCCCTTCACTTATTGCTCAACAGTAATATATACTTTAAATCAGAATAAAATAGGTCATTTTCAGAAATTACAAAACAGGGCTATGCCAATATTATTGGCATGTCCGAGAGTAACCCCAACTGTTGAAATGCTGACTACCTTGAAATGGTTATCAGTTGAAGATTTTGTCTACTATCAAGCTATGATTTACCCCTAATTACCTGCAGAATAAGATAACTTGCAACTATAACATCCATAATCATAACACAAGAAGTATTGCTAAATTTTATATAATGCTAGTAAGCAGGACAAATGCTCAAAATTCAATGTTTTTCAAAGGACTGCAGCAGTTCAATAAATTACCAGACTTTATGAAAATCTCATTGTCACTGAATATATTCAAGAGAAAATCAAAACAATATTTGTTGGGTATAGAAACCTGAGTGATGTAGAAAGTATTTTATTTTTTCAATTTTACTTGTATGTATTTGTATGTTGAATGGTATGTATTTTATTCAGTATTTGTGTTCATTTATGTTTTAGTCATGAAGATATTTTTTCTCTTTACTTGTAAACTTTTGTATTAGTCATTGGCTAAATAAAGGAATTTTATATATATATGTTACTCACCCTTGGTTCAAACTGAGTATTCCTGACTAGATCCCAGTTAGGCCTGGCAGTATTGAAACCTTCTGATCTTCTTTTCTTTGCCTTCTCTCTAGCTTTAAACTGCAACTCCTTGTGCTGTCTTGTTTTGAAGATCTCATCCTCCATTTTCCCCAGTTGCAACATAATCATTTGAACTCTCTCTAAGTTGACTTCTCCACTATCTGTCAAGTAACCCTAAGAAACAGCATAGAGACCAAAAGATACCCAGACAGCACTGGATATTCATAGAATATTCTCTAAATATGCTAAAAAGGAGGAGTATATTCCGAATATTCATCGATTATTCCTAGAATATATACATGCCCCAGGAACATCTAAAAGGAATATTCCAAAGTGAATAGTCGGACATGTTCAGCGAATATACAGGTATCAATCTTCCAGGAATATTCCCAACTGAATATTCTCTGTTGTATATTCATGAAATATACCCAACTGAATATTCTGTGCGGTATATTCATGAAATATACCCAACTGAATATTCTGTGCGGTATATTCATGAAATATTCTCAACTGAATATTCTGTGGTGTATATTTATGAAATATTCCATGAATATTCCTATGTTTCTCAACACATAAATACCATTTATTATTTCAGAGATGTTAGTATCGAACATCAATTTGATGTAAGGGTATTTTGAAACAAAAAGTGTTTATGATCCGATTTCGAAAAATGCTCTCACAAGAACTTGATATGTATACCATTATTCAATTCGATTACTGGCCTAGTGGTCAAGGCGTTGCTCTGATAGTCTTGAGGTCACGAGTTCGATCCCTACTTGGGTCACTTTTTTTATTTTAGAATATGTTTATTGGAATATTCCAGGAACATTCGACATAGAATATTCTTTTGGGTATATTCTATGATTATCTGAGGAATTCCCATTCGCATATTTAGAGAATATTCCACAGATATACCGGAATATTCCAGATTATTTCTAGAATATTCCAATATTCCAAAAGGAATATGATAGGGAGATTCATGGAATATCTAGTGCTGTCTGGGTAGAATAAAATGGTCCATACATGTTGTTTCAAAAATGAGTGAAAATTCAGTAATATATTTGGGGTGCCTCATGGTTTCAATTTTGAAAATGATATATAAAACACCATTCTACCAGTTAATTAACATTATTTGTTCACAAATTGAGCATTTAAATATGATTTCAGTGCTGCCTGTATTCTAAAATGAAATATAAGTGACATGCATAGTTGAAAATACATAGAATAGCTCTTATTTACTCATTAAAATACCCTGCACTGGGTGTTGAGATTCTCAAAAATATAGAATACAAAGATTCATACAAAATATACATAATAATAATAGACAATCTATGCCACAAACAACAAACCTAACATGGCTAATAAAATAAAAAGAGATTAAAATAGTTCACAATACAAAATTACAATCTACAATATACAATACAACATGGCTCAAAATGAAATGCAAAGAAAATGAAAAGAAATTAAAATACTTCACAATTAGATGAGTGTACAAGATTCATTCATGTTCAGGAAATATGATGCTGATCCAGGAGGAAGTCTTGATTGTTGTAGTAGACT
The DNA here is from genome assembly GCA_918026855.4 of Phaedon cochleariae. Classification (NCBI taxonomy): domain Eukaryota; kingdom Metazoa; phylum Arthropoda; class Insecta; order Coleoptera; family Chrysomelidae; genus Phaedon; species Phaedon cochleariae. Next base: position 77,767,109 of record OU896707.1, on the reverse strand, counting down.
TTATCTATGAGATTTTAGTTTGATTTTCAGGTTTTTAATGGACAAATTTCTGATGTTTGCAGGTAGGGCATTTCATACTTTTTTTTAATGACATGGGGCATTTATCTGAATATAACTAAGCCTAGTTAAGTCTGGTGTGAGATCCTCTTTATTTCTTGTATTTTTTAAAAATATTATCAATTCTAAAGTATATATGCAGGATATTGACAAGATTTTATTTTGAATAAATATAGGCATACCAGTTGCCTAAGCCCAAAAGATATTCAAGTCAGGTGTAGTTGCATTTAAAAAAATAATATTTTCTGGTTTTCAAGCAAGCTGCTTTATTTAAGAAGTATACATGTTTGTCCAAGTACACCTAAACCTTGAAAACATGCCTAAATGCATCAAAATATATATTTTTTACCAACTAACAGTTTATTCAATTTTATTCCAGTAATGAATGGTGATTCAGTTCAACATATTGTACAATCTACTTCTTTTTGCCCATTAATTAATGGTGAAAGCTTACAGAAAAAATAATGATGGTTTTCCCCATTTCAATCATGCCTAAATGCTACACCTAATTTTCACCTAATCCTGAGCCTTATCCCACCAATTTAGTGGAAGCAATCATAAATATACATAATTATACTCTCCAAAAGGCATATCTGAAGAAATCACATCTGAAAATCTGTCTGTCTGTTGACATGTGTAATGAATGAAATTTTCAAAGACACCAATAAATTCTATTCTATTCTATTCTATTCACTACCTGCTGGTCTGTTCTGATGATTTTTTATTTCAAGTAGCTACCAAAGAGTCATCTTTGATTGTAGAAATGATGTACATTTCAAAGTATTTGCCTTTTCAGTTGATCCTACATCTATTGTATGAATTTAAGCTTGTACTTACCCCAGTTTTATACACACAATCCTTGTAAAGACCAATCAATCTGTCAATTGCTCCCTCTCGTATCTCCAAACTTGGCAGATGGGGCAAAAAGTCATTACCAACAAAAAAGCACATGAAAACCCAATCATCCAACACCCTCTCAAATTCATATTTGAAAGGTAAATTTGGCATTTGCAGTTCCTTTTCGAGGTACTCCTTCAGTACACTGAGCCTCACAAAAATAAACTCAACCTCAGAGCTCAAATGAACATCAGGAGGGTTGTCTGAAGGAATTATGCAGTTCCCACTGCAGTCTTTCATCTCATGTCCTAAAAAAAGTGTTCAATGTGCATATTGACCAACAATTTGATTGATTTATCAAGCCCTAAACTAAATTTTGGTTATTTGTGTACTGACCTACTTGTCCACAAATTTCACAAGGTCTGGGCTGGTTAGGCTTGAATTCCTCTCTGATAATAGTGAAATTGGGTTCATGAGTTGCCAAACCCAACATGATCAAGTCAGCATCAGCTCCACACAAGCAATGTTGTGTATTAGGATCATGATCAGGCTGTGCCCTCTGCTTCCTAATATAATCCATGATTTTATGTTCTCCCTCACCAGGTACATTGGCATCAGACAAAATAACCTTGATTCCTTGCCATCCTGGGTCATTATTCAGCCTTTCATGAATATAATAATGCAAGCACTCAGACAGTCTAGCCATGAAAGGTGTGCCAGGAGTAATACAATTGGAGTCAAAGTGTTCCTCCTTGGGTTTCTCAGGTGGCAGGACAATCCCTTTCAGCAAAAGATCAGCACGTATTTTCTTCATCTCATTGATCTTTTCCCAAGTCTCTTTGGATGCCCTGAAACGTCTGGAACGTTGTTGATTCATTTTTGCTCTGGGAGCTACACCATCAATGGCCATGTACAAGAGTTTGCGAGGCCTGACGATCCCAATCAGTCTGTCGATGCATTCGAAAATGGCGATCATCATCTCGTCCTCATTTTTGGGGGCTGGTTTATTCTCGGGGTGGGTGCACGGGTGAATTATACCGTTCATATCAAGGTATAGGTTGTCAAATTCGACTCCATTAGGATTTGGCTCGGACGCGTTTACTGGTATCCTCACCCCATTGATATCTACGGGCTGGAAAGCGCAAAAACTTATCAAAAGAAAGTCCTCATAAACTTATTAACCTTACCTTCTGTTCTGTACAGGGAACGATAACAGATGGATATTTCCTGCTCAACCAACGGAAGAATGCTGGAACTCCCATTTTGGAATGAAGTCAAAGAACGTGAAAATGAATTGATGATACGGAGCTGGGGCTGTGATGTAGTTTTCAAAACATTTTTAATCAGTGTTTTTAGCGACCCAAAAGCCAAACAAAAATGACCGCAAAAATTTTGGTAAACGTGTCAAAGTCAAAACTGTCAAATTCAGACCAACGTAAAGTGGGCTGCCAAAGCTGGCTGCCAGAATTTCCGAACTTTCCCGATCGATCAGTGGCACACGTTTCCTCCCTTTTTGGGTAGGGAATATCGAAATTCCTCAACTGCTTTTGTTTGCAATGATGCGATGTATAATGCACTGCACAGCTGCTTTTGGTTCTCGAACATTCTCTACCAAATCATGGGCATGGAAGACTAAAATTAACAAAATATTTTATTTTCGATACTTTGTCAAAAAACTGCTCAGCTGCTTTTTGGGTCAGGAAGATAGGTAATCATGTGTAGAATCATGCTATCAGGAAATATAATTCCTTGCCAAATCGTTTAGTAGACTCCACACGAAAAAAAAACAGATTTTTCGGAAATATTTTTTTTCGATACTTTTGCAAAAAACTGCTGGGAAAAAAATATTTTCGAAAAATTTGTTTTTTTTTCTCGTGTGGAGTCTACCATACGATTCTGCAAGGAATTATTTTCTGATAGCATGATTCAATACATGACTACCTATCTTCCTGACCCAAAAGCAGTTGAGCAGTTTTTTGCAAAAGTATCGAAAAAAAAAATATTTTCGAAAAATTTGTTTTTTTCGTGTGGAGTCTACCATACGATTTCGCAAGGAATTATTTTCTGATAGCATTATTCTACACATGATTACCTATCTTCCTGACCTAAAAGCAGTTGAGCAGTTTTTTACAAAAGTATCGAAAACAAATATTTTCGAAAAATCTGTTCTTTTCGTGTGGAGTCTACCAAACGATTTGGCAAGGAATTATTTTCTGATAGCATGATTCTACACATGATTACCAATATTTCTGACCCAAAAGCAGTTGAGCAGTTTTTTGCAAAAGTATCGAAAAACAAATATTTTCGAAAAATCTGTTTTTTTCGTGTGGAGTCTACCATACGATTTCGCAAGGAATTATTTTCTGATGGCATGATTCAATACATGATTACCTATCTTCCTGACCCAAAAGCAGTTGAGCAGTTTTTTGCAAAAGTATCGAAAACAAAAATATCTTCGAAAAATTTGTTTTTTTTCGTGTGGAGTCTACCATACGATTTCGCAAGGAATTATTTTCTGATAGCATGATTCTACACATGATTACCTATCTTCCTGACCCAAAAGCAGTTGAGCAGTTTTTTACAAAAGTATCGAAAACAAATATTTTCGAAAAATCTGCTTTTTTCGTGTGGGGTCTACCAAACGATTTGACAAGGAATTATTTTCTGATAGCATGATTCTACACATGATTACCTATCTACCTGACCCAAAAGCAGGTGAGCAGTTTTTTGACAAAGTATATATCGAAAATAAAATATTTTTTAAATTTCAGTCCTTGTTATGTCTATCAATAGGAAGACCGATAGGTTTCGATAATCGTCTTTATTTCTATCATGTATAATATCACAGATATAACTATAGGCAGAGGTACAATTATTACAAGATGGCGCGTTGGCGCGTACAGCGGAATATCCTCGCTGTGTTCGCTATGACGGGGTGATGTAGACTGCTCGTCTCGTCGTCTTCTCCAGCCCGGGTTGTCATGTGTCATGTGACCATCATGTGACTTCCGGTCTGGTCCTGGTGAGGAGTATGTTCCATTGGTGTGTTCTGTACATCACACCTCTCTTCTTAGTTTTGTTCCACCCTGTAACTTACACAGTTTGATATAACTTTGAAATTTACATTAGAATCCTAACATTCAACAATTTAAGCATCAATGAGAACTGTATCCCTATTGTTGTTAAACATTCCTATAATGTATTAATCCTCATCTGAAAAGTCTACTATGTAGTCCTGATATTTCTTTGGGAAATTACTTGTTCTTTTGAAATTTCTATCTTTTACTCTTTCACCTAAGTATTCACTTTTGCTAACTAGCTTTCTCTTCTCTTTTTGTAAAGAGTTTCCTTCAGCTTTTTCATTAGTTTCAGTTCCAGAAATCTGATTTTCTATTTCCTCACAACTTTCAAAACTGTCTACAATTGTTGACCTATTAGTTTCTAAACTACTCTCTCCATCATTAAAATCCTCACTTTTCTCGTCATTATTTACATCTAAACCTATAATTTCTAAATTTTCCTGATTATCACAGTCGTTATTGCCTAATTCTACCTCTCCTATATTTACATTTATCACAGAATTTTCCCTCATCTCGTTAGTTGCACCAGACATTTCCGGTAGGATTGGAACATACCTGACTTGTTTCACTTTCTGTACCTGACTTTCCTCTGGTTGATCCTCCTCCCACTGGCAATTCTGGATTTGATTGAGATGACGTTTCCATATTTTTCTTTGATCTGTTTTGCATAAGAACGTTGATTTTCCTATCTTCTTCTCCACCACTGCTTTAGTCCACTGTGTCTTGTTTGGGATAGTGTAATCTTTTACCATTACCTTGTCCCCTATTAATAGTTGTCGCTCCTTTCCTCCATAATATTTTGTTTGTTTGTCTTGAGCTTTCTTTATGTTTTTCTGTGTCTCATTTATTGGTATAACTTCTCTTGGTTTTTCTTTAATTAATGAAATTCTTGTTCTGAGCTCTCGTCCAAACATAAGTTTTGCTGGTGTTGCTCTTGTAGTTGCATGTTCTGTTGTCCTATATGTTAACATTATTCTGGATATTATGGTGGAAATCGCTATGTTTTGATTTATTGGATCCTTCAAATGTGTGTTAAGTTTGTTTTTAAAGAGCTTGACAGCATTTTCTGCTGCTCCATTACTCTGTTGGTGTCCTGGAGGTGAGGTTAAATGTTTAATTCCATTCAGTTTGAAAAATGTTTGCATTTTCTCTGATGTGAATGCAGAACCATTATCACTGACCAATGTGTGGGGAATTCCTAGTCTTGAAAATACTTCTCTGAACTTTTCTATTGTCTCTTCAGTAGATAATTTATTTACAGGAAAAACTTCTATCCATTTTGAATAAGCATCAATTAAAATAAGGAACATTTTATTGCTTACAGGTCCTAGATGGTCCACATGAACTCGATTCCATGGTTTATCTTCTACTGGCCATGGTGTTAATGTTGTTTTCGGTGGTGATTGTCTAGTAGATAGACATGGAATACATTTTGCTGTTATTTCTTCAATTTCCTTATCCATAGTTTCCCAATACATCAAGGATCTTGCAGTTGATTTCATTTTTACTGTTCCAAAATGTCCTTCATGAAGTTGTTCCAGTAATTGATTCCTTAAACCCTTAGGTATGACTATTCTTACTCCTAACATTAAAATACCCTCTTCTACAAATAGTTCATTTCTTCTGCGATAATATGGTTTAATTGATTCTTCTAAGTTTTCAGCCCATTTTTCTTGTTTAACATATTTAATAACTTCTTGTAATTGATTATCTTCCTTAGTAGCTTGGGCAATGTCTTTGTTATTAATAGGCCAGTTATCTAGTTTGTTAGTAAAATTCAAGAAACTTACATTTTCTTCTAGTTGAGTTTCTGTTTTGCTAGGATGTCTAGAAAAGTAGTCAGCCACTGTATTCTGTACTCCCTTAATATGTTCGATGTGGTAGTCAAATCCTGATAGAAATGCTGCCCATCTTTGGATGCGGTTTTCATACATTTTTGGTATACCTTTGTGTTCTCCAAACAGGGTGATGAGTGGTTTGTGGTCTGTCCTCAAAGTGAAACGTCTTCCACCCAGATATTGGTAGAATTTACAAACTCCAAAATAAATTGCTGCTGCTTCCTTATGGATGGTACTATATACTGTTTCAGCTTTTGTTAATCTCCTAGAAACAAAACTTATTGGTTTCTCTGTTCCATCAAGCATTTTATGTGACAATACTGCTGCAATACCAAAATCCGAGCTATCAGTAGTTAGATATAGAGGTAATTTTGGATCAAAATGTGTTAACACCAAATCTGACATCAAAATTTCTTTAATTTTGCTAAAAGCGCTCTCACATTCATGATTCCATTGGAAAATAGTATCCATTTTCAACAGGTCATGTATTGGTTTTAAAATTGTTGAGACATTTGGTATAAATTTTGAATAAAAGTTTATCATACCCAACAAACTTCTTACTTCTGTGATAGTTGTTGGCCTTTCAGCTTCACATATAGCTTTGATCTTATCTTCTGCTTTATGAAGTCCTTGTTTACTAATTTTATGCCCTAAGTATTTAATATCATCTTTGAAAAACTCACATTTATCTTTTCGTAATGTCAAACCTGCTTCTTTCAACTTTTGCAATACTATATTTAATGTTTTCAAATGTGACTCTGTATTTGGTCCAGTGATCAATATATCATCAAGATAATTCACTACATTATCTATTCCTTGAAATAACTGTTCCACATATTTTTGACATTTACTACTACCAGGAGTTACTCCATATGGCATTCGATTTATAGTAAACAGTCCTCGATGAGTGCTCCAAGTTAAAATTTTTTTAGTATCTTCATCTAGTTCAAACTGATTATATGCCTGACTAAGATCTAGTTTAGAGAATTTCTCACCGTTGTGCAGTTTTGCAAAGATTTCTTCCATCAATGGTGGTGGGTGGTGCTCGTCCATCAACCATCTGTTCACTGTTGATTTATAATCTCCACATAACCTGATCCTCCCATCAGCTTTGATCACAGGGACTAAAGGTGTGGCCCATTCGCTCATTTCGACAGGTGATAGGATGCCATCCTTCACCATGTTATCTATGGAAACGTCCATCTCCTTCCTGTATGCCATTGGGACGGGCCTAGGTTTAAGAAATATAGGGTTAGCTCCTTCTTTAAGTTTAAGTGAAACTTTTAAATATTTAAATTTGCCAAGTTTGCCTGAAAACACATCAGCATAACTTTCCATTATACTATCAATTTCATCTTCTACTTTTATATTGTTAACCATTCTATATTGAATGTTGAATTTCTCGAGCCAATCTCTACCTAAAATATTTGTTGCACCATTTTCAATAACATAAAATTTTACATCTTTACAAACATTTAAATATGTGACATTTACAACAAAATAACCAACAGGAGCAAAGAGTCCACCATTATAAGATTTTAAAATACAGTTATCTTTCCTTAAAACATAATTTTGCTTGAAATATTTTTCAAACATATCAACATTAACTCCAGAAATCTGGGATCCTGAGTCAATCATGAAACTAAAGTTTCTGTTGTCTATTTTTATTATAATTCTGAATGCATTTTCGTCCGATTTTGTTTCTTCGTTTTCAATACTAAAAAGATTGGTTAACTGTCCTTCATTTTCGTGGAACTCTGTCTCATCTACACATAAAAAGTTGTCTACATACCCCTCTGTTTCTTTGTTTACAAAGTTACAATTTCTATTTTTATTGCAAACCCTTGCTAGATGTCCCTTTTTTCCACAATTGCCGCATTCATATCCCTTGTATTTGCACGGTTGTCGATGGTTGGCTCCACAGTGAGTACAACTCGCAGAGTACCTTTGATGTTTGGCCCCCATGGTTGATTTAGACCATGAAGCACCGCCATCTTGATATCCTTGTCCATGCGTAGTTGTCCGTGATGACGTCGCTGACGTAGCTGTCATTTGTCGCTGCGTGCTTCTCCCTCTTCTGCTCATCGACTTTGACGTTCTGGAATATGGCTGCCTTTTCATGAAATTTATACCAGTGGCGGCGTTTGATTCTCCATCTCTGTCTTCCCGCTGCAACGCCAATTTGACCATTTCTTCTAAGCTCCTTTTTGTATCTTCTTCGCAGAGCCTTTCCAACACTGATCCTTTTCCTAGACCACAGACGAACTTGTCTTTCAAAATGTCTATCAGCGTGGCACCGAAGTCACAATTTATTGATAGACTTCTCACTCTTGCGTAATACTGAGCTATGGTCTCACCGGTTTCTTGTTTGCATTCGTAGAACTTTCTTCTTTCTCTCCATACATTTACTTGTGGTCCATATTGCTTATTTAAAATGCCGATCAACTCTACGTAGGTTTTCGTCTTCGGCAAACTCGGATGGCACAAATTGCGTAACATTTTATACGTGGGAACACCTACTATACTCAACAGAGTTGCAACTTTAATGCTTTCGTCATTAATCGCGCCCGCCATGAAGAATTGCTCTAGCCTTTCACTATAAATTGTCCAGTCGTCACTTTGTTCATTAAATTCCGCGAATCTTGGAACCGCCATTTTCCCGGTTTTGCACGTGGTTACTTTTTCGATTTCGATCACTTCCAAATCACTCGTCGCCAGTTGTTATGTCTATCAATAGGAAGACCGATAGGTTTCGATAATCGTCTTTATTTCTATCATGTATAATATCACAGATATAACTATAGGCAGAGGTACAATTATTACAAGATGGCGCGTTGGCGCGTACAGCGGAATATCCTCGCTGTGTTCGCTATGACGGGGTGATGTAGACTGCTCGTCTCGTCGTCTTCTCCAGCCCGGGTTGTCATGTGTCATGTGACCATCATGTGACTTCCGGTCTGGTCCTGGTGAGGAGTATGTTCCATTGGTGTGTTCTGTACATCACAGTCCTCGATGCCTATGATTTGGTAAGGAATGATTATTTTATAGACTCAATAGAGAATGATTCGAGACCCAAAAGCAGCTGTGCAGTGCATTTACATCGCATCATCGCAAACAAAAGCAGTTGAGGAATTTCGATATTCCGTACCCAAAAAGGGGGGAATCGTGTGCCACTGAACGATCGGGAAAGTTCGGAAATTCTGGCAGCCAGCTTTGGCAGCCCACTTCACGTAGGTCAAATTCAGTCTTCTTCTCTGCAAATCTCCAGTTCTAATGGCTTATGGCTTTTGTATTTCTGTCTGACTACCGCTCGGTTGTACTAGATCAAAGTACTCAATAGCAAAGAAGCATAATTGCATAGGACTGAAAGGACGGAGGAGTGTAGTAATGACAAGAATTAATTTCTACCATAGGCACGTACGAATCAATCAATGCAGGTCATCTAATGGCGGTAAATTCAAATCACCGAATAAGTTTTTGTTTGAAATGTTCATGATGCCTTCTGAGCTGTCATTGAGAATAAAGTGAACACTACCCATCTTCATGTAATTCTTGTTATAAGCACTGGCATTGATTATTGCAAATGTATAACAAGCTATTTTCTCACTGGATTTGTTTTTTCAATCAGTATTATGTATTATTGGTAGGCGGTAGGAAATTAAAGCAATAATTAGATTGTAGAAAATAGTAAATCAATTTATTCTTATATATTAGCATTACATAAAATAAATACAAAAATTTGAGGAAAACTACTCTTTATAAAACTTGACTGATTACAAAAAATGTAATCTTAAATATTGCTATGTGTATACTCAAGTATAAAGTATCAATATATTAATTCATATATATTTTATTCATAAACTTACAGTGTGATTCAAAGAGTACAGTATTGCAAACAGTACGGTTGAACAAAAAAAAAACGATAATTGTTAAGGATTGTAGTACCTTCTGAATCACCCTGTATACAAAATTTATTAAACTCCTATCAGTAATAACACAAAACTGCTTTTATTTGAGAAGCACTCCTATCTCAAAAATATATACTAGATTTATTTAAAAAATGGGTTTGTGGAGGGAATATTTCACAAATTGAAAATATATATTGACATCTCTTGTATATAAAAAAGGCATTTCTTGGTTTCATAGCAAAATATATATTATTACAGCATAGAGAGAAAACTTGTTTGAGCACTTTTATCCACAATTATTGGTCCATGTTTAGCACTTATCTACAGAGAAACCAACACAACTTGTAGACCAATCAAAATATTTTCATCAATTTCGTTGTCAATTTGCCCACAGATTGTGTCTTACAAGATACATTATTAAAATAAATAAACGTACAACTAAAATGACACTTTTAAAGATATTACTATCACTTATAGTAATATATGATTTTTGGTTTGGGTTCGGTCGGACTAAACATGGTAATGGTTGGACCAATTATACTAAATCCCAGACTCCTGCTGTTCAAATTTTACTACAGTCCAACATTTGTTTTCAGCTAAGCAATCATTAAGTATTATCATTCCTAAAATAACAAATTTCGTAAATATGAGGCTCAACACAGGATAGAGAAGATGCTGTCGTCTTTATGTAATTCAATATCCAATCATAAACCCCTTTAGAACAAAAAAAAACTAGGAAATAGATGGCGATTTGTTGAGAACACTTGAGTTACTTGAAAATTCGAGAAGAATATCATACAATATCTGTGTATCTTTTATGCAAAAATGTGTATAATCTTTGGAGCAAAATTTCCACACAGCAGATATTGCTTAAAAGTCCCAGGATTTCAAAGTAACTGTCAAAGCATCCATTCTTAGTTTATTTCATTATCATAGTATCACAATTGTTTAGTGGCAAAAAAATTCAATTTATAATAGCACATTATCTGCCTCCATCAATGGAGTCGTTTTTTCCACTCATTAGCACTTTTGATATCATAGATTACTGGACTGGAGAACTTCTACATGCCACAAAAATGGCCTTCCGGAATCAGACGTTATTGAGGAAAATTATAATCCAGAACCATAGGTAACTGATTCCTTAGATAAGAATCTTGATTTTGACTGAAAATATCTTGGAGTTTCTGTAAAAAGAATCAAAATAAACAGTTGTGGTTGTGAGATAGGACTACACACAGGAACACACATAAAAACTAAAAATACTACAAATAACTTTGATGATAAGAAGTTATGTTAGGTACCACATTTTCCTATAATAGGCCTTTTCATCTAGATATATTTTTAAGACGCATGCGCTCGTTTTTAGATCCAACAATTTATTGGGAAATGCGAAGGTGAAGTCTCATTGGCTATAAGTATTATTGACGTTCTGTCAAATGTCAACAGTGTCAACCACCATGAGCATTCGTCATTGAGAAACAACAATAACAACATAGTATTCTTGTTTTTATATTCCTGGTGTTTGTTAATTCATTAATTGTATTATAATAATTTAATTCCAAAAAACGTTACTTGTTCCTTACTGAGTGGCAGTGTGGTGTAAGTGTTTCGGTGAAAATGGCCGCCACTGTCGTTGGATGCTAGATGTAAACAGAGATAGTCATTTATTGTCATCTAAATGAAAAGACCTATTTCTTATAACTTTTGTTTTATAGCCATTGTTTTGAAGTTGCAATCTCGATTCTTGTACAGAATAATGTTCTTAATTGGTTGTAAAAATGTTGTAACATGCACAGAATACTAAGCAGATTTTAAGGTTTCTGTGAGGTTTTGGAAATATTTTGAAAATCTTCAAAAATGTGGCACCTTTTTTGACTTCCTCATCCACATAGATTTAAAGCTTCAGTTACTGAAGGTTGAGAAAAAATATATCATTGTATTTTCAACATTTGATCTTATTTATTTATTGTTAGTGAAAACCAACTAGCTGATAATATTTTGTGAAAATTCATCTAAATCATTTATTTTTGGCATTTGGGTATCTTCACTAGTAATCATTAATACCAACTAATGTTGAAAAAATAGAAGCAAGGTACAGAATTGGAAACATGAAATTCCTGCTGATCAGAATCTGATGAGACAAATGAAATAAAAAAAATCTTTCATTTCTCATTCTGAATTAACTGACATATTTCACTTGAACTAAACTGAATCAGTTGATGCATTATACCTAACAATATCATTCAAAAGAACCGATCAGTGCAATAGGTGAGTGGACTAATTTTTTTTTATTTCTTAAATAGAATCATCACTCAAATACCTTTCAATCTCATTTTTTAAGAATTTTTTGGTCGATTTTTAGGTGCTAAAATCATCAATAATGCCACGGTAAATTTCAAACGGTCAGAAAATTTACCGCCAGTAGGGGCAGAACATAGCACTGTTGCCATGTGTTGAAATATGATTGGGAACTTTAGAAATATTAGTTATTTGATAATTCAAAAATTCTCAATTGAGTATTGGTAATATTCCTAATTAACAATAAAAATTCAATTGTCTCAAAATGTTCCCTTATGATTTGTGGTTTATTGCTTATAATACATTTGTGGGCGACTTGTGGGCGTGGTCTTGTCAGTTCTCAGCATTCAGCGCAATGTTGCCAAGTCTCCATCATTCACATGATATTTTATTATGGAAAATAAGAAATATTTGGACATGCTGGTTGCTTGAAAAAGTCAAGAATGAACTAAAACATCATAGTTGTTTTTTCTTGTTGAACCGTTTTGAAAACAATTTGAAATCAAGCATTTTCTTGGGTAAGTTATGACGTCACAAAGTAATACGGTTCATTCCGGTTCAAAAACTTCTAAATGAACGGTTTGAACCTCCAACACAGGTGGAGGAGTGGGAAACGTCAAAGTTCAAGGTTATTAATGTTTTCTAGTTCAGTTTTGGCTGAATATTTTGTCAAGATCAATTGAAAATTCCACTCGTGACTCCATTACAATTGTTTCTTTTTTCACACTTCTCACAGATATTGATTAATTCAAAAAATTATCGATTCCCGGTCGTGAATAAGCAATCATTGATATTGAAATTTCATCACGCCTTGAAAACGTTTCAAAATCAATCTTGAGCACGGTTCAACAAGAAAAAACAACTCATGGGTTCCTGCCTATCATGTTTTATTAAACGACATGACTATAACATCTTTTTGATAGCTTGATTATAATTGGTAACTTGACAACCTTGCTTCATGAGTGGAAATGGAAGATTATCTGACCAATAACAAAACAGCATAAAAACTGACGTCACCATTCACTCGACGTATTGACAATAATTCATTATCAGTCCACTCGCCCATTCTAGTGAAATATTTCAGTTAGTTCAGATGGAAAGAATATCACTCTTTTATAATCATTCGGGAAGAACAAAAATGATAGAAATGTGGTTTAGACAAAATTCTGAAAAGATCAATAGCTTTTTTCCATTCATTCAGTTTCTGAAAATTAATAAATTAAGTGACTGCTGAAACAACATCATCTAAGGAATAGATTGATTTTTTTCCAATACTAGCTTTCTTCATGATAATTGTCTGAATTCAAAAAAAATCCGACTGTAAACGAAATGTTAATTGTGTTGCTATAACCTATAATCTCAAAAGAGCTGAAAGGTCAGGTTAGGTCTGAGGCATGTCTTAATTCATATCCGCATTACAGAATTCGGAAATGCGCCTGTTGGAATCCCTCATTTCTTGGAATATCATGGTATAAATCAACAATCACAATAACATTGAGGTCGAACACTGAACAGCAAACAACACACTAAAAATGACCTAGAGAACGAGACGGAATCCTTCCCGGCAACCTGCTAACGCAGCATCTCTCTATCCACAATCAAAACAAAAGAACCCCAAATACTCAACAGAAAACGTCACACAACACAAAACCCCCCAGCCGCCCTCAAAGACTGACCAGCTTGGGGGGCCCGCAGGCGTCCGGGGACACCAGATCGGCCATACTAACCGGAATGTTCCGCTGCTGGCTGCTGCAGGACGGCACCAGGGGCGTCGAGACAGGCGTCAGCCCCGTCCCGCCGCCCATCAGCGAGTCGAAGTTGAACGTCATGCCGTTAGATGGCGTGGAAATCGGCCCGCCCAGCAAATCGGAGACCGACTTCGGCGCAATGGCGCCCACGTTCAATGTGCAGGGACGATTCGGTTTCGATATCGGCACCGTCGAACTCAACATTATCTTCTTCGGAGAGGGTAACAAGAAGCAGTCGTTCATGTTGTCGAGCATTTCTGTTTTCACTCGGTTGTTGTTGTTGTTGTTGGGGGTGGTGGTAGGGGGGTAGTGGTTGTTGTTGAAGGGTTTGACGTCGGGAGGGCTGCGAGTTTGGAGGCGGCAGTGCGGGGAGGTTTTGTGGGACTCGAGCAGGTATTCCAGTTGTTCTTTGAGCTGTTGGAGTTCGTGGACTTCTTCTTGGAGGCATTGTTTCTTTAGTTCGAGGTCTTCGGTTTCCTGAAAAAAAAAAACGGAGTTGAAAATATGAATATCAACAAGCATATTTCAAAAATTGTTCATTTTTTAGCATTTTGTATATTATACATCGACTAGGGTCCCTTCTCCCGACCACTCACCAAATAATAAGAAATGGAGGAGAATACCATTTCAACCTTCAAGATATTGAGGTTAGAATGGTCTCCATTTCTTCTCATTTTATTGTGTTAGCCACACATTTTTTCTCTCTCAAAACTATCTAAACTCCTCTCTCTCATTCTCCCGACCACTCACCAAAATCAGCGTATTCGTATGATCCACCCTGCGCTTGCGGCACCTCGCCGCCGCCGCCTTGTTTCGCTCCCGCCGCACGCGCCGCCGCTCCTCCTCCTCGGGGCTGCAGTTGAGGTCCTGCGCGGGCTTGCGGCCGCCCATGTTGCGCCGCCCGTGGCCGCCCTTGTGGGGCGACGGCGCCTGCAGGGGCGGCGTCGAGCGGGTGTCGCAGTCCGAGCTCGACTGCGACAGCGTGCCGCCGCCGTGCCAAGAGGGCTGCGGTCGCGGCGAGAAGGAGCCGGCGTCTGCGGCCGAGATGTACTGGTTGTTGCCTGGAACGATAATCCAATATTATTGAATAGTTCCCTAATGGTACCAAGTGTTATGTATGGTTGTTTAATTTTCTAAAATGTTTAGGTTGGTACAGTTGGTAGGGTGGAAACGTAGGCAGCAATGTAAAAATATAAAGAAGGTTAGGTTCTTTTTGTCCACCATTATGTATTAAGATGGATTAAAATGCAGTCGTTGATTATGTGGAGTTATTATTTATTAAAATAAATCCTGACTACATATGTGAGTTTGACAACAGCGTACAGGCACAATTTTGATTATTTGATTTGAATTCTGAACTCTGTTACCGTTACGATGATGAAAAATAGAGAAGAATGGCTGATAACGGAAAAGAGAAAAAAAAGAAGAAGAATAACCAACTTGGCCTTCAAAACTTGTTAACTTGACAACAGCGTACAGGGACCTTAGATCATACAGGACAATTTCAATTATTTTATTTGAATTCTGAAATCTGTAACAGTAACGGTGATGGGAAAAAGAGAATAATGGCTGTGGGTGTGTCCGACCGCGGAGAAGAGGGAAAAAGAAGAATAATCAACTTGACCATCAAAACTTCGAGAATTCAAGACTCAAGACCACACATATGGACCACACTGTGGTCAAGACCACAGGTCAAAATGTAAGACAATCACAAGACCAACAAAAATGAACAGAAGTTTATGCTACAGTTTCTATTACAGTGATGGAAAAAAGGAAAGAACGGTTGTGAGTTGTATGTCCGAAATCGGGAAAGAAGGAAGAAGAAGAATGAGAAGAATAATCAACTTAACCTTGAAAATAGTTGAAGGTTGAAGATGAAGACAAAACAAAACAAGCTGAAAGTTCTACAAATTTCAAATCAGAGTTTCTTTTCTGTATTTCTGTTGTCAGCTAGATCATCAGTTATCATGTTCAATATTATTTGAAGGCGATGGTGAGTTTATAAACTGAACTAGATGATAAATAAAAAAAAATTAACATAAGTACAGGTATACAGATCAGATCAGAACTGATGTAGTTACGGCAAATTTATGAAAAACTTAGATTCATCACTTAACATTAGAAACTTTTCAAATATGGTACCATAATATCTTGTGCTGTTATTCCTGAATATATGTTTTTTTATCTAATAATTATTAGATATAATAATATGGAGAAATGGGGAATCAGGGTATCACTTTTAGAGATATAAATTAATCACAGTTATTAACTCATTTAACTTCTGAAAACCTGGTTTTGTATTGAAATGTATCAAAATCTAATTTTTTTTATAGGTAACAGAATCGACTTATCATGTCTAAAGACTTGATCTTAAATCTCAAGTGTTGAAATGTTGAATGTTTTTATAAAGCCACCCTTACATTTAATAAATTTTCACAATTTTTTTTGATAATTATTGAGTACCTATTGAGTTATTCTTGTTTCATTTCACTTGGGACACTTTGCAAGTATAGATATTTTAGATAATCGATGTTATCAAAACACACAATAATAATTCAGCAAATAACTCGGCAAATAATCTTTCCATTAACATTTTTTACATCACATTCGGAAACAATAAAGGAACAATAGTAATAAATAAAAACCTAAATTACTATGGGAAAATTACAGCTGAGGAATAGCAAACATTGTCGAACAAAGAAATAGTTCCTTCTAAAACGATTATTATCAAGGTCGAATGGCTTTGTTTTACATCTATTGAATACCCATTTTCCCAATAAGGAGTTAGGTACTTATTTTCATTCTTAGTTGAGAAATTCCATGAAAACATACATTCCATGAAAGCCATTCATTCATCCTTTGAACCTTGGGATCTCGAATCTACATCAAAAAACAAATCAACCCAAAGATCTATAATGGCGTGATTTTTGGAAAATTATTTATCATCTAGAAATGAAGGAATAATGATTCGATTTTATTTTTTTTTTTTGAAGCACCCCTTTATCTTTCGTAATCCTTGAGTTAGGAATCTGAAATTTGCAAGAGCGGTAGTAATATTGCATGAGAATACACACTATGACCAAGTAGAGTCGTCTCTCCAGTGATATACACTGCTCTCCAACAGCTATGGAACCACCCACAAAAATGATATAAGGAGGCAAGATAGGTTGAAAATCACTTCGGATTCAAAATCAGGACTTCCCATTCGCTTCCTCCTGCAAATTTCAGAACCCTACCTCAATAATTACGTGAGATACGGGGGTGCTGCTTATTTTTTCAAAACTGAAAATTTTCCAGGAATAATATGTATAGTCAGTGAATTGGACGTCCTGATTTCGAATCCGAAGTGATTCTCATCCTATCTTGGCTCCTAATATCATTTTCCGGAAATTCGAGTGGTTCCATGGCTGTTAGTGAGCAGTGTTCATCACTGGAGATGACTCCACTTGGTCATAGTGTTTATTTTCAGTATATCTCCTGCTCCTGTGAGTTTCAGAATCCTAACTCAACAATTACGAAACATACAGGGATGCTTCTATTAGACGTGAGACACACTGTATAATGTTCATCTTGAGTTAATTCCGATCTTCATATCTCTTCATCTGAAGTTTAAGCTTCAAAATGGGCCTGAGATTTCAAAAATCGGTTGACTAGGTAAAGAGTTATGACTGCATAACCAAAAAGTTAATTTTTCGAGGTCACTCTGTAAATAAGAGAGATAAGGAGACAATTAGAGAACTGTCCCTAGATAATGAGAGCATCTACATATCTCTACTGTCAAAGTTGAAAAAAAAAAGTTTTTCTGCATTTGGGATATTTTTGAAATTTTCGAAATTTTGCACAGTTTCAGGTAACACCCTGTAGCAATTTTATCACGAGATTATAGCTGAAGGACTGGGCTAGCGAACGGTGTGATCCGAATTCAAATAGTTCAAAGCAGAAAAAAGTTATTCATATTTCAACAGAGGCAAAATTTTAGGATGCGACGAAATTAGTGTTTCGTAGTTCAAATTACTATTTTTCAATCCTCGTTTCTCACCTATTGAATGCACTAGAGGTGGTACAAAGCCGGCTTCATTTTCGTGGGGTTCTGGTTTCGATTGAAGTTCGATGAAGGTCTGCTCAATGTTTCGCAAAGTTGTGGGGGTTAGAGTCGGTGTGGTTCGGGTTGGCACTCCTGAATTAAGGCCTTCGAGAGTCAAAAACTGAAAAGAAAAAGAAACGATAAAAATAAATATGCTAAGAAATTAAAGTCAGTATTATGTATATTGTACATAGAGTATATCGTTACTATTATGTTGGTATAGTATTATTTTGAAAGGTGGATAAATAAAAATAAAAAACAAAAGCTAGTTACCCGGCCAGGTCTTACTTGACTTAAAATTAGAATACACGTTATTTTGTATGAGAATTATTCACGTTTATAAATAGATTTATCAAAACTTGTAGGAAATAATGTTTCTAAGTGCTACGAGATATAAATATTTGATGACATTAATATTGCAGATTTCGTGAAATAATTTTCACAGATCTTCGTAAAATTTTGTAGCATAGAAAGAATATAATATTATTGTTAAAATCTGAAGCGAAAATGATTTAATTTTATTGAATAATTTCTGTAGGCTATTGAGAACGAATACAGAATGGTTTGTTGACCAAACCAAAGTTTACAGAATAAAGCAAACACAGATTTTGTCGAAAATATTGACCCTACGAGTGTTGTAACACATATTTAACCAACCTATATCATCGTATCATCGATTTAATTTACTCTTATTTCGTATAATTTTAATGAGGAACAGACAATTCCTATAGACAGGTACCTAGATCACGAGCCATTTAGAATATTTCGGAATTTTAGAAAACTATATTTCATACCGATTACCAATAGGTACATTGAATAGATAAAGTTGATCTATGGTATACAGGGTAGGGTGTATCTAATAACACCGAAAAAATTCAAGGGGTATGTTTCCTTGTGACATTTCCACAAAGAGAATGCCCCAAGATTTCAAAATGATTCTAATTGGGGTTATTTTGTAATCTCAATGGAAGTCTTGAAAACACCTACATTAAAATTGAATTTTTATTGTTTCCTTAAAAACTAAGCTAGATACAAAAATCACACAGAGCATAAAGAAGTTGTTATTACAATAGTTCAATCTGAACCGGTGGTGTACAATGACATTCACCATGAATATCGATAAATGTACCCACTGTGACGCCACTGGAAATATTATTTCGAATCTAATCGCACTAGAAGAAGCTCCATATTACTATTACTATTAACAAAACCACAACGTTTTATTGAAATTGGTGGAAAGACAATTGAGAAATGAATAGAAAAAAGATTTTTCATGGAAATATTAATACCCTGTATCTCGAAAACGAAACAAGCTAGCACAAATGTTTATATGGACTTTATTTCCTAAAATACCAGAAATCACCCTCGGAATCACCCCTTCCGGTGTTATTCAGATACACCCTGTATAGAAGTGGATAATATATCTCAAGGAGTGAATTGGATTTAGACTCAGACACAAGACATCATAGAGAAACGAATAAATAATAATAATATAATATTTTTGGTTTGTCTATGCAAGACATTTATAAAGTAGATAGCTCAGTGTGTCTTGTGTCCGAGATAAAGTTGTTTTTTTTTTCAATCAGGTACCACTCAACCTACCATCTATGTAAAAATAATTGAACTACTTTTATTGGAAAACTATTGGTTCCCAGCTACTCAAAGGATTACTCTGATTGCAAGGTAACAAGTTTTTAATCTAGGCAAATAATGGATAATGAAAAAATGGCTAGGTGGGGGAAAAACTTACAATAAGTATCAAGTATGCATACCTATTGTAGTATGCCCATGCAACTGACTAACACTTTCTATCAAACCAAATATACTATAAAAGGCAACATTCACTATACCGATTAAAACAATTATTGTTATTTAAGGTGGATTCATAAGACATTCATTATAATTGCATTATCACTACATTATAATTATTATGATTAATGAGGCTCAACATGTTAGTAGCTCAATGTAATGTTACGAATTTATGAACACAGTCGTTTTTCTAATACCACAATCCACACTTAGTTTTGAAGGATTGAATAATTCTCATCCACCACCTGGAAATGTCTCTGACGATGAAGCGGAATTTTGTTTTCAATTTGTTTATGTTTGTTTATGGTTTGTTTGACAACAGACAACTGGACTTCCAGGCTACTTGATGAAGCTTTCAAAGTATTTGAAATAGGAGTAAATATCGTTGAATAAATAAACAAGGTGGATGGCATTCCACTTTCTTCAGTGGAATTGAAAAAAAGGAATTAATGAAATGAAAAATGTTGGTACTTCAGTGTCACTAGTGGGAACAAAAGTATGTACCTCGCACATTATTTGGAAAGGCTTGCTATACAGGGTGTACCTAAATAACACAAAAACTCAAGGGGTTTTTCTTTGTGACATTCTAGCAAATAAAGTTCTTATAAATATGTGTCCTAACTTGCTCCATTTTTGAGATACAGGATGTTGAAGTTGGAAGTATTAATTGTTTTTATTCATAGCCCCCCTGTAAAAGCTTTCATGTTGTCTAAATTCAGTATGGATGGAGACTGAGAAAGCCCCAAAATTTCAAAATGGGGTTATTGAGTAATCTCAATGGAAGTCTTGAGAACAGCTATACATTAAAATTTGGAGTCAAATCGAATTTTTATTGTTTCCTCAAAAACTAAGCTGGATTCAAAAATCACACAAGGGATAAGAAAGTTGTTATAACAATAGTTCAATCTAATAAAAATATGAAACTCAGACATTCACCATGTATATCGATAAATTTACCCTCTGTTACGCCACTGGAAATGTTATTTCGATTCTAATTGCACTAGAAGAAGCTCCATATTACTATTAACAAAACCACAACGTTTTATTGAAATTGATGAAAAGACAATTGAGAAATGAATAGAAAAAAGAGTTTTCATGGAAATATTAATACCCTGTATCTCGAAAAAGAAGTTCGGACACATGTTTATATGAACTTTATTTCCTGAAATATCACAAGGAATCTCCCCTTGAATTATTTCGGTGTTATTTAGATACAGCCTGTATAGTAGCTCTCTCCTCATCCTATAGGTGTGTATAATAAGTTTTGCGACATTCAAACTGAAAATAATGGGACCTTGAGAATAAGCCAAAATATTATACGCACTCAATTATGTAAAACTGAATATACACTACAAATGTTTGGTTAGCATTCGAAAAACAATGAAAAATTACCTGTTGGTAAAATAACTCTTGCGCAAGAAAATGTGTGATTTCCTTCTGGTCTAAGAACGCCATTTCGAATGAAAAAAAAAATAAAAATTCCACCGAGCGACCCGTTAATGTTTTAGTAAAGAAAAGAAAATTAATAAATAATCTCGTTTATCGAAAAATCGATAGTATTCGTTCGTTCGTTAAAAAAAATTGAAAGTCGAGCTCGCGACTTTTCCGAGGCCCGACCACTCAACAAATGAAAATCGGCAGGCGGCGATTTTCGTTTGGAGCTTTATTTAGACGGCAAACTGCGCAATCGCAAGAAACTAAGTAGCCGAATGCTGTTATTTATAAATTTATATAAGAACGTGTATCGCGTATAATAGTGCTTCCTACCGAAATTATATTATTGCTAAGATCGTTGCGGGAAATACCGGGCTATTATTAGATCTCGAACGGCAAGTGGCAAGAACACTCTGTAGATATCGATATTACAAAGGACATGAGGCGGAGAACAGGTCAGTGAGGTACTCCGTACAACGACCTGTCATCACGTTGGCGGAACACGAAAAACAAACAAATACAAAAATAAGGACCAAAATATCGCCGTGTTGATGGAAAATTTGCATTCTTTTTTATTGAAATATTCATCAGGCTGACATCAAAATAAATATCGATATTACAAAGGACATGAGGCAGAGAAAAGGTCAGTGAGGTACACCGTACAACGATCTGTCATCACGTTAAGGCGGAGCACGAAAAAAAAAATACGGCTCGAAGGACCAAAATATCGCAGTGTCGATCGAAAATTCACGTTTTTATTGTTTTTAGACAATGAAAACTGAAAAGTAGAAGTAAAGGAAAATACATATTTGTGTGATAATCAGCTGTTATTGAAAATGAAAATCATGAGAATATGACATATGAGATAGAGGTCTAGATAGTAGATTATGTCGGTGGTTTGGCAGGCTAGTTCTAGTATTGGACACCATGTATATGAAATTGCTAGGTCATGATATAACTCAAATATTTTTTCATTTTGATCACTAAAAGTACAAAACAATTTTTTTCACGGATTCACAATCGAACGTAATGTTGATCAGAATCAGTGTCTAGTCGTCTAGAAGTCAATATTTTGATATTTTGCACGAAAAGATAACCAAGATATTAATAATCGTGTTTTTCCTTATTCGCCTTGTGCATGGTTCTAATCCCGTTTCAGTGAACAATTGTATTTCATTATTTTCAAATAAGTTTACAATTGCAAACCGTTTTCTCCTTATTCATTGCTCTGTACATTGTTTAAATAAGTTTATTGAAATCTACGATATTCATGGAAAACGGTGGAAAACGTAAAAGTTGAGTGAATGAAATACACTGACTTACGTATCCATTCTCTATTTCAGTCAGAGAAAGCAGAAATATTTCCGATTGTTCTTCAGCATATGAATTTTTCAGTAAAGACATTTTGACATAGCCTATATTTTCCGATCTTCATGCATTGTTTATGGCGGTCTTTTTGACTCTTGTGAAGAAAAAAACTTGCTTGTCTTGTTCAGAATGTTTTGTGTCTCACTCATTTTGATTGCTACTGATATTTGTTTGGCAATTATCATGCTTCGACTATAGATATGAATATGAAAGCAGGAAGTTGTTTCCGAGGATGTTTCGTACCTATTCGCAACAATAACTACAACTAACATGGTATTGTTGATGAGATCTTTTTGAATCCTAATTTTAGCACTCAGGAAAACTTTGAGAAGATTACAGAATTCGAGACAGAATTCCAATGATATGAATGAAGGAAAGTGGGCCAGGTAGCCCCGAGGTAGAGACGTTAGTCATGAACTTGTCGGTAGTGGGTTCAAATCCCCGACTGTAGAAATTTTTCTGATGGCCCAAGAAAGTGTTTGGGATCACACGTTAAAAAGTAAGGCCCCAGTCCCCGTCATTCCTTGCTCGCACAGGTATTTTGAAGACTTCTGAGAGGATCGAACAATTATGGAACAAATTATTATTGAATTTTAATATCCGTAAGATACCATTTATAGTATCTGCTCATATATCTAATACTCTATATATGAAGCATAGCTGTCTTCGAAGCGGGACCAACTTCTGTCTCTATAGGCAGAGATTAGTCAACCACAGACCGACGTAGGGAAAAAATAATGCGAAACTTGTTGAAACAAAATGGCTACGAATTTCAAATTTTCAAATTGGTTTTAGCGCGTATGTGATTGATTGTGATTGAAATTCGAATATTTGCGTTTTTAGTTGTACAGTGTGTCCAGTTTTCGATGCTTTTGCGTGATATCTCAGTTATCTTTCGAGATAGAACCTTGCGGTTTTCGCGGTCCAGTACCACTTTTCTGTGAAACTCAAGATGGCCTAATCAGATTTTGCATAACTGTTTGCGTTTATGAGATACAGGGCGATTTTGAAAATTTATACTTTTTGGACCCCCTCTATATCTACGAAGTTTCTCAGCGAAAATGTCGAATTGGAATCTTATCTCATACAGAATTTTGCGCAGAATTCAGTGGCGCACTCAAATTTTTTTTTCTGGGTATGGTCTCGGAGATACGACTCAAACTTATGATTTTTTAAATGGAACACCCTGTATTTTATAAGCTCATTAAATTCCTTATTTTTTTTTCCATCAAAATGAAATATGATGAATAGGTATAACATTTTCAAAAATGCTCCAAAATCACTAAAACATTGAATTTTCATTATGGGCTATGGATTTTTCATTTAAAAAAAGTTCCAATTGGAGGGATATTTCATTTGATTCTTCCATGAAAAAGACAAAAACAATCCCAACAATAGTTAATTGAGATAACACAACAATTAGGTACCTGATAACAACAAATGAATGGTAATAAAAAGTTCATATTCTAGAATAAGCACCTGCTTTAATATTCACTAAGACAATTGAATAGTAACTTATTCATTGAATTGTTCAAATTGATGTCCACTTTCCCTCACACGCTTTCTCAATACGTCTTAATGCATTCAAAATCATTAAAGGATGTCTTTGTAATTCCTGGAAAACTGCCTCTGTTGTTGCACGAAGTTCTTCAAGATATTTGTGACTCTTACTGTATCAAGACGTATTGAGAAACTGTGTCAATAATTGTGTGTTATGGGAAATGGACATCAATTTGAACAATTCAGTGGATAAGTTATTGAATAATTCCGAAATTCAATTGTATTTGTAAATATTTGATCTGGTGCTTATTCTACATTATGAACTTTTTATTACTATTTATTTGTTGCTATCAGGTACATAATTTTTGTGTTTTCTTAGTTAATTAGTGTTGGTAGGTTTTTTGTCCTCTTTATGGAAAAATCGAAATGAATATTCCTCCAATTGGAACTTTTTCATAAGAAAAATCCATAGCCCACTATTAAAATTCAATGTTTCAGTGATTTCAGAGCATTTTTGAAAATTTCATATACACACATTATAAATCATTTTGAAGAGAAAATAATGAGGATTTTTATGAGCTTATAAAATACAGGGTGTTCCATTTGAAAAATCATAAGTTTGAGTCGTATCTCCAAAACCATACCCCGAAAAAAAAAATTGGGTGCGCCACTGGATTCTGCGTGAACTTTTATATGGGATGAGATTTCAATTCGACATTTTTGCTGAGAAACTTCGTAGATATAGAGGGGGTCCAAAAAGTATAAATTTTCAAAATCGCCCTGTATCTCATAAACGGAAACAGTTATGCAAAATCTGATAAGGCCATCTTGAGTTTCACAAAAAAGTGGCACACGACCGCGAATTCCGCAAGGTTCTATCTCCAAAGATAACTGAGATATCCCACAAAAGCATCGAAAACTGGACACACTGTACACTTTAGTAGTTTAGTGTTTGTGTTTCGTATTTTTCATAGACTGGACTTTTTTAACCATGTCGTTGATTGATATATTACGCTAAGCGTAATCGTTGATTGATATATTACGCTTACGCTGGGAAGATGCCCAACCTTATGGGGCAAAACGAGGTCCAAAAAAATCTCACAACTAGATGGCGTACCATAGTTCGAAATCTCACATAGTGGCGGCGATAGTGTCGAACGATGTCGGAGCAATACTTCGTAATTTGACTGGCAGGTGCGCAACTTACGAAGAGAATCTATTGGAATGCAGATGGCGTGCGACTTGGAACAATTAAACAATCCATAATCCAGAACGCTTGTATCGAATCCACCTTATTCAATCAGTACGATTCTAAGTAATATGGCGGTAAATTCGAATTTGTTAGTAATAGTTGTACTGGATGTGCTTTTAACGAGCGCATCACGGACGTGAGATCATGAAAAAAGTTTATAGAAATCGAATTGGAGTGAATCACAAAATTTAATGTCTCAACAATAAATGCTTCCATTTTTGGCAATTGTGGAATAAACTGGTCAGCAAATATCAATATATAAGCTGCTCATAAATTTGATTGAAATTCACGAACCCGGACCAGTGTTGTCACCTTAGTGTATTTTACCCTAGAACTGAATCTAAATGGGTCTGTTTGAGTGGAATTTCATATTTCATTATGTCGAATAACTAAATCAAACTATAATTCACTGTCGCAAATCATTTTCTTGTCAGAGCTATGTACAATTTGTGAAATTTTTATTATCGAAATTACTGATATTTATCACATGAAAAACACGGAACATATTGCGTGACAATTCTATACCGCTATCAATCCAAAGTATTTTATACTGGTATATGATCCGACCTATGTATTGCCGAAACTTGGCGTGCCAATAATTTCCTTTGACTTTTGTGGGGCGGCCGACTCGGTGCGTTTGTCGGCGATAGGGCTGCCAAGCCGTCGTTTGTCGCCCTAACAACACAAGTACATCCTAAGGACTTGGACGTCCCTAATTTTATACAAGGATATCCCAGAGATATCCTTTGTCGGGACAGAGTACATACTCATACTAGGGACGTCCCAGAGAAATCAGCTGGCTGACAAAAAAAGCATCCAAGGGATTTCCGTCTGGTACGTCCCTGGGATGTACCAAGTATGAAGAAAGGATATCCCTAGGAGGTCCCAAGGATATTCCAGGGACATCCCTTCGACAAAAGAAAAAAAAAAGTAGGTCGAGTAGGGTTTGAACCCGGGACCTTTAGCTTCAGGCACGCACCTTACCCCATTGGCTGATATGCCTTCTGAAGGTTTATGTACCAAACATCGATTTTTAAACAGGACTAAACTGCAGAAACCTGAATAAATACAACTTTGTTAGGATTTGGGTATAATTATTATCATTCGTGGATGTTTAAAAATTAGGGGCATTATGCATTTACGATTTCTGTTTGCGAAATGGTAATTTCTTGAGAAGTTCTGAGACAATTTTCTTTATTTTCATTACAATTATTTACCGGAAAAAAATCAAACATTTTCATAAAAATTCAAGTCAATATTTTGATGATAGTCAATGACTCTGATGTGAATAGATATCAGATATTCCAGGGACACGAATAGGATAACCTATGGATGTACCGGGCCGGATGTCCACTGGACAACCACTGCGGGACATCCCCTGGTTACCCCTGTACCGTGTGACAAAAAGGGCACGTACATTCGTTAATCTATGGTACGTATACCTAGAACATCCCTGTGTTGTTAGGGCGGAGATTCTGAGCGTTCCGTACAGGGGCGGACTGGGTTGAAAAAACCTAGAGGGCTTTGTGGATCAAAGGGCGCAACATGAAATGATTGTCTGAGTGTTTATACAGAGGCGTAGAAGTGCACAGTTTTTTTTTATTCCGAATCTTCAATCGGATTTGGCCCATATTGGAATATTGTATAAAAAATTAAAGACAACCTCGATCATTGATATATGATAATATTATTTCCTTCTCGAACGAACAGATACATTCTCACCATCTAAAAAAATACCTACTCAATATATTCATCTTCTGCATGTATTCCTCCAAATATGGGCTTTTAAAACGATTCGAAACGAACAGAATTTCATCGATTTTGAATGGTGTTTGAGAGTAAAGGCCAAGACATAACAATTTTATTTTACTGATCAGATTTGCAATCATTCTCATTATTTTTATTCAAAAATCGTTCAAAAATCGATCAAATTCTGTTGGATACTCATGAATTGAAAAATATGGAAGATGATTATATTGAATGATGTGTTTTTGGAGAGCTCTTTGAGTGGTCTTTCCGATGGTAAGGAAATATACAATGTCCCATCAACGATTTAATAGAGACAGTATTGCTATTATTTCCTAAACAGAAGAGATAGAAAGTTGATTAGATAGGACAAACGTTGCTTAATTTGAACCTATTCAATATCACGTTATGCACTTTCGAAAAATGTGTACCGTTCCTGAAATATTTTGAAAAGACTAAAAATCACTGATTTCGTTCCTGCTTATTCTCTTGGTTGATATTAGAGAGAAAATATTGAAATTATGTGTATAAACAGGTAATTAATCATGGATGACAAAGAAGTTGGGATTTTCAGAAATATTTTATCTATTATTTTCAGAGATTTACCAATTTAAATTCAATCATAGAAATATAACTGGAATAAAACTTATGTCAAGACCAAGTCTTATACACTGAATGAAAACCTTCAATAATAGATAGAGGACTCTTGATTATTCAACGAAAAATTTGTTCTGTGCCTTTTGTAATAATGAAGCGCGTTATTCATGGTTATTGGTTATTAAGAAGTATTGATATTGTAGTCATGACGACTGATAATATATGTTTTCTTATTTTCATGGCCTACCACATTTGAAAATGTTTTTAATGTTTTTTAGCGCTATTTTCATTCAATGGTATATAAAAAACAAATATAGCGCCCATAAGAAAAACGTGAGTTGCATGTCAAATCTCTGAAAATATTGAAAAATATTTCTCACACTCCCAACTTTTCATCATGATCAATCACCTGCTCATACAAGATTTCAATAGTTTATTAAGTGGGAAAATGAATAAAAACGAAGTCAGTGATTTTCAGTTTTTTCAAAATATTTCCGGAACGGCTGACATTTTTTGAAATTGTAAAACGTCATATCGATAGGAGGTTGACGAAACTTCTGTTCAATCTGATCGAATTTCTATATATCTCTAACCGTTTAGGACATAGCAATACTCTCCCTATTAAATCGTTGGACCCTGTATATAAGATGTTCTACTCAAAACTCTCACATTTTTTAATATTTAGATTCGAGAATTGATAAAAATGATTGAAGTTTTTATTTATTTTTGAAATTTGAAAAATAAAATAGCTACAGGAAGTAGTAATTTATAACGTTTCATCCAGTACATTTCCAAATTGATTGGGTAATTACCAATTCATCACACAAAAATGGTTCTTGTGGGATGAAGCAAGTTGTGATGAAAGAGGAGAAGAGAAGTAAAAGCTGACATACTTTTTATACCAGGTGGTCCAGAATTCCAAGTAACAAGTCGTCATTCCGAGTAAAAAGTCTGCATTCGAAAATGAAAAAAAAAAACTTGCTTTCTGACCTCTGTCGGGCGCGATAGCGGCGCGGTTTTTCTTTACTTTCTTGGATTTTTAGTATACCAGGGGCAGGGGCGCCACTGGGCAAAGGCGCGGAGGGCTTCGCCCTCCCGCCCTCCGGGCCAGTCCGCCCCTGGTTCCGTAGTATGTACTCCGTTGTTCTGGAGCGGCAAAATCGATTCTACTCAGAAAAAGTTACTGGTATCACAAAATATCAACGCCGATTTCATGATTTTATATCGTGGCATATAGACTGGAAATGTAGCTGCATATAGACTGGAAATGTAGCTGTTTTCTGATGATTTTGTTTATATCTCTTCAAATATACCAAAAAAGAGTTCATATTTTTCAACAACTATAGATACTGTAAAAAATGGTTCATAAGCTTGCAGCTTCAACTCTTGTAATCCAATAAATAAATGAATTCTATATATGTTCCAATAGTTATGACTCACTCTGTATATTATGCCTATTATAGATGATGTATTCAATTTCATTTCTATAGTGAACCATTAACAATCAAAGATTCAAAGATATCTGACTATTTATTTTCTATCTACTGATGAGACTCTAAGAAATTATCACATTCAGATTGATTATATTATCATGATATTATCAATATTTTGTAATGTGTTATTAATACAAATTTTTAATATGGATACAAATTGAGTGAAAAAAAAAATCAACGAAAAAGGCGTGAGATGTTTTTCCAGATATACATATATATTGGTCTAGGCAAAGTATGACAAGTTATTCACAAGGGAATTTAAAAAATCGCCACGGAGTAGGAACCCAACTGAGTGAGAGATCATAATATGTTCTTCTCTCTTCCGCAAGGAACCGAGGAAAAATCAATACTCGCAACCCGTTGTTATTGTTGAGGAATGCGGATTCCCCATATACGTCCATGGGATTCACCGACCGTAGCAAACATTTTTTCATCGGAACCGGTCGGGCGGGTCGGTTCTCATCGTAGAAGACAAGGATAAACAAAAATTTCTGGAGCGATAGCACGCGGTGGGATGGGATCTGTAATTCTGTACAAAAGTGTAGTAATCTGTACAATTAGTTCAGACATGTTCTGTGTGCCTAGTGGAGTCGCTACCTCACAGTGGCTAAACGATAGACGAGGGGATGAGCGGGGCATTGACTCGCAAATAACACAGGTTGGGTATCTTCCCAGCGTAAGCGTAATATATCAATCAACGGCGTAATATATCAATCAACGACCATGTCTAGTGGAACGAAATGCAGTATTTGCAGAGAAAAGGATAGACAGGAATCCTCTTTTCATAAGCGTTGATTGATATATTACGCTTACCCACATTTGAAAAACTAAAGTTGGTACTGATATCTCAAATTCTAGAAGAGTTGATATAAATTTCATATTTTTTTCGAAATCACATTGAAAAACTGCCATGAGAATGTGAAATTCCTATTTGAATATTTTCATAAATAAAGAAGTTACGGAGGGGACATGAAAATGATCAGAATCTGTTTTTTGCGTCTAAAACAAAAACGAATAGATTTCATCAAAGTATTTTTTCACATTATAGTTGGCCTTGACAAACTCCACATTTGGTGTCATTTAACCGACCTCGTATCTCTCACCGTTTAAAAGATACCCATGGTGAGCATGCTAAGTGGGACCTGGTGGGACACACTGTATATCCATTTTTTTATGTTCATAATTATATCTGAGAATATTCCTTTTCAATAAAATAATTAGTTTCGTAATACCTAGATATTCACGATACATGACGATACATAGGTAGCAAGTATTTTATAAGAGTAGAATCTGAAATACTACGTCATTGCACAATCCTACAAATCCATTCACAACATTCTAACGATGACTAACAATTCTGGGTAATACTCCGAAGGCGATATTTTCTCTCATCCTGAACCATAAGCAACCTTGATCGTCCTCGGCCGACCAGCAGAGAAGAAAAAAACAACAAAAAAAAGAGAATCCCATGTGAAATCGAGCAAGCGATGGGATGGGTAGAGTCTAGCAACAGCTCGAGATATCCTAAGGTGGTAACACTATGTGGTACAGTACAGTTCAGTTGATGAGTCACTCATTACTAGCTATAGAGCGCTATCGCCAGTCAACAATCGGAATCGGAAATACCACGCATTCCAAAAGAAAGGCAGGTAGGTATGAGAATCTGTGGTGTGAGCTCGGGTATGAGGCACGATAAAAAATATAGACGAATGGACTATTTTTTTTTATTTCTTAACCCTGCAGTGGTGACCTGCGGTCTCTCAGAAGTGCTTTTTTCTCGGGAAATAGGTTTGGTTTTCATCTCTGTTGGGAGGTTATAAAATGTCACTTTTCATAAATTACTTTTTTCCCGTGAGACAAAAGTGAGTATTTTTTTCCCGGATATATATTATTATGATAGGTTTTGTTGTGCAATAGTTCCGAAAAATGAGTCAAAAATAACGTCTCCGAGAAAGAACTGCAAGTCTTTTTATCTTCCATTCGACTTCGCGGTTACCTATATTACTAAACAACCCCTAAATTCGCAATGGGCGTGTACACCTCAGTAGAACTGTTAACTCAAACCATGTTGATAATGATCCTTTTAAACATAAATAATGATTGACGACATAATTCGATCGAAAAATCAACTGGAATGTTTTATTTTTAGTCCTAAATAATAGTACCTTCTGAAGACGAACCCTCTTATGACGTAGAAACCTCATCTCGCCATAGTTAAAAGAAAATACCAAACGCCCGACGGAGACTGAGGCAACTGATATATTAATTCTTTCAACTATGATCTCGCGCTAATTCACTCGGTCAGAAATCATGTATCATTCATCTCTGTCTGGAATAGTCTTGTTTCAGTATTAGGGTTTTGACGTCACATCATCGCCTCGTTTTCAGAGGACCGAAAAATCGGGGATTTCAATAATTTTTTTATAAAACGTAGGGAGCTCACAGCAAGAAACGGTTTGCGGTGGTGAGTTAGTTTGGGTGAGTTCTATCGAATTATGAAATACAATTTTTTTGTGATATAAGCCCATTTTTTGAAATCAAATCACAGAATTAGACTGACAGAAGTGACATCAGATATTTGATTACTTCAAAAGAATGATAAAGATGCCTACAACGCAGGTGTCCCTAATGTTAAAAAACTTAAAATTTCACGTCGATAATTTTCAGATTTCAAAATAATGTTATATCGCTTTTGGGTGTATGATGAATTGCCATTCATCATACAGGGCGTGGAGAGAAATTCTGAATTGAGAATCTATCACGAATCTTTTCAATATTGATTCGTCCTTTCTTCTGTCACAGAAAAAAGTAGTGTATTATACACGGGAAAAATATTTATACTTTTTTTCCCTTGTATAAAAAATAACTATTGAATTTTGGTAGCTCAACCTTTTTTGGTTTTCTTCGCGCGCTGTAAACCAGAATGCGCTAGCGTTAGCAGGAAGCAATTATAGTTATTGTCGCCGACGTCACCAGTGAAGTAACAAATCTGCTACATAGATATTTCTTGTTTTATTTCATTTTATGATAAATTGAGCGTATTCAATCAGACATAAATATTTTCAACAGAAATCATCCATAGAAGCAGAACAACGAAGACTTCTACATCCCATGAAAACATGGTTGAAGAGGCTCTTGAATGGAATTGTATTTTTTTATTAATATATTCTGATTTCCAATTATATGTTTCCTTCGAGCAGAATCATATAAGCTGACTATATTTTGATTGTATATAATATTTTTTCATCACAACAAAAAATGTAATGTGTCTCAGACCGACGTCACCACTCATGTTTCGTAAAATCACGTCACCACTGGAGGGTTAAATAGAATCATCACTCAAATACCTTACAATTTCATATATAGGGTGTATCTTAAATGATGACTTTAATTTCAGTTGGTGATTCCTTGTCATATTTCATGACAAAAAGTTCATATAAACGTGTGTCCTAACTTGCTCCGTTTCCGAGTAACGGGGTGTCCAAAGTTTAATGGAATACCTTTTTTCCATGAATTACTCAAAATACTGTTGGCCGATTTTGATTAAAATTCGTGTGTTTGTGATTTCTAATACGAAGCTTCTTTTCATTTCTACGCCTTGTGACATTGATTGCAAAAAGTTTAGCTATTAATTTCCAATAATATCAAACTCAGCGACAACATTAGCGTGCAATAGTTACTATCGTAGATATCAATCAGGTTACCCTCTGCCACACCACTGGAAACAAAAATCAAAATCTACTTCCATGAAAAGAAGCTTCGTATTAGAAATCACAAACACACGAAGTTTAATCAAAATCGGCGAACAGTATTTTGAGTAATTAATGAAAAACCGATATTTCATTGAACTTTGGACACCCCGTTACTCGGAAACGGAGCAAGTTAGGACACACGTTAATATAGACTTTTTGTCATGATATATGACAAGAAATCACCACCTGAAATTAAAGTCATCATTTGAGATACACTCTACCCTGTATTTTAAGAATTTTTCGGTCGATTTTCAGATGCTAAATATTGTTGGTAATTTTCAAACGGCTAGAAATTCATCGCCAGTAAAAGCTTACGATTTTATCAAATAATTCATAAATTCTCGATTGAGTATTGGTAATATTCCAATTTAGCAATAAAAATTCAATTGCCTCAAAATGTTTTCTTATGATTGTGGGCGTTGTCATGTCAGTTTTCAGCATTGAGCACAATGCTGCCAAGTCTCCAACATTCACATATTTTGTTATGGAGAATAAGAAATATCTGAACATGCTGGTTGCTCTAAAAAGTCCAGAATGAACAACTCAAACATCTTTTTGATAACTTGATAATAATTGGTGACTTGACAACCTTGAATGGAAGATTATCTGACCAATAACGAAACAACATATAATCTGACGTCACCGTTTATTCGACGTATCGCCAAATAGTGGCTATGACGGTACGTTTGAAATGAGCTCCGGAATTCAACAATTTCGAACAACGCATACAGTCATTATTTACATAAAAAGAGTGAGAAGTATTGCAAAAGTTAATTTAGGTTCCTAACAATCCTAACGACACAGTGGAGTAATTGAATGTCAATAATTCGCCCATTATCAGATTGAAATATGAAAAAGTTATTTTCCTCCGATTGGCAGCAAATATTAATTTTGCTGACACATATTAATCAGCAAAGTATTACTTTTCCTGCCTAGGCAGCAAAGTGGTTACTTTGCTGATTGATATGTATTAGCAAAATTAAAAATCCATAAATCGTTTATAATTTCCTTCATATTTCATCCGAGACTTCTCCGGCAACAAATTCAACTCTATATTTTGTGCCACCTCCCATATTAATGGAGGTGTAAGTATACTTCCAGGTCGCTATCACTGTCCATTATATAATAATTCAAATATACCGATATTGTTTCGCACAACTGTCAGAAATTTCATGAATTGTCAAACCAACAACTGCGATTTCTATCAAATTTTATTTTAATTGAACACTATACAGGAAGAATAAAGAGATTGTGGGAATTGTATCAATTCGCAAACACAATATTCTCCCATATCATTATGAACAATCGGAGAAAAAATCGTATGTTCAACTCGGCAGCACAGTAGATTGACTGCCTTTGCTGGATTCCTAGCCTCGCTACGCTCGGCTATGAATTCAGCCACGGCAGTCAATCTACTACTTTGCTGCCTAGTTAAACAAATAACTATTGTTTTACTTTGCTGTGTGTAATTTTTTTATTGAAACTTTCATTTTGTGTTCACCCAATGTCAGTGTCGATTTTGATTACCAATTTCATTCAAATTTCTTGGAACGTTGCATAGCAACGAACTCTGCCTGTCTAGGCAGAGAAAGTACAACTTTCCTGTCTGTTAGGTGTCAGAGAAGAGCCACTTTCCGTGCCGCTTGGAAACAAACATTTTCCTGCCAATTAGATTTCCTGGAGATTGGGACTTGTTGGATAATCTATGCCTATTCTATATTCCGAGCTATATTCAACTTGGACCCGAGACAAACCTACATTTTCCTGGTTTATTGATGGCATAAAAACGAATTTCCCGAAGCGATAAATCTATGTAGACGCCCGACTGGAAACGTTCCGAGCACGGTCCTAGCAACAAAAAAAATCGCGAAAAATAATAGTACTTATAAAAAATAAGGTAATTAATTGCGTCTGAAAACAAATGAACGACTACACGCTGTATATTTTTAGCTGACAAACGGCGCCACTTTAACCGCGATTTCCGTTCAAGATGTCAAGTGTGGTCGATCTTCATTGCTTTAATCACAGGATCACAATTCGTAGAAATCGAAATTAAGGTTTTCTCAACGCAATGGAAGAGAATGAAAACAGGTCAGTTATGTTATATCATCATCATGAAGGCCTGAATCTTCCGGAAAAATTCCATGACGTCCATACGCTAGATGGTCCCAGAACATAATAGGGATTCATTCTAGTGCGATACAGCAGATAAAACTAATTTCCACTCTCCGTTTCACTTTATTTCGTGTCTGGATATGAGGCATGCATGACGAAAGTTGCAAAAATAAGTGTTTTTTCGTGTTTTTTGTATCTCTCGTCATGCATACATGATGTCTCTATTTTGCAAAATGCTGGTGTGCATGCCAAATTAATTAATTATACAAATGAAGAATCACGGAAAACCTGTATTGAATTATTACCGAGTTTTCCCGAAATTTTCCACCGCTGGTCAGATGGGCACATGCTAATTTTTCCGGAGTGTTTTTGTTACTAAAACTTGAATTCTACATCGACATACAATTTGAAATCACAAGCTTCAGTTTTTCGTAACCGTTTTGAGCCCTTTCGGCCGCTGCGGATTGCATGCAATCAATTATTAGCTGTTCAGTTTGTGTGAACTTTCGTATATCGCGAAAAAACATGAAAATTCTTCACAAAAAAAAAAAATTGTTTAACGAACACGGAACACACAAATTAGCATTCCGAGCGAGTTATACACTACAACAGCGGCATTTTTTAGTTCTTCGTCTTGTAGCCATCTGATTTCCTCTCAGGTAATGCTCATCTATTTGACAGAACTGTCATTGCTTGAAGCAGGGATTATGATGTTTGTATCGAACACAGTAAAACAAGAGCAATTTTGCGTTATATAGCCGATAGGTACGAGGTACCAAACTCATTGATTTGTTCACAAAATAGAAAATATGAAGAAATGCAAAACGTTCACAGGATGTATAATTTTGGCTCCTTCATGCATTCATCACGAAAATCGGAAACAAATGATAAATGGTGTGGAGCATGTACACTCGTCTTCAACGAACATGTCGCGGTTGAATGGTATAAGCGCTCTCATCGCAGCGGTGATCAAGGGAACTGACACCGTCCATGTGCGACATGATCCCTGATAACGAGTGTACTTTTTTTTTATCGATTGGAGCGCACGAAAGGGAATCCCTATAATGTTCAAGGAACATCGTGCGTTCCTAGAGAGGATAGGGACAGGAGGTAGGTATTGGAATTTTTTTTGAATTTTTGGAGATTATATGTTGTTGGGAATACTTCCACAGGTAATGAATTCCAGAGCCTATAGCCGTTCTATGGATGAAGGAGTCTTGATAAAGTGCTGTTCGACATCTTCCGAGGTTGACAACGAAAGGATGTGCTGACTGGGCTTGTCTAGTTCGTCTGATTGGTATTGCTAGTGAAGGGATGATAGCAGAGATTTCCGAAGAACATTTCCCGTGGAAGTATCGATAGAAAAGTGAAAGGTCGCCGACCTTTCTACGGTGTTCCAATGATGTCAGAGTGAGTGAGTGTGGCGTCACCCACCAGGCGAATGGCTCTTCTCTGGATGGAATCTAAGAGCATCAGCGTATGTTTTGGTGCTGAACCCCATATGTGGGAACAGTATTCTAGAACAGGCCGTATCTGCGCTACTTCAAATGTACAGTCAGATACAATGAACATGTCGCATATGGGCGGTGATGGCATTTATTATAGTCAGGGCATCATCGAATAGCAACATGTTTTTTGCATCAGCAAGTTCTGTACCCGGGCCTATACCTATATCCAAGCAATCACTGAAAGAAATTGAATCCTAACATTTGCACCTTCGAGTGCACCCCGTATCTTGAATAATGCATCTAACCAAATAAACATTGATAGTGATACGAATATCATATCAGCTATGAAAATAAGTAGCTAATAAAGATTAGATTAATTTCGTTCGCATAATATAATAACAATCACCTAAGTCCACCCAAGTCCTACCTCTTTCTTGAATTTCATAACATATTTTTCCTCGTATGTTTCGTAATACCTATATTGATTGCTTTATATACACTCGAGAGTCGAGACTTTATCACATCAATAATAAATTTATCTCGAAATATACGAAACAAATTCCCTGGAACATTAAGTATTAAAGTGAAATATCTTTATCTACCTATTTTAACATACCATCATTTCTGTATTTTCTGTTATCGAGTTTTTATAGGCGTATTATAAAAGGAATTCGAACAATTTTCACAGTTTATAACACAGAATTGTGTTGATTTATGCTCATATAGAAGGCGTCTAAACTAGAATACCTCGTAAAATACCGATACCGATAGATAATCCCGATCTCCACAGCAAGTCCAAACTTGTATAAACGCGCAACAGGTAGACCTTCTCCTGTTGTAGCACTTGTAGCTTCAATCAAGCCATATATATAGGTATATCCCGCAAAATATGAACAGGTCCATGAAAATCAATTGAAGCTGTTGACTGATGTTATAAATGTTCTTAATGACTGTGGCCATGAAAAATATCGATTATTAGGTGAATATACAGGGTGTTTCAGGTTCAACTGGTTTCACTTCGACACTGTGCTTCGACAATCGAAAATAAATATACCTACTTGATTTTTCTCTTTGTCTTCAAGAAATTGTTTCTCGATAAACGGAATATCGCAAAGAATATATTCCATTTCTGTTTTAGTTGTCATATAAAATATGTAATTATTTTATGTTTATCTCATACAGAGAAAAATGTTTCATCTCTTGTTTTTTATGAATGACTGTGTATTCATTTTGAATACCTATATAGCGATAGAATGCCACTCTCCTATAAAAATGTATTATATCATCGGACATTCCGCAAAAAATGGATTAGTTTAGATTCACCAGTG
Organism: Phaedon cochleariae; assembly: GCA_918026855.4. Lineage (NCBI taxonomy): Eukaryota > Metazoa > Arthropoda > Insecta > Coleoptera > Chrysomelidae > Phaedon > Phaedon cochleariae. Next base: position 77,729,417 of record OU896707.1, on the reverse strand, counting down.
GCGCCCTTATAATTCAGAAGGGATCAATATCAGATAATTCGAAACAAACGACCCCCTCCGACAACCAAATGTCCAAAGCTATTGTTTCAACAGATGAAAAATAAATACCAGAAATCTAAGCAAACTTCAAAAGACATAATTCAACACCGTATACTGGGAACCAGTTTCTTCATGACAAAACGATAGGAACGTTTGTATCATTTTCATATATTTTATCGACTGTCGAAGTTAGACAAGTTAAACCTGATACACCCTATATAAGTTAATGAAGAAATCAGAGGTGCAAGGTATGATGTTGATTTCCATACATATCTACGAAAATATCAGAGGCATTTTTGTAAAAAATAAGATCCAATAGATTTTCTGGAATCTGGCCCGGAGGACCAAAATTTTAAGTTCAAGAAATTTCAATTTGTATTTTCAAAATGTATAAACTCCCCCCTTGGTAATCCAAGACATGGCAAGTTCAATCATGTGCGAGAGCACCTAGGCACGAAATATGTTGCTGATGATGTCGCCTGTCCCATAAAAATTCCTGGTCGTCCAGTTGATGTTTCAATAAAACAACTAGGTACCGATTATATCAGCATTCCGTTCTGATATGAGAAAGTCGAAGGTACGAAATCGATAAACAAAATAGGTCTAAGGATTATGGAAGATAAAACCAAGGATAAAAACATAAAACTAAAACATAAACCTCTACCTATCAATACCTACGTTCCGATTTCTGATACGTTCGACTGTTCGACCTCCAACAAAGGGGTTATTTCAAAGGTATCTTTTGTTTGAACATCGAAAAACGGAAATTCCATAACCATCTCCGACAGGAAAAGGCGTGTTTATGTTTGAATACTGATAAAATTCAGCGTAAAACACAGCGAAATCACTTTACGATGCACGATAGCGCAAAAAACCAACCCCAATCAATACCACGCGCCAAACAAAAGGCGCTATTCTCAGGAACAATGGAACTACCTAACCTTTGGACTACTAGGAAGTTACCACAACGCACGTGTTCACAGAACAACAAACTTTCAAGACACAGAAGACACGGGAGAGAGACAGACACCACACTGCACGTAGACAATAGAATACTGACGTATCGTCGTATCGTCGAATACTTGAAATTGTTTTGCCGGTGTCAGTTTATGATATCTCATGTGACGTGACGTCACGACAAGCGAAAAGAGTGAGATAGAAGTTCGGAAGGTTGCGATCCATGCTGTATGCTGTGGCTGTGATGCTGGTTGCCGAAACGTGTGCTACGGAAAACGATTGTTATTTTTTTGTCGTCAATCGTTGTTAATTGGTGCTTGCTTGTGCATTAGTGGAATTAAGATAGATGAACACCTGGGAATGGGTGCAGTGGAAACAAAGGCATTCTATTTTGTCTATATTTGGAATTGGAATGAGAAACCAAAACAAAAAGAAAAAGAAGAGAAGCAGATATGGGTTACCCACTTATATTCACACAACCACTCGATTTATCTATTCTTGAAATGTTCTACCACTATACCTACTAAGAACTAGGGAGTCGGGACAATAGGCACAGTACTGTGCTATAGGTAAGTCCCCAGTTCAGTGATATTTGATTGATAAAACGTTATGAATTCTAAATTTTGAAGCCTTGGTTGGAAATAGTCGTTCGAACCATTCTCGCCTAGACTTTTACGTTCGAATAAATTGCGAAAGGTGGTTATAAGGAGGCGTATGTTGTCAAGTAAGAAAGCCTACACAGAACACTGGGCTGAAAGACCTATCGTGAGGTTCAAGGGGGAACAACAAATAGGATTATTTTTCTTGTCCGAGATGGGTAAAGCTAAACAGGGTGGTCCGTTTCTAACAGAAGCATGGGCGCCGCCGGAAAAAAATCCAGGAAGGGGCGTTTCTTCTTGAATTGAAAGTATTGCATTGAATTGAAATGAGGATCCTTCTGAACAAAGGGTTTATTATGGCTATGGTTTTCTGGATCTGAGATGAATTACGTTGAATAAGTTTTGAATATTACTTATATTCAGGAGGAAATATTTCCGAGAGAATTCGAAAATCTTCATAAAAGTAAGTGAAAACTGTCAAAAATCACTGAAATAAGAAACAGGAATACACTAAAATAACAAGATACTAACTATTAAGAAGTATACTCGGAGAAGTATCTATATGGCTATGGCTTTTCCGTAGTCTCCACCAGTCCACCACAATGGTTAGAAGAGAACCTTCATAAATTCAAATTAAATAATGCTAATATTCCGAAGTAAATTCACGTCACAAGCATTTCAGCACAAACAAGCTCGAAAGATCAACAGAAATACTATAGAAATAGCCACTACATGACTAGAATACCCTTGAATTAAAAACTTGAGGATCAGGATCAGGAATACCCCACCTGTGATTCCCCGATGGTTGTATCACAGATTATATGTCGTATTCTCTTGGTTTCGGATGAGGAGTGAAATCTTGTTATTCCGAAAACTATTTTATTTTCCCTTATCTGATGAGAACAAGCTATCTACTTCCCGAGACCACATATAGTTTTTATTTTTGAAATTTGGTAATTTCTCCGATTTCTCATCGGAATTCATTCTGCAATAGGAACTAATAGAAATAAATAATGCAAGAAGATTGGATTCATGGAATCAAACGGGAGGACTGGTCTGACATGCTGACGAAATATGATCGTGTGTGTTTTTCAATCTAGCAGTATTAGCTTCTATTGCAAGAGTAGCAGAAGGAATTCTGAGAAGAAATGATAAAATTTCATAATGAAAACTATGTGAGATTACTATTTACTAAAATTCATATTCGTTTATCTCTCGCTGTATTTTTTGTGCATTGTACAACAGCACAATGAGAAGGCATGCTTGAATCAGTGGCGTAACTACTATACCGCGAAACCCCGCGGTTGCTGGGGGCAGGTTTCTCGAAGGGGGCCCTGGGGCCCTGGGTCTACCAACCAGAGCAAGGACTTGGTTGATACATGAATATTTTTTAATTATGAATATGCCACAGAAATAATTTTTCCATTTCTGCGAATAGTGCAGGCATGTTTTTTTCAGTGTAGGTTCAGGGTGATGTGTGGAATCAACAAAACAAGCCAATTATTTCAAATGGAGAACTTATTAAAACTAGTGGTGCTTCAAAAAGAAGAAGGAAACAAAAGTTAGAAGATGAGAAATGTAAAATTTCCAAGATTACCACGTTCTTTACGAATACTACTATACTGTTACGGATAATACAGTTGAATATTATGATGAATGTCCATTAAGTAGTAGCAGTATGATGATTGAAATAGAATTGGATATGGGTGGACACTGCAATTATTATGGAAGAAAAACTATTATTCCAGATTTTTTGGGATTTCCTCTTCTCGTTTCTATAAAATGAAAATATGAATATTATTCCAATATACGTGTAGTAAGGACAAATCAGATGATTTGCCCCAAAATGTCACTGCGTTTAAAGAATTTTCCTATCAGAGATCCTAAAAGTAAAATTCACTAGCATGCCAGTGACAATATAGAAAAAATATCAAATATTTACTTAGCAAATGACGAGACTTCTGCTACTACTACTGCATTCGAAACTGTAGGTACAGATGGTGAGAATATTAAAAGTATTATATCTGAAATCCACGAGGAGCCCATACCTGACTTGAATGCGAGAACTCCTGGTGATGGCACTGAGTCAGATGATTCATTACTGGATGTATTAATTAAAGAATTATTTCCTTGAAGTTTCAGTTTCAACCAGATATAAATGTTCCAAAAGAGGAGTTTTTCTAATTTTTATTATTCACAGAAAAGTCATGCTGGGCAAATTATTCCAAGAAAATGGTTGTGATTTTCATCCCAAGAAAATGGTTCGATATTCATCCAAAGAAAATGAAGCGTATTGTAAAGCTTATTGGTTATTCAATATAACTAATAGTTCATGGAAAGAAGGGACTTCTGACTGGAAAGGTTTGTATCGAGGGGGGCCAAAATGATTTTGGCGGGGGAGGGCCAAAATATGAAGTTACGCTACTGGATCTAGTGAAACAGGTATTTGTGGATGAAAAGTTATTTTCTGCGGACGAAAAGTACTTGCCTTTGGAAATAGTCGGTTTTTCGTTAGGAAATTAGAACGTAAAATGTTTGTAGAGATGGACGAAAAAATAATATTCGCGATATATGGCCGTCCATCGCTTTCGTAAGCAAGAGAGAGGCCTCGATCCGGCCCTGACTTTTCGGACGGCCAGAAAAAATCATTGACCCACTTTGGACGAGAGCAAAACGCAAAACGGACAGCGCCAATCCAAATCCTTCTTCGCGACGGCAGACAAAAGAAAGTGCTGAACACGTTTCCAGCCTGTTGCCGCACTATAGTGGGTGTGACGTAAAAAAGGCTACCTATGACGCTGGTGTGGATTTTCCACATTGCGAGAAATTGAGATTAACATCCTGCGAACGGAACAGTTTCGATTGGAATAATGGAATGTTGAAAGTATAGGGTCGAATTTCTTTATATTGGACAGGGCGTTACGTAAGTACCAACGTTGAAATATTCAAATCACGTAATCTTGAGACAATTTTTGAATTTGTGTCCGGAAATGCTTTGTTTCATATTATGGTGTTGGGATTCCATTTTTTGTTCGTTTTTGTTTTCCAAATCACTTTTACAAGAAATGACTTCGCACGAAATTTGGTGCCGTCTTATCCCAACATCGCGCGATTTTTTATCTTGAAATCAGAGAAAAATGTCAAGAAAATCTAGATCATCGAGAACATATTTATTTATGGAAAAAAGTGCTGCATCATATCAGATACAAATTGGTTTGAGAAACTAAAATGGAATGAAGTACGAAATTGAACTTTAGCTCCTAGGAACTAAAAAAGATGTACTAGAGGTCATCAAGAATAAACAACATTGTTACGGTTTGTTTCTGATTTCAACAGATTTGGCATTTCATACTCATGCTAGAGATATAAATTCACCATATCATAGTCAAGTATTTTTGTTTTGATCAGGAAGGCCTTCAAGATTCACATACTTGCTTGATCACAACGATATTATTCCCCTTCAATTGATCACCGAGCCAAACACAGTGGAGTATGGAGACAAATGAATAATCGCTATTATTATTGTTGATTTGCACACTAACCTAACATTTTCCACGTCTTTTTCATATACCTGGCACTGGCGCGGTATTTGCTATTAGGACTGACACCTGATCCATACACAAATGGGTCATTCTGTGGTTGTATTTATATTGAAACTACAATTCAAATATCCTTGAAAATTGAATAAATCTTATCTGTAAATGCAGATGGAATATTCTCACCACACGGATTATTTGTTCCATTGCATACATACAGGGTGTTTCAAAAAACCTAACCTCCTTGCTAGGGTAGGTAAAACATTGCAAAATAAGTTGGGTTTGCTCAGTAAAAAAATGTCGTAACGCCGTTTGTTTTCAAGATACAAGGTGTTGAAACAATATTTTTTTTACACATTTCTTACGATTATGTTGAAACTACTGGCAACATTGTGATGAAATTTTGTATGGATGTTTCTTGGAATCTGGCACATCGCATGCATTTGTTTTTATATCTGACTCTCATAGAGGGCGCTAATTACACGGTTCGTACCGAGTAATTTTGAACATAATTTTTTTGAGGTTAAATTCTTCAATCCAAATTTGATGTGAACTTGAACATCATTCAATTTCACACCAAAAAGGTACTATTGGTAAAACTCGATACTGTGTTCCGTTTACAGAATATTTCGATTTGAAAATGATGAAGTGGTAACTGTTGCTGGTATAAAGCGAGGTATAAAGATGTATTAGAGTGAGTGTAATGAAAAATTATCACCTATTTATTGAAAACCGAAAACAACAATACATTTCTGATGCAAAACTCATTGATTTAACAATAAATCACAAGAATAACATCGAAACAGATTTGACTAAGAACATGGATTACACAGTTTTGTTGTATCTTGAGCAGAAAGTCTATGCTACATAGGTAAATCCACGTCAAGAGTTGTGAGACATAATTGAACATCACTTGAATGACCTAACAGCTGATCCCCAACTGTTCAGAAGAATAATACATTCTTAAAAAAAATATAGAATCGTGTATTCCTCGAAACGTAGGACATTTTGAAAACTTACTCTAACTGATTCAATATTCCATGTTTCTAGTCAAATATCTCTTAATTTTCTACTTATGATTCTTTGTTCCATCAATAACTTCATCACAAGAATAATTTTATTGTTTTTGAACCTGAATAAATAGAACTCAATAAAATTCATTTCATATCAGCCTTATTACTACTCCATTATTTTCAAATCGAAATATTCCGAATACAGAACATAGTATCGAGTTTCACCAAGAGTACCTTTTTAGTGTGAAATTGAGTGATGTTCAAGTTCATACCATATTTGGATTGAAAAATCTAACCTCAAAAAAGTTATGTTCAAAACTACTCGGTACGAACCGTGTAACTAGCACCCTCTATGAGAGTCAGATAGAAAAATAGATTCATGCGATGTGTCAGATTTCAAGAAACATCCATACGAAATTTCATCACAATGTTGCCAGTAGTTTCGGAAAAATGTGTAAAAAAATAATTGTTTCAACGCCTTGTATCATGAAAACGGATGCCGTTACGACATTTTTTCACTGAGCAAACCCAACTTATTTGGCAATGTTCTACCTACCCTAGCAAGGGGGTTAGGTTTTTTTGAAACACCCTGTATATGGCACGGCATTGATGATTACTTCAAATAATTATGTTAGTTCATTATTTCGGTTGCTGAAAAAATAGCATGTTTCATTCGGATCCTAATCAAACAATCTACTATAAGATGATGTTTTTCATTTATTCAACACATACCGAGGTCGTCCTATGCATTTTTAGATTAGTTTTCTGTACAACTGGACACCACAGAACATCAGCTAATGGCTGCACCAACATTTTTCTACAACTTTATACATAAATGGAACGCCGTTTTTCAATTACTGGCGACTTATGTAGACATTATTTCCATTTCTGACCGCAGTCGACGTCACAAACTCGATTGTATGTAAATCGACACCACGATACAAATTTCGTTTATGCAGGCATATTTTTCTGCGACTTCGAACGAATTGAAAGTTGAAACAGAAATATAAATCGAGCAGAGTTACTAAAAATTATTGAAAAAGCGGTTAATGATAAAAAAATCAGCTAGAAGTATTCGCGAAAATCACGAAGTGTGCGGCCTCTGGTGGCTAACTTTGCAAGTCTTGCGAGTATGAACAACAATGACAACAAATATGGCGACCATTGTTTTGAGTTTCATAATTATGTGTTTTATTTGAAAATAATTTATTTGTTGAAGTGCATATTCCAGAACCTCATTTTTTCCTGATGAAAAAACTCGAATTATTGCATGAACTTTTATTGTTTACAATGAAGAAACCAGTACCTACCTTATAATAATATAATATACATTTTCTGAAGCACAATTAGAATCTTTGTATAAATGTTGGTTGCAATGATTCGATCTTGAGAATAACTTCAAGTCCTCAATTGCTGGAGACCCTCGTTTATATATATGATGATTCTGAGCAGCCTCTCCAACCATATCTTCTTTTCCAACCCCTTCACTAGAATCCCATCTCCTTCATAAAAAGCAGTGATATTTCTTGATGAATTCAATTATTTCTTCATACCTATACCATATTGTTGTAATATCTGATTGCTTATATGGTTCCATTCCAGTCCATGCAAGTGTTGAGTGGACCATTCAGACCATTCCATATGTTTGAAAACTGTGGAATTGTAGTGTGATATCAATGATGAATACCACCATTGCCCTCATCAAAATGGCAATTTCTCTGCACAAAAAGTAATTTTCTCCATACTGGAAACCTTGTACGTATTTCACGAAGTTAACTTATTATTCCCTATTTTGCAAAATGATTTCGCAATTTGCAATGAGTGCTTACGGCAATGTTTTTGTTGTTCATACTCAGTTTGAAATTAACGTTGATAACGTTTAATAATCTATTGGTTCGTGATTTTCGCGAATACTCACTTAAACCAATGCGCAATGCCAGTCAGTGACGGCTCGTGAATAGAGCTGGCCAAATGAGAGATGTGATTTTTGTCATCTCATGGAGCGCACGACACGAAATCCCTATTATGTTCAAGGAGCATCGTGCGTATCTTGGCAGGATAGGGGAAAAAGGTAGGAAATTGGAAATGTTTCTAGAAAAGTGCAAAAAAGCCGACTTTCTTACGTACGGTGATCTAATGATTACGAATTTGTGACTGTGACATCACCAACCAGTTTGCAAATTTTCAATATTTCAGTGTGAGCGATTTTGAGAATATTGAGAAAGACTCGTCTTAGGGTGCCCATGTATCGATGTAGAAAATTGCGATTTTCTCGAAAACTGTTAACTGGTATACTTTGTAGTGGACTGTAACTCGACACGCCTAGTCAATACATCATGTAGATATCAATCTTGAAATATATCATATATATCATACATCACTTTTCCAAAAATTCGTTCGTCTGAGAACGGCAAAGTTTTGGAATTCTTTCCCAGAACAATTATAATCTCCAAGATTGAAAAAAAAATGTCGATACCTACCTCCTACCACGATATTTTACGAACATTATAGAAATTCCCTTTCGTGCGCTCCAAAGGATTTAAAAAAACTTGGATTAAAAATGCTGTTTGTTTTGACCAAAAGTTTGTAATATTAACTTTTTCTCTCAAGTCTATATCTTGGCGACAGAAACATTATACAGCAGAATGTGAAGAACAATTACCAAAAAAAGGGATTGTTTTTACCCTTAACTCCTCCAGTATGGTACGTCCCTGATAAAGAAATCTTCGAGGAAATTTTGAAACTCTGAGCCCAAATTGTGATACAGAATTAAAAGTTTTCGCTATACTTCAAATTCGATGATTTTTCGATGAGCGGTTTCGGAAATAAAAACCGTCTTCAGGGTGCCTATTTAAAGGAACGTAACTCCCTTTAGAACCTTTTTCGACAATTTCTGATAGAAGCTTTTTTTCGTAAAAATGCCCCAAGAATCACCCTATACACTGTAGAAAGATGTCTCCTCTTGAACATACATGCCAGATTTCGATGAAATGCCTGATGACTGAATACAGTTGGGACATCCTGTATGTGGCAATTCCTGCGTGCAATTGACCTTTCAAGTGTCAACACACATCGTTTCTTAAAATAACCTCTAGAGGTCCACGAAGACAAAGACTGGATTAATAATAATTATACTAATTGCAAGTCATTAGATGCAGCTATATACGTTTAGTTTGTATACTTACTAGAACCGGAACGTACCAGATATATTTTCATTCTTAATAGTTCATTATTTGTCACATCCCACGTTTATTTTAAATTGATTCCGAGGAGATAAACAGATGAATGAAAAAGTTACCTACGTGTTTTTTTTTTGCTGAACGTATTTCCGTGCAGAGTGCATACAGTTTGGCCAGCATTTTCCCCCGATCTGAATCATATTGATTAGTTAAACTCAACCAGAACATTCTCATTTGTTGATGTTTAGTGTCTCAAAATCTGTTAGAAATTGTTTTGTCGAATTTCATAGGTAACATTTCGAGAAAGCATCGTCTTCTGAACACCCTTTTATTAGCTCCACCTGTATGTATGGAACCGACTCCTTTGGACTCGATTTTAACCAAGATTCTGACCCACTTCAAACGGACCGATCGATTTAAAATTTCAAGGTCGGAGGTTATGATTCTTTCATCAAAATTGGTAAATACAAGATGGCGGATCCAACATGGCGGACGAGTTTTGTAACAATTATGATCCGAATTACTTGAGTTTTTAGATGATGGCGAATCCAATATGGCATATGAGGTTTGTAATTATGATACCAATCTATTAAAATTTTGTATCTAGGGGTTTTCGGGGTTGAAGATTATGATTCATTCGTCAATATTGGAAAATTCAAGATGGCGGATCCAATATGGTGGACGAGTTTTATAATAATTATAGGATCAGTTTTTATTCAAAATTGGAATATGGGGGTTTTCGGGGTCGGAGATTATGATGCTTTTGTCAAAATTGGAAAATTCAATATACTGGGTGTCCCAGTATTGGAACAGGTCCAATGAATTATCTCAGCCATTTCGAAATTCGTTTAAGGAAGCTTCAACTGAGGAAAACAAAAATTGAAAGTCACTTCCGGTTTGACCGGAAGTGACTCTAACTTTCTTATTTCATATAGCACCCTGTATATTTTTTGCAATTTTAAATTTCATTTGATGGAGAAAACGACAATTGAAATTTCAAATTGAACGAATTGAAGTAGGCTACGATCTTTTTGTAATATTTATTTTGACTTCGATAATAATTTAAAATTATTAGAATTGTAGTAGATCATGTAATTTTGAAATTTTCATCTTTCGAAATGGCTGAGTATACCTGTTCCAATAGATTATATTGGAACAGGTATACTGGGACACCCGGTATATCATCATCATATATCATTTTCCGATTCTACTAAAAATTAGTATCTGGGGGTTTCGGGATAGGTATGATTATTTCAAAAAATATAAGAACGCCAACAAACACGCTTTGTAGTTAGCTAACTAAAAAAAATCAATAATAGTTTGAAAAACTAAAGAAATACCCTTTTATACATATAGATAACCAAACTAAATTGACGTGTTATTGAATTTTTCTGGCAACTAGGTATATTATTTCAGAACGCAGTCCCAATGATGGTCGAATGTTGAAATCAAGCACGTCTAGATTTAATTGGGTCGTGAAACACATGAAATTGCAAGAATTTTCACAATATTTCGAGCGAACTTCAACTTTTGCACAGCTGGGCATTCGAATAAACAAACATATGTGCGATATCCGACATAGTTTGTGACTCATTCTAGAGCATTTATCTTTTGTTATTTGGAAAAAATCACGTTACATACTTCGAGCAACCGTTTTCCCGCTCGTTTCTTTGTCCCACACACGATTTCGTGATAGCGGTCAAGATGTTCGAATTCATTGGCGATTTCTAAGAAATTGCATAAATTGTTTTCGATTGTTTTATCGCGATTATCGTGGAACTGATTCATACTAATGGCGATTATACCTTTTCTACCTTTCCTAAGGAATTTCGCTCAATCAATGACAACCATATATAGGATTAAACGTTACAATATTTGGTAATCAGACGAGAATTTTTCAACGGTTTCAATAGGTATTAGATATTAAAAAGGAATATTCTCAGATATATTCATGAACTCAAAAAAAAAATGGATATATACAGGGTGATCCACGGTGGATGGACTATTAGAAGTATCTGGAGAACGAAAAGACAGAACAATCTGAAAATTGGGATGCTTTGATGATTGAACATTCTCTATTCGTCTAAAATATTTTTATCGATACAGTGTATTGTATTGTATTGGGGCCTAGCGGGAATGATTACAGAGATATAGGGTGTTCAAAATCGAGATTTTTCAATTTTAGGATTTTTTTGTGTCGAAACTATTCATTATCGATCAAAACACAGAACACGCTTTTATAAATAGCCAAACTAAAAAGAAGTAGAAAATAGAATAATAAAAGTGTGTTGATAAATACACAACATAGAATGTACTGATTACGGAGGTACAAATATTTTTCAAGTTATGTATATTTATCAACCCACTTTTATTATAGTTTGGTTATCTATAAAAGCGTGTTCTATAGTTTTTTAAGCTACTATTTATCTTTAAGACACTCGGTATGGGTTACGAGATTGAAACTTGGTACACAAAAATGAACCATCTTCGAATTTGTGGGTGATCCAAATGTACCTGAACGACCTGAATCGATTTGTTTTTTTCGTAAAAAAATCCCAATGTGCTCGGTGCGGACTCATTCGGTATCGTATTGTCTATGGAAAATGAGAATTTTAAAATAATGCATATCATGTAGAGCTTTGGGAATACCAGAGATTATACACTCACTGGGAATACTATACAAGGTGTCCGCGGGAAAATGTGCTTTTTCTTGTATTGCATAATTTCAGGCAACTGATATAATTCAGTCTACATTTTATATGTGAGATACTCTTCCTTAGTTCATGAGGGGGAGTGAACTGCTTCCTCTTTGATAATAAAAAATAAATTATGGAAATTTGTCATCATATTTTTTTCAACGTCTGTATCTGGACACCTGATGGATAACCTGTATAATTAAGAAACATTTTAAAGCAACGGCTGAGTCGCTATAAAGTTTCAACTATAAACATGAATTCACAATAAAAAGAACAACTCAGAAACCGCATACTGCTGATGAAAGGAGAACGTTTCCACTTTTTTGCTAATTTAGATGTTCCCAAGAATTAAAATTCTTGGGAATCAACTGAAAGAATCTCTGATGGAGATGAATTTTTGTTCGTGCCAATGCATAATTTTTTTGCTGAAATAACGATAAAAACTTACCATATTAGAATACATGTATATATAAATAAGTTGGGTGGGGTAAGACGATTCCAAAAGACCTCCGCAAAAGACACTCTGATCTGATGTATATGTGTTTAGTTCATACCTTGGTTCATGGTTCATACTGACTGTTCCTTTTTGTGTACGGCCTATATATCAATAATGTTGGATATCTTCTTTTGCGCACAGTTATCATCGAAGTTAACAATTAGATAGTAATTCAAAATAATCCAACACTTATACGTAAATACTGTCATTATTTTACAATGTTTTATCATTTCGCTTATATAGGTACTTCTATTGAGCAGTGTCAATTAAAATGACATCAGTACTTTTCCTCATTATTTGTCGAATAAAATTAATTCTCAGATTATTTCGAATTTTGTGGTGGAATTTGATAGATTGATATGTATACAGTGTACAGTAATATTGAGTGTTCCGTGGTGTTACCTTTCATTGTCTTCCATCAGAGAATTCCTCTAAAAATACTGTGTAACACCCTATATATAATAGTCACCTGAACAAGCTGCAACTTTCAATCTGCTATGGATATTCTTGAAAAATATTTGTTTGCTTCATTGGCTATATTTTGGCTCTAAATTCTCTTCCCAAAAATGCGAGCAAACATGGTATTTATTTGGTGAGGTTGTTGAATTATTTTTCCTATATTTGATTGAAGGAGAAGAGAAATAGTTCCTTGACGTGGCGACTAAGGGTAATTGAATATTTTCAACCCTCCAGTGGTGACGTATGGTTTTGCGAAAAATTTATTGTGATAAAAAAATATACACAATCAAAATAGAGTCACTTGATATGGTTCTGCTCAAAGGAAACATCATTGGGAATCAGAGTAAATTATTAAAAGAAAAAAACAATTCAACATCCTCTTCATCGGTCATACATGTTTCCATGGAATGTATACAAGTATTCGTTGTCTTGCTTCTAATATGGATGGACTTCGTGGACTTCTGATAGATATGATATTTTATTTCTATAGGAATATATACTTTTGATTGAATAAGCTCAATTTCACGTAAAGTGAATTAAAACAAGAAATATTGATATAGTAGATTTGCTACTTCACTGATTAAATATTGTATTTATTTGGTGAAGTTGTTGAAATATTTTGATTGTAGGAGACAAAAATAGTTCCTTGAGGTGGTGAGTAGGGGTCTCGGTAGGGGTTATTGAATATTTTCAATCAAGTTATTAGAAAAAATACTAGAAAGATTATATGTATGCACAAATGTTTTTTTTGATGAAGATCATAAAATGTCAAAATAATCTGAAGAACATGAGTATTTTTTATCATCAATCAGAAACAAAAACAGATATCAAAACATGACTTTGGCAAAGGTTCAACAGGAAATATATGAATAGGTGCCCAGTATATTTCGTACAAATAATCATCAGAAAAACCACTTGGCAAACCGTTAACCCTTACACAATTATTTTCTATTATAAAATTGCAATTTATGAGACGAGCTGCGTAAACAACCTTGGGGAATACCAAGGCAAAAATAAACTCTATATGTATATAGACTTTTGACATTATTTGATATTCTGTTGGCCAGCGGACGTTCAATAATGAGATGTATATAATATAAATGTTTTCAGAAAATTGAAAAAAAAACTCATCATAACAACCACAAAACTATAACAACGAGAATAATAATTAACATTATTAATTATTAATAGCTATATGTATATCATTGTTTATTTATACAATTAGGAATTTGAGGTGTGGTATATAAATATAATAAAAAAATCTGAAATATCGTCGATGATAGTTTTTTCGATACTGATGTGATGAAAATTTCTTGGGATTATTTTCATTGCATAATGATTATTGCATAGGCAGAAAGTCAAAAACCTGTATAAAGTTCAATTTGAGCTGATATAATTATGCTCTTTGAGCATTGAATAAATTCAAATTGTATTCCGAAGTATGTTATTTCTGAGGTTATTTCTCGGGTTATTTGGAATACGACCAACTCTACAAAGTTTTTGCGTACTGATTTGTATAACATCAACAGATCAGTTTATATCATGTTTTGAAATGACAGTCTGATGACGTTCAACTTGCGCATACGGTATATTAAAATCGAAATTCCCATGGAACACGGACTTTATTTGAAAAAGTCTCATTATATTTTATCTAAGAATAGTCAGAATAATTATACGAGGTTTTTTTGAAATGTGCTCATATTCAGCACAAAAATGTCATACAGTCTAACGAATATTCCCTCAATATCAGATTCTTCCTAATTCTTCTAATAAACGAAAAATTTCATCTTGAAAATTGAACGAAAAAAATAACAACGATGCCACTTCAAGACAAATTGAATAATTTGATTCCGCGTATATTCCGCAAATTATTCAAAAAGCGCCAAAGTAACTTTTTCAAAAACAATGATAAATACTTCTACATTTACATTTTAATGGTATGATGAAAAATATGATTAATTAGATCAAAACATTGAGTTTTTAGAAGATGTTCAAATTGTTGCCCTTGAACTTCAATACATTTTTCCATTAAAATTCAACATACCGCAATGTACTTTTTTCTATGTCACCCTGTAGAAGAATTTGAATTTCTTTACATTTTGAATTCCTTATTTTCTATTACCTACACAAGAGTAAGGAACTATAGAAACGTTTTTAGTTTTTGAATTATTATGGAAGAAAAACGGGCACCCTGTATAATGTTGACATCCTGCGTACCTAGGGGGGATATGGAGAGGAGGTAGGTGTTGGGGAATTTTTTTGAACTTTTGGGGTCATGAGTTCTTGGGATTACTTCCATTGGCAAAGAATCCCAACGAGTTTTGGTAAAGTGCTGTTCGACATATTTCAAGGTTGACAACAAAAGGAGGTGCCGACGGATGTGCTGACTGGAAAGCGGGACTGTCGAGTTTGTCTGAGTGGTACCTATTGCTGATGATAGAATGATATCAGAGATTTCTGATGAACCAAAAGATGGTAAAACTGCATTTAGCATGCGATGGGTTTTTTTTCGGAATTTTGTTTTGGTATGTACCTATACTTATTTTTGTCTAATAAACACGAATTTGACAATGATAATGTGAACAAATAACTATTTATCGAGATATTTCAAAAAAAAGTTCGAAATTTCGACTTCTTTTTCCCCTTGTGTTGGATGCATTTACAGGTACTTGCGCTTCTTATTTTGTCATTGGACACTTTATAATATACTCATGATGTACTTCGATGACACATTTTTATACAGAAAATTCAACATCAGGAAATATGATTTTTATGGCGATTTTTTCATATATTTACTGAACAAGCAATTCCAGATGACGGCCAATTAATTAATAGTCAATCAAAATACGAGATGTCAAATGTCAACAGATTGCTTTTGAATATTACACACGCCATTATTTTAATTGATATTTTTCCTTTTTTTCGCTAATTATGGATAAATCACAAGAAAATCATATTTCTAGTTGACTCAATAATAGAAAAAAATGTGTCTTACATTGTGATATATATAGATTGTCCAATGATGAAAAAAGAAGGGCAAATTGTTTTAAATGCAATCCAGAAGTCAGGCGGAAAAGAAGGTGAAATTTGGGACTTTATAGTGAAATATCTTGATAAATAATGGTTTGTTCACATTTTCATTATCAAATTCGTGTTTTTCAGACAAAAATACGTAAGTACCAAAAAAAATTTTCGAAAAAAAACCATCGCATGCTAAATGCAGTTTTACCCAAAAGATATATTATGTATATCTAGTAATGACGTAGGTATAAATCCACATACGGTTAGTACAATAAGCGAAATTAAAAATAATCAGTAATCGTCAAATCTTCAAGACTAGCAAAGTTAAAAGTTGCGATGATTCATCAAATTGAATAATTGCGTAACAGTCCGAGACGTTTGGTACTATCGTACTACTTATATTATTATGTATGATCGGTATTTCTTCAAAAATAACTCAACATCAAAATAATTCGTAGGTAGGTATAGGTATATGTCAATAAAGAAAAAAACTTACCATTTTGTTTTTATCGAAAATACCGTAGGTATACATGTTGTAGTCACTGTCTTCCGAAAATTCCAAACCGAAATTCAAATAGGGCACTAGCTGCGACATAAGTAGGCTTTTCCCAGAAGAATCGAGAAATCAAAATTCCGCACCCGCTTAATCCTAATCACAAGTCACAGAAACCTTCGGGATGTATTCATACGAGCAAAAACTTATCAAGTGGCTGTTGGTAGCAGAACAAATGGAGTGTGTTTGGCGAAACCACTTTTATAAAACAAACGACTAGCAAACTACACGGGATTGTTGCCGTCTCTCTCAATGCACCGAACGTTCGGATCATCCGTCCTTCTCCTTAGCTGTTTACGTTGGGCTGGCAAGAGTAAATTCATAAATTAATCAGTGACGTAAATTGGGGGGGAAAGTGAGGCGGAATATCTCGCACGGAGTGAAACCTTCTAGGAAGTATCTACAATTCTACAATCAAATTGAATTATCTTTTCTGTAAGATTTCAGAGAATTTCGGAAGTGTCGAAAAACAAAGGAAGTGGTGGGGTTATTGGATGCTAATTTAATAGGTGTCCAAGTTGAAGGTCTTCGAATAATAATAATAATACATTATTTTTTTACTTTTGGAGCACATGGAACTGGAAGGAAATTCCTATTATATCCGTGGAACATTGGATTTTTTTTTTCATTTTCTGATATTTTTAGTTACATTTGAATATTTTCCTGTCGTCAAAGTATTCCAAATCTTTGCTGTTCTATATACAATAGAAGCTTGTTTTAATAGGATCAAAAGTGACACTTTGTTTGACAAGCGAGTTCTGCATTTGCGAGTCAAACAAAGTCACTTTTGATCCAAATGAAACATACTATTTTGTTCTGCAACCGAAAGAATTAACTAAAATAAATATTTGAAGTAACCACCAATGTGACTTACTTGACAGATTATTATAATTCCTTTATTATAATAATATAGGTAAGTAGATAGAAGCAAGACCTCAGACTACTTTAAATTAAAATATTGCTCGACGATGACTTAACTTTGTTACAATTTGTGTTGACATGCATCATCAGATGCTAAGGGCACGAATTCAATACTATACTCGAAACATGAATGCCGTGCCACATGTATGCAATGCAGCAAATAATCCGTGTGGTGAGAATATTCTACCTGCATTTAAAGATCAGGTTTATTCAATTTTCAAGGATGTTCGAATTGTAGTTTCGATATAAATACAACCACAGAGTGACCCATTTGTATATTATGTTGAATCGATGAATTCATTTGGACCAGGTGTCAGCCCTAATAGAAAATACCTCGCCAGTGCCAGGTATAGGAAAAAGAAGTGGAAAATGTTAGATTAGTGAGCATCTCGGTGAGCAACAATAATAATAGCGATTATTTATCTCCATATTCCACCATGTTTGGCTCGGTAATCAAATGAAGGTAAACAATATCGTTGTGTGAGACACAAAAGTATTACTGGCCGTGATTATTCAAAAACAAGATATTCAAACAATCAGATCCCGAGATGGAATGAAATACATATCAAGCAAGTATATGAATCTTGAAGGCTTTCCTGATCAACTGATTTTTGTGTCGGTTGCAGAAAAAAGGGCTTTGATAAAGAGTTGTTCGACATAATATCTTGAGATTGACGACAGAATTATGTGCTGACTGACCATGTCGAGTTCGTCTTTCTGGTATTGCTAGTGATGGAATCGAATTCCTTATGGAGAGGATTTTCCCGAACATTTTCCGTAGAAGTATCAAGTAACAAGTGTGTGAAAATCAAGGAATTAGTGATGTGGCATCACCAACTAGGCGAATGGCTCTTCACTGGATGGATTCTAAGAGCATCATTAAATTATTGGGTGCTGATATAGATCTGACTTGATTTTTCCATGAATATTATTGTGGGGACTGACAGTACCAGACGATTGTTATATCAGACTTTTTTAGAGAATAAAGGCTTGAGTTTTGGTGACCTTGAATTCAACTATGGGTTGTTGTTTCCCCGGGATGTAATTTTTTAAAGATCTTCATCGACAGTGTTGACCTGCCTTATAGTAGTTTATTGTTAGTTGTTGGAATAAAAAGGAATTCTGGAAGAAAATGCAGTACTGATGGAGAGTACTGTCATCTGCAAAGCAGTGAATATGAAGGGCAAAAAGAATTAAGTGGATCACTCGAATTATGGACGATATTTAGAATGCGATAATTTTTTGAAAAATCAACCGATTTTCAATCGAGATGCAGTGTTCAAAAGATGCGTCTTTTCAAGATGGATTGCTCGAAACTTTTCGAAGTTTTCCAGTTATGACATACCAAGTGGTTAAAAAGAGTGTAACATAAACGAACAAGTTTAGGAGCTCCCGTCTTCCCCAGAATTTTTTGTTTTCTTCTGCAAATCAACTTCCTCGAATCTGCAAGTCACTATCTTGAAATGGTTTTGGAATTTCTGACCTTCCTTATACAGGACGGGAAATATCGATATTTTCCAGTATCCAACCTCAAAAGAACAAGACTTCGAAATGAATTAGATGTTGATATACTGTGGTGTGGTTCATCTCCGAGTTCATCTCTTTCTTACAAACGCTTATTAGGAACTCAAAAACAAAACAATAACCACATCGACCACCTCACTGTGCTTGCTTGTGGTGGGCAATCAAACTTGCATGCAGTCTTTTGTCTTGCATCGCCCATTCGCCCACTACGAAGTCCCATCTCTCTAAAGGTCATTGGTCAAAATGGTATTTGAACTTTAAATGGTGGCTACTTAAGTATTAATTCTAATCGGCCCAGTAATCTTCCGTGTCTCGAAAGCTTTCAAAATAAATGATGTTTCAGTCGTTTGGGTAATTAGAAGAAATAGGTATTTATCTATGTGGTATCATAGTAGGTAGGAAAAATATATCTTATACTAACATTACTACCTGATTTGTACCTACATAGTACATGAAAAAGCACGATTTTACTTCGTCTATAGTCTATATCTTTGTCAATATCAGAACTCAAGATTGAGAACATAGTTATGAGTTTTTAATGAGATACATCAAAAAGAAATATTTTGAAGCTGTGTAGCATAGATGAAAAAGTGTAATTGATCCGAGAGTAGATGATAGGCAGTGAACATACCTGATGATCAACTAGGGAAAAGCCAAATACCTACTCAAAGTGGAATGCAATGGTCACAAACAGAGATAAACTCAAAGTCATTACCACAATAGTTCATAAAACGAACGAAAATGGTAGATACTTTTCTGGCAATATGCCACGGCGCAGAACATAGAATTACATCCTCCCGAAATCTATGCAACAATTCGTATAGACGAATAAATATACCAGGTGATCAAGATTCTGAATTCTGCACGACCCTGTATTTGTTTCAATTAAATGTCAGTAGATAGTTGATCAAAAGTTGAGATAGGGACATGTGAGCCGTTTTGACCAATAATGAATAGTTTAAACAAAAAAAATTCCTGAAGTTGAAAAATGTCGATTTTTCACACCCTATATATCTCTGTAATCATTTCCGCTAGACCCCAAGTGTGATACATCGATGAAATCAGATCTTCAGAGAGAATCTGAAAATGCAATAAAATACAGGGTGTTATTTAAAATAACAAAGTTGTTGCTACTTTTCGATAGAAGCGGCAACGCCGCAGAGCTGAAAATATTTTAGATCGATAGACCAAGAGCAACTACGTGAGTAACCAAAATTTCAGAATGATCCTATGTCCCGTTCTCCATAAACGTCTAACGTACCATCGACCGTGAGTTACCCTGTATAATTAGCACAATAGAATAGAATATTTAGTTTTATCGTCTCCTGAAGCTAACATAGTTAGCGAAACACGAAACACGTGTGGAGGCGTGTAAAAAATCGGTTTGATCATTGGTAAAACATATGGTAAAATAGTGTACTTTGTGTATTATCTTGCCAAATGTTCCAGTTTTCGATATATAATTATGACATCTTCATGTTGTAATATTATTGTCATTAAATTTGTAGTAGGTATAGGTATTGATAATTTATTCAACCGTGGTAGTCGTTGATGGAATAGTGTCGTCCGAGGTGTCGTCTAATTTCCGGATACAATTTGGGACACACTGTATAGATATTCCAGGTATTTCGCATTGACCATGATGGGGATACCGAAAAAAATCGATACTCTGTGTCCTGCGATGGCCAGACGGTCTTGCTGGCGCCCCATATAATTCCACCCCTCGCCAATAAAATAATAAGCGACACCCTCAACCCCTGTCGCGTCTAGGCGAGGGAGTTTTCCACGATTGTTCGCATTACTTGGCATAGGCGCCCGTATAACACAGAATTCATCACGTTCAATGAAAATTATTGAACTTTGTTGTTACCGACCGATTTTGTATGATTCGAACAGACCATTCACCACCATTCGTTTAACCACCACTCGATTCAACATACCGTCCATACCCCATACCATTCTGCCAACCGATATCGCTGTTGATGACGTCAGTTGTTAATATCGCTAAGCCAACCTCGCCAAAAATCGGCCATACTCGGCCAACACGTTGCCAAGTCACAATTAATGTCAGTTGCGTTGTTTGGAAATTGTCGTACGCGAGTATTATTATTCCTGATATCGGCGAGACCTAAGCACGATGTGAACAAACATTCGGTAAATATCCGTTGGTAACTTGACAACTGCGCTCTGCGCTATACGAGGCGTTGTCTTACTACGGGATACAAGACCAAGAGTCTCTCCGTCATGGAATCTTCAGGAATGAAAATATCTGAAGCGGTGTTCAGTGTAGAGAAAATTTCCGATCCTGAAAAAAAAACACAAAGTTGCGAACCACTGTCCGCCTCCACAGTAAATGCCTTTCACAGTATTTTTTTCAATTAATCGCTTCGAGAGAAATGAATGCTGTTTGGGAATTTTCGTTCCTGAATATTCCATACTCTTTTGACACAAGATGTGAAGCAATGTAGCCACATGTTTCACAATTTCCTGTAGTGTATACTAATAACGCTTGTCATCTACAGTGTGTCCACTTTAAGGACTTACCACCCCTGTAAAATTGATAATATCTGATCGATTTTGTAAAACTTTTTGTTGTCCATCCAACAAGAAAGTGAATTTATTCTTCTACTGAAATAATGGCCAACTGTGACAAATTTTTTTGACATATAATCGAGAAAGTATTATCAGGGATTTTTTTTTCACAAAAACCAATGATGAATTCTGAATCAGGATCACTCGAAACCTCGATCGAAACATACCTGTGCCTTTTTATCATCATTAAACAAAGGATGTCCGAAAATATTGATCATTATTATTTTTTCAATATATGATCAGAAAATGTATAGTACTGTCGTCATTTTGCACAGAATATTATTGACGAGATTATTGAGGACTACTTTGAACATATCTGTACTGAATTTTATCATTCAAATATACGGTGTCTGAGAAAAAAAAGAATAGGTATGCCAAATGTATAAATCAATTCAAAAAATAATAATAATTTGTTTTTTCGGACACCCTGTATTGAATGATGATGAAAATCGGTACCGGTATGTTTGTGATCCTGATTGAGAATCCATCATTATTATTTGAGTGGAGAATTATCATGCGTACTAATCCTTTTTAATTTTTTTTCTCAGACACATTGTATATTCGAATGATGAAAATTGGTACAGATTTGTTTGAGGAAATCCTCAATGATGATTTGTCATTAGTTCTTTCCAAAAATACCACAGTACTACATTTTCCGAGACATTTTCCTTGATGTCATCTCGCTTGTCATTTTCTGATCACCTATATTCAAGAAAAATGATAATTCGTTTTTTCGGACGCCCTGTGTGTTTTATGATGATGAAAAAAGGTACAGATATGTTTCAAGTGATCCTGATTCAGAATCCATCATTATTTTTTGTGGGAAAAAATCCCTAATGTACTTTATGTAGACCACGATATCAGTCCATGCATGCAAGATCGCAAGAATGAAATTACCGAAAATTACTATCTTGTTGGAAGGACATATCAAATACCTATCCAACAAAAAAAAGTTTTTCGAAATCGATCAGATAATATGGATTTTACAGGGGTGGTAAGTTCTTGAGGTGGACACACTGTATACGCGTATACACTCAAACAAATGTATCGCCCTTGGTATTACCCTAGGTATTACCCAGGGCCTATAGAGTAGGCCCTGAATTACCTGTATCATTGCCGTTAGAAATGAGAAGTTTGTCAATGGAAGAACACAAAATTCTAAATTTCAAATAAGAATAGGTACAATCTAGTGAAAAAGGTGAAAAGTCAATAGAATTTACAAAAATCTGTTGAATAACTTGGGAGACAAAATTTCGGAATAAATGTAATAAGATTTCTGAAACAACATTCATTTTCATTTACGCTAAATAGCTTTTGAGTGCCCCTTTTTGGTTCCCCTTCGGGCGCCTATGGAACAAAGGGCGCCAGTAGGTCTTTGGCTGAGATAAATCGATACACTCGGTGGTTTCGGGTGTGTAGATACTGTCATGAAGCGTGCGAATAAAAATGCACCGAATTTGGGGTAGGTTTCATTTTCGTTCGATTTGGATATAGTTGCAGTCAGAGGCGCCCAACGAAAAACTCAATGAGAAAGCATTTTCGGGGGTCATTGCACAGGTGCAATAAGTGCATCAAAACTATCTAATTATTTTGATTGTCATTCAGGCGGAAAATTACTAGGCTTTTTTTAATTTTTTTTTTTTGAAAAATATGCGTCAATCAATCAATCAATGTTTTAATTCCATTTTTCTACTCACATGACTAATATGGCATTTAGCGTACGAATAAGTACCACGCTAAATGATCGATTAATCACGGATTGACGATCTGTGATTTATTCAGAATATTAAACACGTTACCATGGCAACACGATTTCTTAAACACGTTACTATGGCAACACAGTTCATTAAACACAGCTCCAGTAATTTGAGAGATATCTGGCCTGTCAATTGTATTAACTGTCAAATGTTATTTTCAAATTTTGTATCAGCATTATTCAAACAATTTTCGTTTGTATCAGAATTCTTCATTAAAAATATATGCGAAATGTAGACGAAAGTGAAATCGAAGAATGTTCTGGTACTTGCATATCTCCAAGTAGTGTAAAAATGAAGCATCCATCTCTGAGAACAATTTATTTATTCTGCGCTAAGCATCACAATAAACGTGAAACAAAGGTTAGTAAGCAATGGACTATGGATACATCTACAACCAATATCACTCATACGTGTCTCGCTGGTTGCATGCAGTTGCATGTATTATGTTCTCAATTCCCATTCCTTTCGGATTATTTTGTAGGTTCGCAGGAATAGCAGGTATGTTAATGTAATTTTCGGAGTTCGTAGAAAAAGCATAGTATGTAACGCGTTCATAAACACTTCTAGACACTCGTTTATTAAACACTCGCTCCGCTCTGCTCCGCTCGTGCTTAAAATACTCGTTACTAAAAGTACGTTTATAACACTTGTTACATAATATACTAATTTTCTACTCACATAACTAAAATGGCGTTTAGCGTACGGATATGTACCACGCTAACTGATCGATTAATCACGGATTGTCGATCTGTGATTTATTCAAAATATTAAACACGTTGCCATGGCAACACGATTTCTTAAACACATTACTATGGCAACACAGTTCACTAAACACAGCCTCAGTAATTTGAGACATGTCTATGGAACGCCGTTTTACTTTTTATTACATGACTAAACCATTATACTTTTAAAATGATTGGTCAAAATTTTGTTACAAAGAAATTTAATGTGAAAGATTTTGTTTTCATCATTCATAAAAATAACAATCATTTAAATTGAGATAATAACTGTTTTGATGAAATAAAATTATATAATAAATATTTTGGTTAATATTAAAGTGAAATGCTATCCTTTATCATGGAGAGAGGTGAATGAAATTATCAATAAACATTTGAAATCAACAATCAATTTAATTACTCCTCTTAAATGATTTCTATTAATATTAATGACCAAATAAAATAGCAACATGAATTAATATGTTTCATGGAAATTTTCATATAACATTTAAAATGAATTTATTCTTTGGTTCAAACAATAAATACTTATTTTGGTAATTTTCTTTGAGTTGAGAACAAATCTTATTCTTGAATAAAATCGATTGAATGAATCATTGAAGGAAATATTAATGATTCATGATAAAAAAAATTCGATTTATTTGTTTGTTCATTTCACATGTTTCATGAATTAAATTGTTTCATGTAATTTTTCCATCAAACATTTAAATACCTATAATTCTGAGGACCAACATCAAAATAGCATGAATCATAATAATTCATGTAACATTTGTATTCATCAATCGAAAAAATTTGTATTCAGAATTAAAATGATTGTTGAATTTAATTGTTTGACGCTTAAAATGTTGTCCACAAATAATTTTATTCGTTTGTCGTTTATATTTCAATCATGAATAAAATTGTTTGATGATTTTTTTACAACAATCTTTTCAAATCGTTCATCTATTTAAAACGATTGTTGCAAAATTATCATCAATCGTTTAAATTCATGTAACATTTTAATTCATCAATCAAAAGAATTCATACCTTCGAAGTTGTTTGAATTCATTTGTTTGACAATAATTACTTGAACATTGAATTAGTGAGTTAAATTGTTTGAATTTATTTGTTTGATGATTATTACATGAACACCATTTATAGATTGGTGAATTGAATTGTTTGAATTGTTTTGTTGGAATTTATTTGTTTGATGATAATTTCATGCACCATATAGATTGGTGAATTAAATTGTTTGAATTGTTTTGTTTGAATTGTTTTGTTTGAATTTATTTGTTTGATGATAATTTTATGCACCATATAGATTGGTGAATTAAATTGTTTGAATTGTTTTGATTGAATTGTTTTGTTTGAATTGTTTTGTTTGAATTGTTTTGTTTGAATTGTTTTGTTTGAATTGTTTTGTTTGATGATAATAACAATTCAGTTCGGCGCGCGCAACTAGTAGGTGGCGCCTGGGCGCTCCTGGCCAATGGAAAACGGAGAAGTGAACTAAATTTTGGCAACAGTGTATTTGCTTCCATTTGTCATTTGTATTTTGTTTACGTTTTTATATAATTTCCAATCATCAATATCCTAAAACAAATTAATCTTCGGAAATCTGAATGTTCTTTCAGTTTTCGAACTGTGAGTTAGTTATTTCTATTTCCAAGCCGAATAGGTAGCAAATAAACAAAATAGTTAAAATGATATAGATGGAGGATTGATCTGAGGTAATGAAAGTGCCCTTTTGATGTTCATTTCTCCTGGATTTTTGACAAAATTTCTCTCATGGTTGAAATGAGGAGAAAAATGTTCAATATCCTGCTCAAAATTGGGAAACACACAACGCAGTAGGTCATCTAGGTATGTTAGTGAAGAATCTTTTTGGTTATGACAGCTTGTAGGTTCTGATTTTAGGGCTAGCAAAACGGTTCACTATAAATATATTATATATATGGAAAAGACAGCAATACTTCCAGTCTACAGTTCAAAAACATGACAAGTGAGCTAAGAAAGAAAATAAATATGTTCATGATGGAACACTGCAGCTAGCACAGGTTTTATCCTATTCAACACCTAACTCAGCACTTCTTATGTACACACAGAAATGCTGATTGTTATTTCAGCAATGCCAATGCATAGTACTTTCATAGAAATGACTATTTAGAGGTCAAGCATAAGGTTCAAGGATTAAAAGGTGAATTCAACAGTTTAGTTTCCTGTTACCTATTTTGTAATTTTCAGCTACTTATTGATATTTTCAAATCAAATAGCAGAGTTACTATTATGGCCTTGCTTATGGCTAAAGGGTAATGGGAAATATTTTGATTTTAGAGCTATCAAAAAGGATTTACAATGAATATATAATACCAAAGGCAACATTACAACTAGTGAAGAGTATGGAAACACTACATGAGTGGGCCTCCAAGTGATCTCAAAAAGGAAATTTGTTCATGATGGAACACTTGTCTAACCCTTATTATTGACATACTGATTCATAAATATAATAGGTAGGCACTGTTATTTTTCCTAAATAAAAACATTCTAGTGTTGCATTTTTTTATGTCTTTGTGGTCTTATTGATTGTTACTTATATTTTCACTGGGTGTTACATAATTTATCTATTTGCACAATCTTCAGCAATTAGCTTTATCATTG
The DNA here is from genome assembly GCA_918026855.4 of Phaedon cochleariae. Taxonomy (NCBI): domain Eukaryota; kingdom Metazoa; phylum Arthropoda; class Insecta; order Coleoptera; family Chrysomelidae; genus Phaedon; species Phaedon cochleariae. Next base: position 77,702,704 of record OU896707.1, on the reverse strand, counting down.
AGATAAGTAGAACACTTTTTTTTTGTGAAAAAAGATTACTTATTGTTTGATGGGTACACCTAACTGATGGAATATGTGGAATTATTCATTAGATACCCTGTGAAAATATGACCAATATTATCTAATCATAAAAACAAGTAGTTTCCAACATTATATTTATACTATAGATTTTTTTTATAATATAATTTACTATAGTCATTCCAAGGTAAGTATCAATGTTTTACATTGTAATATTCTTGCACCTTCACATGAAATTTGACCAAAGATATTTCATTAGGTACCTAGTTACTCCTTTGGTTAATCTTCAGGGTTTGTAGGTCTCCCTTTGTTTATCAATCCTCATTTTCAGAATTTCCAAATCAAAGGCAGAATTCAGGATTTCTTGGTTTCACTTTGATTACCTAAAATCAACTCTAATTAACTTCAAAATTAATACAATTCCAATTTATCTATTTCACCTGTGGCAATAATTAATAGGCTTCAGTTGCGAAAAGAGGCATGACAGTCTCTGAGATCTGAGAATTGAGTTAAGTAGGTACCCATGTTCAATGCATTTTGCCCAGCCTTCTTCAACTGTGGTTTGTTTTACTCACATCATTGAGAATTCTGATGGAACCTGGAGAGAAATAAATAAGGTATATACATAATAGTTATTTATGTATCAAGGGCGTAAAGTAGGCGTTTATGGCCTGTGGAGTGAATAATGGCCCGATGGCGCTAGCCGAGGGCCATTACACGCTGAAGGCCATAAACGCATTTCACGCACGAGATACATACAAAATTTTATGCACTAGTGGTTTATTTTCTGACTCATAAGTAATGACTATAGATTTCGATAAACTAATATTCCCCAGAATTTAATTTGTTACGTATTGATTCAGTAATCAAGAGAAGCGTAATGTTCATGGATGATTTACATATGAAAATTATCCTACGAATATTGCGATTATCGTAATAGTGAAACTCTTTCAGCTCTAGAAGAGATTCATTTTTCAGAATTTTACAATATGCATACCCAGTATATAAACCTAACTTATTTTGACGTTGTCAATCAATCTGCTGAAGGTTGTTGTCTATAGCAATACATCCAATAAACGAGCTGAATTGTCATTCTTTGACTGAAAAGTAAAATTGTGATAATATAATAATAGCGAGACTATGGAATCGGATAAAGAAGAAGTTCATGATATACCGCTGGATATATTAGAATCTAGGAATATGATCATAGGTTTTTCATAAATTGATATGTGGATATAAGGTGACTGAGAACAGCGGGCGGTAAAGTGCACTTTACGGCCCGTGGGCCATAATGAGCCCGCGGGCGGTAAAGTGCGACTTAACGCCCGCAAAACCGGGCGGTAAAGTGCACTTTACGGCCCGCTAGTGCATAAACATAATTAACATAATTTTATTCTAGCTGATCGATTTTCAAATTAGTTTTGATATCTGTGTGTTTTTTCTACTAACTGGATATCAGCCAAGTAAATAGGCACAGCCATAGAGAAACTTTATTTTTGGTTTGTCTATGGGCACAGCATTCCTTTCTTGGAACAAAAAATATTCTTCCAGTCTTTCGAATCATGGTGATAATCCAAATATTCCAAATGCAAGCAATTTTGAAATTGTCAAGAGTGTCAAGTAAAGAGAATTCATTTTTGACGCAAGTGCAAGATAGTCAAACGTCAATCGTCAAACTGTCACGCTCGTGAACCTGGAGACTCTCTCACCAGTTATGGAACTACAAGCATGCTGCTGTGCTGCTTGTGTTGTGAGCACTAGTTGTAATATGGTTGTTATGGGTGCGTTTTTCATTGCAACATTTTGTCATGCGCATGAATCGAAGAAACCATCAAACTGTTGCAAAATTTCGCTGGAATGTTGATGGAAATCCATCAAATTGTTGTAATAAAATGCGCACTTTCAAATCGCTTTTTGTGAATCCAGCGGTTTGGAGTAGATTGACATGACAATTGACACATCTTAGTATTGTTTTTTGTTTTTGTTTTTTGATAGAAAACAATGATTATTGAGGATTTTTGAGAGATTTTAGAAAATAGAGTTAGTGTCAATCAATAAAATTGTATCAGCCTCTTTTGATTCTTAAGATACATGTCGACTGACACACGAAGAAATGCGGTTATCCATCAATGTGTCGTATAGGTCGCGTGCAAGAACTGTCAGATGACCGCCCCTGGAGGCAAAACATATTTGTTTACAAGTGATCCAAATAGTTTTCTACAATTATTTTGGCATATGAATCGTATTTTTCCGCTATTCATCAATTCGCTAATGCCATCACATTGTGCTGTTGTAAAATGCACAAAAACTGCAGCGGAAGATGAAGAAATCCGGATGGTACATTATGATTCAAAAGTAAGTACCTACTATAGTCACTCACATAGATTTCATTTTTGAAATTTGGTTATTTCTCTGATTTCTTATCGGAATTCCTTCTGCAATAGGATCAGCTAATAGAAATATACCTGAAATTTCTAGAATAATGCAAGAAGATTGGATTTATGCAATCAATCGGTAGGACTGGTCTGACATGCTGACGATCGTGTGTGTTGTATACATTTTCGATCTATTAGCAGCAAGGCTGGAGGAATTTTAATAAGGAATGACAACATTTTACAATGCTAACTATGTGAGATTACTATTTACCTGAAAAATCATATTCCCTTGTCTCTTGCTGCATTTTTTGTGCATTGTACAACAGTACGCAACAGAATAACGCAAAAAACAGGATTCGTATGCCAAAATATTGTGAAAAACTATTTCAACCTTTTGATTCCTCTGTAACCAAATAAAAAAGTGAGGTTGTGTTTCAATAATTCACAGAAGAATGAGGTTGTGTTTCAATATTTTGCCTCCAGGGTCGGTCTACATGCACGCGACCTATAATCCATTGTTCCATCGTTCCAACATAAATTCCATCAGACAATTGGTGATGTCACGACAAAAAAGCGCATATATGTGCTCACTTTCTTCGATGGAATGGAAAACATGGTTGTCGATGTGATAAACAAGCCAATAAACGATATTTTTTCTTTTTTTATAGTAATAGTAGAGGATCCGAAGTAAGGTCGACCTCGACCTTCATCAAATCGTGGAAAGAAATTCTGGATTGAGAAAACCCAATCACGATTCTGAGAATATTCCTTTTGAAGAAAGAATTTAGTCGACACAAGCAGTTACCATGACATGGTTCATTTGTTAATTTGTTGCATGTTTGTTGCGCAATAGACGTTTCTCAACACGCAGGCGCCTCACGGATTGTTCTGATTGGTCTAAAGGAATCGCCTATGCATATGTTTGGGCAAAACGGATTCACGCGTGTGGTGTTGTCAAGTCAAGAAAATGTCAATTCAAATTCAAGTTTGAAAACCCAAATAGAATTCGTATAGAATGTATTCTGCATTTCAAAGGAAACTGCAAACTTCAAACACGGCAGGTAAATGAACAGGAATTAGGTGCTGTTTTGGCTAATAGTTTGGCTCAGAAGTGGCTTATAATTAGTCAGATTTTTGCATTAAAACGACTCTGCTTTTGACTGATTTTTACTCTATTTTCAATAATATTTGACAATTAACTGTCCCAAATATATACAGAGTATATAACTAAATATTCTCCAACAGGTGCCTACCAATTGGCTTAATGGCACATGGTAACGTTGAAGAAAAGTTATTCTCTGAAAAATAACTTCAACTCATATCGTTATTTGAATCGTATCGTATACCTACCTGTTTGTATTTATTCAAAATTGCTAGGAAACGGAGCTACCATGTGTAATTCAGTTCAAAATAAGTCTATTGGACTCAACTCATTTACATAAAGAAATGTACCGTTTGTCCGTGAGACGAGTTCAAAGTTTACATAAAAAAAAACAACTTTCTGTAAACTGTTCGAAAATGAGTGAAACAAATTGGGCGAAATTTGACAGTAGTGCATTTTAGATGATAATAACTCTTCTTTCAGTAATCGAAGAATCATGAAAGATATTGTATAAGGGTTGAAACCACCATCACCCCCTGACATATTTTTCATAACACTCTTAGGAGTGGTAATAGGGTTCTTATTTTTTTTAACAAGATGACTGATTAATTGTCTTCATTTTGTTACTCTTGTGAAAATTTCGTTCCAAACATATATGCATAGCCGATTCCTTTAGACCAATCAGAACAATCCGAGAAGCGCCTGCGTGTTGAGAAACGTGTAATACGCAACAAACATGCAACAAATCAACAAATAAACCATGTCCAGGTAACTGCTTGTGTCGACTAAATTCTTTCTTGAGAAGGAATATTCTCAGAATCGTGAATGGGTTTTCTCAATTCAGAATTTCTTTCCACGACTTGATGAAGGTCGACCCTACTTCGGATCCTCTACTATTACTATGAAAAAAAAAATATCGTGTATTGGCTTGTTTATCACAACGACAACCATGTTTTTCATTCCATCGAAGAAAGTGCGCATTTAGATCATATACGTATTAATAATCAATACGGATAATCTTTATCTGTTTCCATAGCGAAACATGAAGCCGATTTTTGAAGACAAATGACTATCCATAAGGAAACCTTTTGAAACGATCAGACACATACTGCTTTGATTGAAAGGCTAGTAAACGTCATTGTCCACCGAAACGCATGTCTTTGATGACTACTATAATAGCGCATGGCGCATGCGTATCATGCCACCAAATCCTTATGGATATTCATTTGTTTTATATTTTTGGCATCATCCTGGCACCCGTTATGATCCGTATTGTTTATTAATACGTATATGATTTAGATGCGCTTTTTTGTCGTGACGTCACCAATTGTCTGATGGAATTTATGTTGGAACGATGGAACAATGGATTATACAACACATTGATGGATAACCGCATTTCTTCGTGTGTCAGTCGACATGTATCTTAAGAATCAAAAGAGGCTGATACAATTTTATTGATTGACACTAACTCTATTTTCTAAAATCTCTCAAAAATCCTCAATAATCATTGTTTTCTATCAAAAAACAAAAACAAAAAACAATACTAAGATGTGTCAATTGTCATGTCAATCTACTCCAAACCGCTGGATTCACAAAAAGCGATTTGAAAGTGCGCATTTTATTACAACAATTTGATGGATTTCCATCAACATTCCAGCGAAATTTTGCAACAGTTTGATGGTTTCTTCGATTCATGCGCATGACAAAATGTTGCAATGAAAAACGCACCCATAACAACCATATTACAACTAGTGCTCACAACACAAGCAGCACAGCAGCATGCTTGTAGTTCCATAACTGGTGAGAGAGTCTCCAGGTTCACGAGCGTGACAGTTTGACGATTGACGTTTGACTATCTTGCACTTGCGTCAAAAATGAATTCTCTTTACTTGACACTCTTGACAATTTCAAAATTGCTTGCATTTGGATTATCACCATGATTCGAAAGACTGGAAGAATATTTTTTGTTCCAAGAAAGGAATGCTGTGCCCATAGACAAACCAAAAATAAAGTTTCTCTATGGCTGTGCCTATTTACTTGGCTGATATCCAGTTAGTAGAAAAAACACACAGATATCAAAACTAACTTGAAAATGGATCAGCTAGAATAAAATTATGTTTATGTATATACCTTATTTATTTCTCTCCAGGTTCCATCATAATTCTCAATGGTGTGAGTAAAACAAACCACAGTTGAAGAAGGCTGGGCAAAATGCATTGAACATAGGTACCTACTTAACTCAATTCTCAGATCAGAGACTGTCATGCCACTTTTCGCAAATGAAGCCTATTAATTATTGCCACAGGTGAAATAGATAAATTGGAATTGTATTAATTTTAAAGTTAATTAGAGTTGATTTTAGGTACTCAAAGCGAAACCAAGAAATCCTGAATTCTGCCTTTGATTTGGAAATTCTGTAAATGAGGATTGATAAACAAAGGGAGACCTACAAACCCTGAAGATTAACCAAAGGAGTAACTATATAGGTACCTAATGAAATATCTTTGGTCAAATTTCATGTGAAGGTGCAAGAATATTACAATGTAAAACATTGATACCTTGGAATGACTATAGTAAATTATATTATAAAAAAAATCTATAGTATAAATATAATGTTGGAAACTACTTGTTTTTATGATTAGATAATATTGGTCATATTTTCACAGGGTATCTAATGAATAATTCCACATATTCCATCAGTTAGGTATACCCATCAAACAATAAGTAATCTTTCTTTTTTTTCACAAAAAAAAGTGTTCTACTTATCTCAATGATAAAGCTAATTGCTGAAGATTGTGCAAATAGATAAATTATGGAACACCCAGTGAAAATATAAGTAACAATCAATAAGACCACAAAGACATAAAAAAATGCAACACTAGAATGTTTTTATTGAGGAAAAATAACAGTGCCTACCTATTATATTTATGAATCAGTATGTCAACAATAAGGGTTAGATAAGTATTCCATCATGAACATATTTTCTTTTTGAGATCACTTGGAGGCCCACTCATGTAGTGTTTCCATACTCTTCACTAGTTGTAATGTTGCCTTTGGTATTATATATTCATTGTAAATCCTTTGTGATAGCTCTAAAATCAAAATATTTCCCATTACCCTTTAGCCATAAAGTAGCTGAAAATTACAAAATAGGTAACAGGAAACTAAACTGTTGAATTCACCTTTTAATCCTTGAACCTTATGCTTGACCTCTAAATAGTCATTTCTATGAAAGTACTATGCATTGGCATTGCTGAAATAACAATCAGCATTTCTGTGTGTACATAAGAAGTGCTGAGTTAGGTGTTGAATAGGATAAAACCTGTGCTGGCTGCAGTGTTCCATCATGAACATATTTATTTTGTTTCTTAGCTCACTTGTCATGTTTTTGAACTGTAGACTGGAAGTATTGCTGTCTTTTCCATATATATAATATATTTAAGTATAGTGAACCGTTTTGCTAGCCCTAAAATCAGAACCTACAAGCTGTCATAACCAAAAAGATTCTTCACTAACATACCTAGATGACCTACTGCGTTGTGTGTTTCCCAATTTTGAGCAGGATATTGAACATTTTTCTCCTCATTTCAACCATGAGAGAAATTTTGTCAAAAATCCAGGAGAAATGAACATCAAAAGGGCACTTTCATTACCTCAGATCAATCCTCCATCTATATCATTTCAACTATTTTGTTTATTTGCTACCTATTCGGCTTGGAAATAGAAATAACTAACTCACAGTTCGAAAACTGAAAGAACATTCAGATTTCCGAAGATTAATTTGTTTTAGGATATTGATGATTGGAAATTATATAAAAACGTAAACAAAATACAAATGACAAATGGAAGCAAATACACTGTTGCCAAAATTTAGTTCACTTCTCCGTTTTCCATTGGCCAGGAGCGCCCAGGCGCCACCTACTAGTTGCGCGCGCCGAACTGATTTGTTATTATCATCAAACAAAACAATTCAAACAAAACAATTCAAACAAAACAATTCAATCAAAACAATTCAAACAATTTAATTCACCAATCTATATGGTGCATAAAATTATCATCAAACAAATAAATTCAAACAAAACAATTCAAACAAAACAATTCAAACAAAACAATTCAAACAAAACAATTCAAACAATTTAATTCACCAATCAATATGGTGCATGAAATTATCATCAAACAAATAAATTCCAACAAAACAATTAAAACAATTCAATTCACCAATCTATAAATGGTGTTCATGTAATAATCATCAAACAAATAAATTCAAACAATTTAACTCACTAATTTAATGTTCAAGTAATTATTGTCAAACAAATGAATTCAAACAACTTCGAAGGTAGGAATTCTTTTGATTGATGAATTAAAATGTTACATGAATTTAAACGATTGATGATATTTTTGCAACAATCGTTTTAAATAGATGAACGATTTGAAAAGATTGTTGTAAAAAAATCATCAAACAATTTTATTCATGATTGAAATATAAACGACAAACGAATAAAATTATTTGTGGACAACATTTTAAGCGTCAAACAATTAAATTCAACAATCATTTTAATTCTGAATACAAATTTTTTCGATTGATGAATACAAATGTTACATGAATTATTATGATTGATGCTATTTTGATGTTGGTCCTCAGAATTATAGGTATTTAAATGTTTGGTGGAAATTATTTATAAACCAATGCAACTCTTGCAACTCTTGTGTGCATCTAACAAAATAATGTACAATATTAAATCAACAATAGTTTCAATTGCACCGGGAATAAATATGAAACATTTTAAATGTCTGATTTATAATTTACAACGAATTGGTAATAAAAAGTAAAACGGCGTTCCATACATGTCTGGCCTGTCGATTGTATTAACTGTCAACTGTTATATTCAAATTTTGTATCAGAATTCTTCATTCAAAATATAATATGCGAAATGTAGACGAAAGTGAAATCGAAGAGAATGTTCTGGTACTTGCATATCTCCAAGAAGTGTAAAATGAAGCATCCATCTTTGAGAAAAATTTATTTATTCTGCGCTAAGCATGACAATAAGCGTGAAACAAAGGTTAGTAAGCAATGGACTGGACACATCTACAACTAATATCACTTATACGTGTCTCGCTGGTTGCATGCAGTTGCATGTATTATGTTCTCAATTCCCATTCCTTCCGGATTATTATGTAGGTTAGCAGGAATTGCAGGTATGTTAATGTAACTTTCGGAGTTCGTAGAAAAAGCATAGTATGTAACGCGTTCATAAACTCTTCTAGGCACTCGTTTATTAAACACTCGCCCCGCTCTGCTCCGCTCGTGCTTAAAATACTCATTACTAAAAGGACGTTAATAACACTTGTTACATAATGTACTATTTTCGACATGGTATTATACATGTATTGGAATAATTCAGTAAAATATAGAATAGAGAATTAAAATAAGATATAAGTACAAGATTTAAAATAGTAATAATATAATAATACATAATAATCTCTGATATAAAGGAAAGAACTAATGTACAAACTGCATTCCACACAGGATTTATATCTATAGAATCGTTTATACAATAGAAACATTCTTCCAATAAAAAACATTCCACTTCTAATTTGAATGAACATTTTTTATTCTTTCTGGAAGACAGTTAAACATTTTGAGACCAAGATGATCAGGAGTATCAGATTTAACTTTCTTTTAATTGAATATTGAAAAATAAGTCTCTAGAGTTGAAGAAAGATGATACTTTTCGAATTTTTTCAGTACATATTGAACGAATCGTCCAGTAATCCATGGATCATAATATACTCTAGCTGGTGAAAAACAAGTTCCGAAGTTCATTACCTATCAGAAAACCACATCTTGACCCGTCTTGACCTCAGTAAAAACCACACGGTTTTCCAGATATTTTGAGAAAATGTGTATTTGAGCGTTTTAGGAAAAATTCGAAGGAAATTTCCGAAAATGTTACATCAAAATAATGAATTGACGAACGAAACAAAAAGAACAAGCCTGATACCTTTTTGTAATTAGAATTTCAACCTATGATTCTTGTTTTTGCATAAATAGATTGAATTAACTTTAATTCAAGCATGGCCGTATTATTGATTATTATAATGTCATAATTAGAATTATACATCAGGAAATATCAGACCACTTTCCTAGTGAGGTAGTGATAGTATGAGACCGAGTATGAAACGATCCAAATATCATAATTATGGGAATTCCTACTTTTTACTTCATATCTGCAATCAGATTATTATGAGAAATAATGAAGAGGTATACGCTAGGCAAATATTCTAGATAAGCCATACATTTTTGCGACAAAACTTGATGATGGATTTTAAGATAACAAATTTTTATCATTGAACAAATATAACCATCAGTAGTTATTTGAATCCTGATGATCTTTTTTTTGGATTTTCCAGCTTCAACTTTTTAGGAAGGTTCAATTTCGGGGAAACTACTTATTTCTCATTATTTTTTAAAGTCGAGAGTGAATTTGATATATATTATGTTCTTATGAGTGTTCCGAAAATAAAATGATAAGTTTTGTTAGAGGTTTTGTCATGCCTATACTTGCTTTTGTGTATCGGTAGATAAAGCTACGAGTAAACAATAATTCAGGTATTTTGGTATTTTCCAGTAAACAATAATTCAGGTATATTGACATTTTCCAACTCAGTTTTCTTCCACACATCAGTAAAAGGTGGTAGGCTCGGTGGAAGCTAGGTATTCAGATAATAGTTTACTAATGCCTAATGCCTTATAGCATATCACTGTATTATATCACTATATTTTTTATTACCTATACTATACCAAGATTTTACCGATGATTGGTCATCTGCTCCGTCTTCTGGATGAAGAGCATTCGAATAATAATTATTGTTTTATAGGTTGCACCGAGGGTTGTACCAACACCCCGGGTAACAGCGATACCGATACATCAAACTTCGTTTTTGAAAGTAAAATGATAGAAATTCCTCGGGAAATTATTTCGTGTTACGCTATTTCCTATTTCTTTTTCCCGAGCAATTTTATTTCATCATTATTATTTCATCATTTTCATCAATAAATATTAGATTCACCCAGCGAGACACCCAGTATAAGCGAGCCGATGACATGACAGGAACTGTCATTGCGTCTCCACATCTGACGGGATATGTTGAGCCTCTATACCTCGCTCTATACTTATTTCAGGTCGTTTCAGGTTGACACTAGCTAATCGTTGAAGAATAGATAACAATAATATAATGCATTACTGACTATGTATATGATCATGGACTTGATCATGGGTTACAACCATGTTACAACGTTACAACTATCAGGGAATAATATCGAGAGTACAGCTAGGGGGCTAGCAACCTCATTGAGTACTACGTCGTTCACATTCATCTGTAATATTCTCGGCAGTAGGTATCAGTAAGTATCAGTAAGTCTTTATTATATTATGTTTCATGTTCTCCACTCTCATTGCTTTATTGTCTCGCCCGGTATACTACCTCGAGTCGAGAAAGAACAAAAGAACTGCTTAGTGATGTCACTGCGATTTTGGTAAGCTTCCCTCGTCTGTAGTTTTGGAAGTGCAAAATGTCATCTTATTGATCTCATTAATCATAGATTTTACACGAGGTAAATATCTGAAATACTCATCATAACCAAGTACCCGCCACTGGAACGATCTTGGCAGTGCCTCAGACCAAATGTCAAGTCGTCAAGTTGTTACACTAGTTACTACTGAATTAATTAAATTGAACGTCATTTGAAAACATGCTTACAAATTTAATGAAATCAGCATCAACTGAAACCACAGCTGAAATTGTGGGCCGAGCTGATTGCATTGTGAAATAGTGAACAGGTGAATAACAATAACGAAAATTAATTAAACCACAGCCTTCTTTAAAGAGGAGGATGTGATCTGATAAAACAAAACAGAAATATTTTGACGTTTATAGACCCAAAATTCGTCGAACATAACCTATAATAATGAAAGAATAATAAACATAAAATGGTGACAAAATAACAAAATACTTACACTTGTGGGGGTTAACAATACACCCGCTTGTCCTATGTTCGCCAAGATATCAGCCGTAGTTATCGATACATGAGAACTTTGGCTGTCGTTCGAAAAATCCGAATGGTTTGACATCCCATCGCTCAGATCAGACTTCATATTATTACTTGCTTTCGACTTCATCTTGTTGTAAAACACAAACACAAGCCAATCGAGTTAACCTTGAATTCGTGGTGTCCAAACAGCTGCCGTTTTTTCGGCTTCCAAGGCCCACTATTTGTTTCCGCGTATCCGACGACCGATTGAGTTACGAAAACTCTTCGAGGAGTTCGAAGTGCTTACAAACGACCGAACTACAAGAAGAAAAACACGACGAATGAGTCACTCGAAGGGAAACCCTTTCTTAGAACCACCGACTGGATGTGATGATGTCACCGACAGAAATATCTGTTGGCCAGTGGCCACACAGGTTTCGGCCAATGACAACGGGAGACAGCACGAGCTGGCGCGAAGCGGACCGTTCGGCTCGTGTTCTTGGAACTCGTTGTTCAAGTTAACAGCATGAGTCACCAAGGTAGTGTGGGTAGATGAATAGCAATGATCATGGGCGCTGCAATGGGGTTGCGAGATGAACTTCTCGATTTATTTGGATCGGTAATCGTTTTCAGCAGTTTCAAAATTGTTGAGCGTGGTTCACGAAAGGCAATCCATGCATCTTGAGTGGAAAAGTAACACTGAAAAGTAGTACCAGGACACATCTGCGACATGACATCTCTAATATGTCATGATGAGGCAACACTACGATATCACGAATGTTGCATCGCTGCAATGTACACATGTGGACTTCGTAATTCAGAGGATTTGTAAAAAAAATTATTAAGATTCTTGTTGGGTGAGAGAGAAACGAGAGCATAAAGTTTTCGAACCATTCCCAAACCTCATTGTCAGATTATTCACAGTGAATCACGTGATACATTGGACGCATGCTCATTCGCTCGTAGAAAAAGGATTATTAACGAGACCCTCGAGGTCTCGAGAGGAGGGAAATACATTCTTGAAAGCCTAAATCACTATAAACGATCACATTGGGCTGACGCCATGCTAAGTGGACCAGAATAAAACCCTGACCAAACTCAGCCCTCACAATTTTATTGCAAGATATAATCATCAAAAAGCACGAATCTCAACAAATCATGTGATGGGAATGGTTCGAAAGATTCATCAGGCACTTTCAAAAAGAACACATAAATATACGTTACTCAATAAAGTAAAGCTAAATTTGCAAACATTCGTTACATTGCTATCAAATTATTCTTGCTTTGCTTACATCTCGCCGACACAAACTATATAATTTATAATTTTATTGATACAAATACGAGAAACTGATCTCATCCTGATGGTTGATAGAGAGCTTATTGCTATGGCTTTATCGAATAGTGGTTCATAAAATGACAAAAACTACCTTGGCAGTAAAAACACAGCACTTTACGCCTCGAAAAGGAGTAAAGAATGGTAGGTTTTATAGCTAGTGGTGGAAAAAATAATTTGTTCAACGTTACTCAGAGCAATTTTTCTAAAAGTTTATTTCCATTCATAATCATTAGACATCTATTTGACATCTGAAATTAAATGGTTCTCAGCTGGTATCATTGTTGAGAAAATATGAAAAACTCAAGAAGAAATCAAATTGCTTGTTTATTTTCCTATATAAAACGTGTTATTGAAGTATATTGTGATCATGAGTAGGTATATGAAGTGTGTCCAATGACAAAATAAGAGCAAGTAGCTGACGTAAATCAGTAAATGCCTATCCGAAGACAGGCGGAAAAAGAAAGTGAAATTTAGAACTTTTTCGTGAAATATCCTGATAAATAGTGGTTTGTTCACATTTTCATTATCAAATTCGTGTTTTTGATGCAAAAATACGTATAAGTACCAAAAAAAAATTCCGAAAAAAAAAACCATCACTTGATAAATGCAAAATTACCGATTATGTAATCAACAGTATAGATTACATTTATTCAAGTGAACTAATGTCATTATGATTAATTCTTTGGTTTCCTTGATTTCTATAATTGAGTATTCAAGTGTATATAATCAAGGTTTCTATTTAGTAATATTCAACCTACGCCACTGTGTCCATCCATCAGATCACTGTTCTCTCTCATCATAGGCAACCCGAAATTCAATATTTCGTAGTACGGGTTGCCTTTGTCAATAATCTTGAATTATCTGCATTCGTAAATAATGGTTACATCATCAGTGTTGAATTTCTAAGAATTTTTATAATTAGCCCCTCCACCTAGCCATGACCTCGAAATCAAAATTCATTTGATTCAAAATAGTGTACGAGTACGAAAATAACTGAAATAAGCTAAACAGCTAGATTGCCGTGAATTTATAGATTTTCGTTTCTTCAGTTTTTCAGAATATGGTGGCTCCCATTGTAAATCCTGTAAGTAGATCAAGAAAATTGTGAAAATCTTGTTTCTTGAAATGTTTTTATGCGATATTAATCTTGATTTTTGCAGGAAATTCCTTACAATGGAGAGATACCTGGAGGACTGCAAGCTGGAAAAATGTGTAGAATCCAGGGGGTGACTCTCCCTGAAGCTGACAGGTATGTAATCATGGAATTTTGTTATATATGCCTTATTACCATTGATTTTCCAAGAAATACTGAATTCATTACTCATTGATCAAAATAGTTTCATGATCCTATCATTGTTAATAACCTATCATTAAGTTGACCTGACCTTTAACTTCAATAGCTCCTCCTTGAAAATGTAGGTATTTATACTCCTATATTTATATTCTTATAAAACTACCTATATTGTGATGAAATTTCTGTTTATAAACAATAATTAGGTGGAGGAGATAGGGATAAAATGATTGGGACAAGAATGAAGGCCTATTATTTCCAGATTCAACATCAATTTGCAAGTGGGCCCAAACAGCAGCCCCAGAGATGACACTGCTTTGCACATTTCTGTTCGTCTCAATCAGGGTTACATTGCCAGAAACTCTTTCAGCAATGGAGAATGGGGTGATGAACAAGGTGATGGTGAATTGCCCATAGGCAATGCTCAGTCATGGGAAATGATCATTTTGGTAGATCACAAAGACTACAAGGTATTCAAAAAATACTAATTTCACTGATGATTAAACCTAGAGAATATCCCAAACCACATTTCCCGAAAAATATGACTTGTAACCATATTTTTTTAGGTGGCAGTCAATGGTCAACACTTTTGTGAATTCCCACACCGCATTCCTTTCAGTCAGGTCAATCAGCTGCTCATAGATGGTGAAGTTTCTGTTACCCTCATATCCTGGGAAGGCATCATGGGGGTGTCAGGCTCAGAAAGCCAGTCTAGGGCTTCCCAAGTCAATGCAGAGGGGCCTCAAGGCTATGGGGCGCCGCCGCAAGCTTATGGGGGGCCTCAGCAAGGGTACGGGGCTCCCGCCGGCGGTTATGGGATGCCCCCGCAAGGCTATGGGCCACCGGTACCCCCTGGGGTGAGTGGACATCATTTTAGGCTAGTGAATTTGACACTTCAAGTCTTTCCGAAAAAATATGAGTAGGTTATGTCCCTGAAGTCTATTTCTATTGAATATCAAGTTACATCCAAGATTCTTCAGTTCCTGAGTATTTTTAATTTTGACTCATCCAGAAAAAAATCCTGCTATGTATTTTATTCTCCCACAAAAAAAACAGTGAGGAATTCCATTCTATATGTATGTCCAAAATATTTCAAGAAACAAGACAAGAAATCAATTATTCATCATAATTTCCGCAAAAAAAACTCATTCTTTTGTTTTTAATGAAATGATAATAATTGGCTTACCAGATCATACTACCTCTGTTATGCTCGCCATGACTATTTTTATTATTTTCCGCTAAATATGAAGTCCCTATAAACTATTTTCAACCACTTCAAATACAACACACCAAAGGCACCACTCCTTCCTGGTCGGCTAGCCGTACCACCGTGTATCGTCAAGTGTCATTTATTACCACTACATTGGTCTTTGAAAATAAATAATATTCACCATCACCAGAGCTTATTACTATGTTTCAATACTTGGCTCTTGGACTGCCGAAATTTGTAATGCCATATTTTTCGTCACATCACATACAATATTCAAGTTATACTTATACTTTTTGAATAGGAATTTCACATTCTCATGGCAGTTTTTCAAAGTGATTTCGAAAAAAATATGTAATTCATACCAACTCTTCTAGAATTTGAGATATCAGCACCAACTTTAGTTTTTCAACGGTAGATCATAGCTCACCATGACTTAGTTACAAATAACTTTTTTTTCTCTTTCAGATGATATGTCGCAGTGATAGTTTTGTGTTGATAACAACGGAGTTATCGTCATTTAATCAAAAACAAAAAAAAATATTCGGAAGCCGCCATCTTGAATTTGTAAATTTAAACAAAAAATCACGATCTCCGACCTCAAAAACCCCCACCTACCAATTTTGAATGGAATCGGACCAAATCTTGTCCGCCATCAATTAAAAAAAAATGGCTGCTCCAAGATGGCGGACAAGATTTGATCCGATTCCATTCAAAATTGGTAAGTGAGGATTTTTGAGGTCGGAGATCATGATTTTCTTGTTATAATTCATAAATTCAAGATGGCGGCTTCCAAATAATTTTTTGTTTTTGTATAAATGACGATAACTCCGTTGTTATCAACACAAAACTATTACTGCGACATATCATCTGAAAGAGAAAAAAAAGTTATTTGTAACTAAGTTATAGTGAGCTATGGCCTACATTTGAAAAACTTAAGTTGGTGCTGATTTCTCAAATTCTAAAAGAGTTGGTGTAAATTTTATATTTTTTTCGAAATCACTTCGAAAAACTGCCATGAGAATGTGAAATTTCTTCTTGAATATTTTCATAAATAAAGAAGTTACGGAGGAGACATGAAAATGATCAAAATCTGTTTTTTGCGTATAAAACAAAAACGAATAGATTTTATCAAAATATTTGTTCACATTATAGTTGGCCTTGACAAACCCCACATTTGGTGTCATTTAACCGACCTCGTATCTCTCACCGTCAAAAAGATACCCATGGTGAGCATGGTAAGTGGGACACACTGTATAAACCTCGGAAGTGAGGTATTTCTTCCCTCAGTGCATTGTAGCACCCTCTGGCTACAAAACCACCTCTGGAAAAATCATGCACTTTACTCTCTCGATATATGATCTACTATTATTCTACATAAAACATGGAATAAAAAAAAGGAAATTAATTGAATTGACACCACATAGGTATTCTGTTTACAGCCAAGACTACAATGAAAAATTGCAAGTGATAATAATCATAATCTTGTTCAAACAAAAATGGCATTCTTATACAGTGTCATTCATAAAGTCGGCATCATATGGGAAAAACTTTTATTAATGACTTATTTTGGAATTCGAGTTGGACTTTGAGTTTTGCTTCCAAAAAGATGAAAAATGGCCTACTCAATCGGAATCACGTGACTTTCGCTACATGTCAAAAGTGACATTTTTTCAAATTAATCGCTGAAAGTAGGCTTATTTGTTCGAATATCGAAAAAGTTTGATTGAAAAAGTTGTCTCGAGCAAATTTATCAATAACTTCGTTGATAAAATTAACACTATATCTATCTATAAGATAGAGTAGTGTAGTGTAACTCGAGCGTTTCAACGTAAAGCGGTGTTTTGACGATGGGATAACCAGATGTCGTAGGTCCTGAATTAGTTCGTACTTTCCGGTGTATATTCGGATGGCTTACCCAAGAGTTTCAGTGCATGAAATTCAAATAATAGTGGCATAGTAGTAGCATAAAAATGTTGAATATCGAAAACAGTTTCAAAAAATAATTTTATTCATCAAATTGTTCAGCTTTTTTTCTCAAATTTGCTGGTACGGCCCAGCCGACCCTGACGAGCCGTCACTGAGTAGTCCTCAAAATAAATTGAATTCGCCCAAGGTCATTAGATGATGTGATGACATTCAGAACAACGGAGGAACATCCTAACTCATCTAGCATATTGAAAGTCAGGCATGTTTTCCTGTAGTTTTAAATGTCATCACAACGTTATATGACTTTGACGACCACGAATACATACATTCCTGATGCAATTTCGATTTTTATTTTTTCCTAGGCAAATCCTGAAAGCGGTTTTGACAGCTTTTTGGATTCGGCACAGAATATGCTGGCTGGAGCTATCAAAAGTGGGGCTGCCGAGAAGCTTTTGGGCGGGCTCTTATCTTCCGGTGGCAACCAGCAAGGGCAGCAAGGATATGCCCATCAAAACGCTGTAAGTAACTCCAGATCGAACTAGAGCTTTGGACAGTATTCAACTTGCATTTTACATTCAGAGTATTTGGTTACCTTCTTCAATAATATCTGGGTGTTTATATTTTTACTGGTAGAGATCAAATATAAAGTTAGGAAATAAAGAATGTGAACAAATTTCGGTAATTTTGCACTTATCATGCGTTGGGTTTTTTTTCGAAAAATTTTTTTGGTACTCACGTATTTTTGTCTGAAAAACACGAATTTGATAATGAAAATGTGAACCAACCACTATTTATCAAGATATTTCAAGAAAAAGTTCGAAATTTCGCCTTCTTTTTCCCCTTGTGTTGGATGCATTTACAGCTACTTGCTCTTCTTATTTTGTCATTGAACACTTCAATGACACATTTTTATATAGAAAATTCAACAGGAAATATGATTTTTATGGAGTTTTTCATATTTTGTGAACAAGCACGATTGAACAAGCATAACAGATGACGGCCATTTTAATCAATAGTCAATCCAAATATGAGATGTCAAATGTCTACGATTGCTTTTGAATGACATTACATACGCCATTATTTTTAGTTATATTCTTCCTTCTTTTCACTAAACATGGATAAATCACAAGAAAATCATATTTCTATTTGACTCATATAATAGAAAAAAATGTGTGGTACATTGTGATCACTGGCGTGTTTAGAATCTCGCTTTAGGGGGGCCGAGGCTGAAATAAAAAATGTTGCAAAAATTTGTTTTGATACATTGACCGATATAATTAAACGAAACAACACCAGAACAACCATTCTTTTTTATTTTGGCTGAGCAATGAACAAACATGGAAAATAGCACACTTATAAATTTTTTTATCAATTATTTTAACCTTACCAGTCTTCGAGGCATATTCGTCTGGCTTCACTTGTGGCGAACCTATTTATTACATTTTCAATATTCAAATCAACTTCTTTGTGAATATTAAGTAAAGTTAGACCATTCAAACGCTCTTCACCCATGGTTGACCTCAAGTGGGTTTTCAAACGCTTTATGGTTGAAAAGCTCCTTTCCGCTGTTGCCGTTGATACGGGTAGGGTCACAAATATTTGCAGTAAAATCTTTATTCCAGGGAACAAACTCGCCCCAAAACAAAGTGCTTCGATTGCTGTAGAGGGCAAATCTGGTTTATTTGTCCGTATTTTTTGCCACATCATTATTTCAGCTCTTAGTTCTTGTTTTGATATGACTCGAGATTACTCATGCAAAGTTACCACCGCCACCAACTACCTAACTCAGCGACTCTACAGTCTACAGCTAACTGAACACTCTGAACAGTAAACGCTGATCATTTGGCAGCCACGTGATCGCCACCGATTATAATTGCGATTATATGAACGGAAACGGGAACACGATCGCCGGTCAGCCTGACCGGCGGTCGAAGAGAATAATATTCTTCTTCTCAACTGTTCGTGGATCCACTTTAGGTATGAACTAACGATTCGACGAGTTTTTCAGTGTATAAAATATTCACACCGTATAGCATAAAACAATCATCATATATTAATAATTAAATGATAGATTTCTATGAATATTAAATAAGACTGGATGAACCGACATTTTTGTGTTTTTTTATTCGAATGTAGCCTGCTTTGGGCGGGGCCCGGGCCCCTCTGGCCCCCTCTTTAAACACTCCGATGATTGTGATATATATAAATTGTCCAATGATGGAAAAAGAAGGGCAAAGTGTTCTAAATGCGATCCAGAAGACAGGCGGAAAAGAAGGTGAAATTTTTAGCTTTATAGTGAAATATCTTGATAAATAATGATTTGTTCACATTTTCATCATCAAATTCGTGTTTTTCAGACAAAAACACGTAAGTACCAAAAATAATTTTCAAAAAAAACCCATCGCATGATAAGTGCAAAATTACCGAAGTTTCACATCATTTTATTCAAAAACATGTAATTTCTGAATACATAAGTAACATTGATACTGTTTCCATCATTCTGGAATTGAAAACTTCATTTTGTTTATGGTTATTAGAACATTCACACCCATTTTAGTGAACATAGCCACCCTTACATTTGCTTTTTGTGTTTTTTCATACTAACTGCCTATTTTGCCTAGTGTCACCACACCAGTGCATTGCGTTAATTTGTTTCCACAATTTTTGCTGTTTTCATTCATTTTTCATTCACTTTACTGTATGTGATTTGGAATCTATTGACTTCTTTTATCATAATGATACGCCACAATAATAAAACTGTTGAGAATTGTAGTTTGAACTGTGTTGAAAATAATGACAGCTTTTATCCCAAGATGTAAACTTCCTAGAGGTACACAATATGAGTTTTTTGCTACTACTGTATGCGAATCAAATATCTGCTACTGATTTCTTAATAGTGTTCATTTCAACACAAATTTTCATGATGATACAGATTTTGGCCATTGAAGGCACATACTTTTCATTAGGAAAGGAATTTTTGGCCTATTGAAACATATACCTGGGTATATTCAAGTGGGTCTATGTTTCTATCTCATTTGCTTGAGTTGTTTGACATTTATTTCCAAATGACATTCCATCACAATCCTTAAGAACATGGATATTTTGACACATACTTAGCTCGAGGTCTGTTCGTTTGTGTTGCTAAACTTGCTAAAGTTGATTTTATTTCCATAGTTGTCTCTGTTCATGACATTATGTAAACAGAGAAAGTCATATAAAAAAATCAAGTTATGTCATCAAAAAACAATGAAACTCATTTCTGCAAAATATTGCTACACTAGAAGTAGAAGCCATATAAAGCCATATAAGTGAAAGTAGAATTCACCCCTTATTTTTTAGTTGTTTTTCGTGGAACAAGGTAACTATAATATTTATTCTGGGATCTATTTTTTCTAACCTAGATCACTGCCTATTTCTTCAAGATTATCTTGTAAATCTGCTTCATAAATAATCGTCATTTTATGTGGCTTTGGAAAATTGAAGTTATCACAAATTTCATCTGCATCAACTTTGTCATTATAGTGTATAATTCCTTTGAGATTTGGAAGATTACAAATTTTCATTTCTCACACCGAATTGCCTATTGGTTGAGGGAAATCATAACCCGCATTATCTCGAATTTGGTGATGGATTACTCCATGTATGAGAATCTAACGTTTTAACCAAAATGCATGATTACATTTGAGATAAATAACCTAACACTGGGCAGAATTGGACAATTTAGTACGGAAAAACTTACAAAACCACACGTTCTCCCTCAATGAACCTAACACGAACATTATCGAATAGAAATATGGAATCTACCCAGATCTTCCGAAAGACCTCGATCCCAACTACCAAGACAAAAAACAAGCTCCCGGGCCGGTAGAAAGCCTCTTGTCAGGCCTACTGTCAGGCGGCAACAAACAACCATCACAACCTGGCGCCCAACAACAAACCACCCAACAACAAAACGTAAATTTCGGAGCATTACTGTCCGGTCTTCTAAGCGGAAACCAACAACCCCAACAACCCGATGTGGTACCGCCAACACGACGCAATACTCAACAAAACGTACCTGCGAACTCCCAAAACCAAGGAGTAGACTTCGGGTCCTTACTGGGAGGCCTATTATCAGGTGGTACCCAACAACAAGGACAGGTACCACCTCCACAACAAGGCGGTACACAACAAAACTTACCTGGAAACACACAACAGCAAAGAGTAGACTTCGGGTCCCTGCTAGGCGGTTTATTATCAGGTGGTACCCAACAACCAGGACAGGTACCGCCCCAACAAGGACAGGTACCGCCCCAACAACAAGGTGGTACCCAACAAAACATACCTGGAAACGTACAACAACAAGGAGTTGACTTCGGGTCCTTGCTGGGAGGTCTCCTATCAGGCGGTACCCAACAACAAGGACAGGTACCGCCCCAACAACAAGGCGGTACCCAACAAAACGTACCTGGAAACGCACAGCACCAAGGAGTAGACTTCGGGTCCCTGCTGGGAGGCCTGTTATCAGGTGGTACTCAACAACAAGGGCAGGTACCGCCCCAACAACAAGGACAGGTACCGCCTCCACAACAAAGCGGTACCCAGCAGAACCAAGGAGATATCGGATCGTTCCTGTCCGGTCTGTTGTCCAATGGAAACCAACAACAGCCAGGGCAGGTACCATCATCGCATGGTACTACTCAGCAAACGGCGCCTGCCGGCCAGCATTCTCAAGGCGTGGACTTGGGCTCTCTGCTAGGAGGCTTGTTGGGTCCCAGTCAACAAAAACAACCTGGGCAAGCGCCTGGTACCCAAGGTACTACGCAGCAACATAATGTCGATGTGGGCGCTCTTTTGACGGGATTGATGTCGCATATCCAGACTAGGCCCATACAAGAAACCAATCCGAGTGTAGCACCGACGGTACCGCAGAATCAACATTCTCAAGGTCAAGGCCAAGGTCAAGGTGGGGGGTTCGACTTGAATTCGCTGTTGAACGGGCTTCTGTCGGGTGGGGGGCAAGGGAATAGAGCTCCGGGTGCTCCGGGAGGTCAACAGGTGCCCTTGAGCGGAGGTCAAGCGCAGACAGGTGGTTATCCTAATGCAACAGGTGGGATGCAACAGGGTACTGGTGGTGGTCAAGTACCCCCTGGGGGGAATAGGGAAGCACCGAAAATGAGCCAAGGGGATTACGAGGATGTTACGGATCAGTTGGCCCAACTGATTGCACGAGAAGGTGGAAAAAAAGTTTGAGGGTTTTGATTATTTATTCTTGGTTTCTTGTTCACCATAGATTACTATTTGCACTACAGTATTTTTTCTAGGGTGATACATTATAATGATAGAAAAATTTGACGGTGGATTTCTTGCGAAGAAATGAAAAAAAAAACCATAGACAACTGCTTTTCAAAGACCCATATTTTTCGAGATACAGGGTATTTAGTAAAATAATCAACTTCTTCAACAGTCCGCCCCACATAATGAAATTCATTCAGCTTTCGGTTTGATTTGACACAACAATTTGAGTAAATGAGTAAACAAAATAATTCAGCTTTTATGTTCCTATTCTCTTGATTTGTAAAAAAAGAAGTAATTAAATTAGTTCGAATTGCTCAATCGAATGAAGATATTTCATCTACAAAATTTTAAAAAATCTAATTATCTAGGGTGTTTCACAGATAAAGGGAAATATTTCAATGGTAGATAGTGGTCGCTTACGTGGTTCTGAAAATACCATATTTGATGAGTCTTACAGTCTTTATAACGGAGATACAGGGTGATTTATCAATTTTGTATAATTATTCACACATCCATAAGTATTAAACTACCCAGTATATTTTTCTCAAATTTGGTATGGGGTTTGCACTTGGGACGTTGAATTCACTGACCTATCGGGCTGAATGGAAATACAGGTTCGGCTTCAGGAAAAATTCACATTCATTCGAAATATAAAATAAATACACTGTATTCTTCTTCAGTGCTTTGCAGCCTGACTGTCTGATATAATACCGAGATTGACATAGATATCCGTCTTCGATTTTCTATTGATCACACCGGCTCCAACTCCAAGAGGGGGTTTCGAACCATCTGTGTTCATTGCGTGTTCGGTGTCTGAGAATTCCAATGTCCTTTATAAAGACTGTGAGACTCATCACAAATATGGAATTTTCCTAAACACCTTGGCGACCCCTATCATCGAAATATTTCCCTTTACCTGTGAACTCTTGACTCTCTGTATCCCAAAAACTACAGGTCTTTGGAAAAGAGAAATAAATGTATCATTTATTCTATTTTTTGCGAGGAATGCACCCTTGATTTTCTTGCCCTATGAATGTTATTGAGAAAATGTAATAACCCTGTATAGTAGCTATCATAATTATTAATTTAACATGAAAGAACATTTTGAATAGAGGAATACATAACATAATCAGGTTAGTATTCCTTCATTATTGAAAAAAGCTTTCTGTGATGTAACGGGTAATCAGCAATCCAGGCAGTCCAGGGTGTCTTCGAATTATTTCATGGGCATGGGAGGATTCGAATATTCATGGAAACATTGACTTATTTGATTATTTGTTTGGGAAGAAATATTTATTTTACACCTCATTTAAACCTCGAGTAGAATACGAATCCTTCAAATTTCATCTACATCATACCGGAAACTTTAGAGTAACTCTTCACCAATAGGAGTTGTGCCTCTCATTTCGCCAGACATATTTTCACACGGAAAAATTGCCTTATCATGGAAAGGATTCGAGTTCTCGTCAGAAACTTCATTTGATTTTTCTCAAAAAAAAAGTGTTATTTGAGTTGCTAGAATTCCGAAATCGTATATTACATAGGTAATTGATGTGATGTGACTTCATTTCCTACGATTATAAAATATTCATGCGAATCATGTAAATACGTTCCAAACTGTTCAATCATCTATTGTTCGTTACGTTTTCAAGAAATGTATCTAAACTGATATGGTGACTAGTCCTAAGAGTATGTTGGGCAACACTTGATTATACCTGGTCCTGAAGTGAGCAATATGTTCTTGAAATCTTGTGCCAATATTTCCACCTTTTTGCCCAATATGTTCCATGTTTGAGTCATTATAATTTATGTTATGAATATCTGGTTCATCATTGTATCAGATTTTTTCTTTAGGGTTGCCTAAAAGACATTGCATTATAAGCTACCTTCATCCCTTGCGTTAGGAAAATACAAAGATCCCGAATATGCCCGTATAGTCTGTTGGATCTTATCGGATCAAACATTCGAGCTGCAAAATTTCGATAAAAAACATAAGCCTCAATTCGAAAGGAATCACCAAAATCCACCAAAGACTTACTACTTTCTTCGGAAAAAAATCATCCGAAACTTCCTGGGTTGTTGCTTACTCGTTTTCCAAATAACAGATCACAGAAATATAAGAGATTATTTAGATAATAAGACACATGAGATTAGAAACAAAATGATTTACATATTTGTAGTTTTAAGTCATAACACTCTGCTTTCTGCTTAGATAAATCTCGAATTGATTGAAATTCTTGAACAATATATCATAGGAAACTCAATTTTTTACGAACTGATCATCAAAATCACTGAAGAATGTTGGTACTCAGCATCACAAACAAGTGCCACCTGCACAGATGCAACATTGGTATCATATTGGAATCACAATAAATTGGAGAAAGTCCTACTGACAGACAGAATGTCTCATATTGAGACTTTGAAAGTCCAACCCAAATAACAAGAATCTCAGGTAGATTTGAAGAAAATCTCAGCCAAACTCAGTGGAGATCCTGCAATAGGTGAAGGTACAACGCCCACAGGTGGTTGGTTATCACCAATAACCATGCAACAGGTTGCCGAAAAATATATGAAGCTCCGGAAACAAGCCATTGGGATTATGTTGTTAATGAAGTTGGTCAACAGGGAAACACAACTCACAGGTGAGATCTATCAACAATATCAAGGAAGTTGCAAAAAAAAGCACTATTATTTTTGGGGCTAGTATTTAGATGGAACACAATGCACTGGTCAGTTTTATTGTTGTCAGCAGCTTGCATGAACTCTAATGTGCTTTTATTCGTTGTGTTGTGACTAAAAAAGTAGCGGGAGTAAAATTAATCATATTCCAGTTGGAAAGGGTAAGACATTTTTGTGCTATTTGGTGGGAAAAGTTACTGTCATTCATTGAATGCTCTGTCTTTTGCAAGTGTCATTTATTTGAAAAACTGTTCATGAAGTTGTTCTTTGTAGAGCTAACCTAACTATACGAAATGACTTACCCTTGAAAATATGGTCCGTTGGTTCGCAGAGGTTATAGTTGATCAAGGGATGTCATGAAGTAATAAGGTCATAAAGTGTTCATTAATTAATGCCTTGTGATTTTGTAGCAATACGGATATTATCCACAACCTTCACAAACGGAACAAAGAGGCCCAATTGAGAATCTTCTTTCCGGACTTTTATCTGGGAGACAGCATCAACAAGTGAGTTTTCGGATAATGCAATGTTGTTTTTTCTATTTCAAAAAATAATTTCATTAGGCCGCCCTGGAATCTGGAATATAAGATTTGATTGTTTGTTTGTATGTATCGAATAGGCTCCGAAACTACTCAATCGATTTGGCTGAAAATTGGTGGGGAGGTAGCTTAGAGCCAGGGGAAGGTTATAGGATACTTGTTATCCCGGTACCATTAGTAAATTCAAAATGGTGGATATAATATATCGGACGAGTTTTGTAATTATGGTTCGATTCTATCCAAAATTGGTATCTGGGGGTTTTCGGGGTCGGAGATTATGATTCTTTTGTCAGAATTTGAAAATTCGGGCGGAACTTGGAAATTCAAGATGACGGAACCATATATCCCTATTAAAAACAATAATGTTCCTTGGGGTAATAAAGACAATCAATCAAAATATGGCGGACGAGTTTTGTAATTATAATCAGATTCTTTTCAAAATCGGTAGGAGTTTTCGTGATCGGGAGTTATGATTCCTTCGTCAAAATTAAGAAATTCAAGATGGCAGATCCAAGATGGCGGATCCAAAATGGCGGATTTTGTAATTAGGATCCGATTTTATTCAAATTTGGTATCTAGTGGTTCTCGGGGTCGGAGATTATGATTCTTTCGTCAAAATTAGGAGATGCAAGATGACGGACCCAATATTGCGGGCGAGTTTTGTAATTATGTTCCGATTCTATTAAAAATTTTCATCTGGGGTTTTAGAAGTCGAATATTATCATTCTTTCGTCAAAATTGGGAAATTCACGTGAACTAAAAAGAAGTTGAAATAAATGGTAGTTTGAAAAACTAAAGAAACACGCTTTCATAGATAGCGAAACTAAAAAGAAGTAGAAAATAAAATAATAATAGTTTCTTGATGGATATTGAACTGAAAAAATATATTATAGAAATAATGTATGTAGCAAAACAACGTTTGCGAGGTCTGCTAGTTAGTTATAAAAGAACTAAGAGTATTTTCGAATTTTATCTCAATGTTTTCCAGACCTGCTTGTCAGTACATAATGGGATTTTTTATGTTTTTTTATCTAGCAACAGCAACCTCAGTTTGGAGGCGGTCCTTCCGTGGGTGGCTTGGGAAGTATGAGTGGCTTTTTGGAGAACTTCGCTGGACAGCTATTTCATTCAAAATAAAAGTTTTTCCATTTTTCCATGTGGAAATCAGTGAGAAATTGAGTAGCTAGCTTAGAGAATACTCAAGTGCTATCAAAACTGCTATTTTTGCACCTATCTTCAGGTTGTAGCATTTATATTATATAATTTATTTATTAATTTAAAATTATCAATTTCCATCCATGAAACTAGTCTAGATACTACAGATCCTTTTTACGTTTATGATGGTATGTCATCCAACCAAAATCCACCAAATTCGAATCTTTTTTTTATGAGTCAGTAGAATTTCCAAAGCCCATATTGTTTTGGAAACTTCACATTCACATTTCACAAAATTCAAATCGCGTTCTTTTCTTTAGGATAAAGCAGAACAAATCACAACAATATGTACCTGGAAATAAAGGATACCTATTTTTTTTTATCACTTTTTGAACATAAATCTTACTACACAAAAAGATCCATTCACATTTTCATACTCTTTTGTTTGCATTTTTATCCTTTCAAATTTCAAATGTACTGTTTTATTTTATTCGTTTCATTTCATATGTAATATTTATTATAATTTTCATTATCTAAGTATATAAATCTTACCATTTATGAGTGTCAATTCCTCTCAATAAGTTTTCTGCTTTGGATCTTGAAGTAAATTTTTACTCTCTCCTTATGAAAATAATCTAAGATTCAAGAGTTTGTTGTTTCATAAAAAGTATATCAAACCTCAATATTAAAAATGTGGTGCTAATATGTTGCGTATTTGTACAATATGTTCATTTTATTTGTAGTTGCTCTCTAATGCTTCCAATAATACCGGGTGTGTAACAGGATCATGGTACACCAAACCATTTTGATAAATCAAGAAATTTGACATTTTTGACAATTTCATTGGATTCAGAAAATAATGCAGAATTCGAAAATGCAGTGATATACAGGTTGTTCCATTTGAAAATCAAAAGGTATTATCACTTCCGGTGAAACCGGAAGGGGAAAATGAAATATATTTATGTAAAAATATGACGTTCATCAAGTTGATTGCTCATGCCAAATTTTAATCACTTATCTCCTAAACTAAAAGAGAAAAAAGGGGGTGTACCATGATCCTGATATTACACCCAGTATACTCAAGTACTAACAAAATGTGTTTTTAGATATAAAAAATTATTGTATGTTGAATTTTTGAATACATAGTTTATATAATTGATGTTTTCAGAATTTCAGGAATCATGTTCAGTTACTTGACCCTCTCTGACCAAAATAAGAAAATACCCAAATGAATTTCTCATGTATATTTTCAATTAGGAGAAATACATAAAATTATAAATAAAAAAAAGTTCAATTGCAACAAGACTATATAAAAACCGAGATGGACAAACATATTGGATGTGTCAAAAACAAGGCATCAGAAAAAAGGCGCTGTACACTAACCAACGATCAATTTAAAATAAAGTACATTTCCTTCATATTTCTCCATACCAAGCATCAAATTTTGTTTATATTTCATTCCAAATACCTCGATTGGTATCATCAATAATATTATCTGGTCTATTTTCTGTTCGCGAGACCGAGTAAAAACATCGCGAATATAACAAAACTGAATCGGCTCCCAGCTCAAAACCATCCCTTGTTTCCGCACACCCATATCCATTTAAAACCTAATTCTCGTCGGAATCGGCTCCGATTTTCCTTCTCACGCTTTTCCTTGTTTTCGTGGACCATCTACCCCTGTTTTTCTTGTCGGAGTCATCCGCAGTTCTACTGCCGCTGACTTGGTGGTGGCTTCTCAAGTCTTTAGTGGAACACGAACTGGAACTGGAACTGCCAGACATAGAAATAATGATTATACATAACAAAGATATTTTTAAATAAATAATAGTTATTTATTATACAAGGGAAAAAAGTAGTAGATTTTAGCTCCAGGTTGTGTCTCCCGACGCGTAGCGGAGGGAGACAAAAAACCGTGAGCTAAAATCTAATATTTTTCCCGTGTATAATACACTTTTTTTTTCTGTGACAGAAGAAATGACGAATCAATATTGAGAAGATATTATATTATTTTGGAATCTGAAAATTATCGACGTGAAATTCAAAGTTTTTAACAGTAGGGACACCTGCGTTGTAGGCATCTTTATCATTCTTTTGAAGTAATCAAATATCTGATGTCACTTCTGTCAGTCTAATTCTGTGATATGATTTCAAAAAATTGCGAATTTAGTGGTTTAGTAATATACGTAACCGCGAAGTCGAATGGAAGATAAAAGAAATTGTAGTTCTTTCTCGGAGACGGTATTATTGACTCATTTTTCGGAACTATAGCACAACAAAAGCCATCAACAGTGTATATATTATATGTGATATATATCCGGGAAAAAAGTACTCACTTTTTTCCCACAGGAAAAAAGTAATTTATGAAAAGTGACATTTTATAACCTGCCAACAGAGATGAAATGCCAAACTTTTTTCCCGTCACAGAAAAAATGTATTTTTTTCTGTGACGTTTTCGAGATCAGATTTCTCGTTTATTAGAAGAAATTGCGAAAATCTGATATCATGGGAATATCCGTTAGCCTATATTTCATTGATATGCTAAATATATGTACTCATTTCAAAAACACCTCGTATAGATGAGAAAATGAAAGAAAATATCTTTAAATCTCTTTTAATTCCACTCCGTATACCTACTATCGATATCGGAATTAGTCATACTTGTTCGGGGATAAATCGGTTGAAAGGATGACGTAACTACTTAGTCATTTGAATGATGCATCAAATCGATCAGCAGTTTCGTTCTAGACTTCATCGAGTACGGTCGATAAGTGATAATAAAAAAGAACTCGTATTTAAGTCCGTATTTAAGAGTGGAAGATTAGAATGCATATTTGGCTTAGTGATTGTGTTTTCATTTGAGTGTGTGAAAGTGTGAAAGTAAGATGGTAAGTGTATTTGTATAATATACAGGGTGTTTCGAAATTCGACCGACAACGCTTGACAGGCGATGACCCTTGTGATTTCATAATTACTGAGATGGGGTCATACTTCTTCAAGTGTTCAGTTCTCGAGATACAGGGTGTCGAAGTTGAGAAATAAAAATAATTTTTTCGCAATAACTCAAGAATGATTGAATATTTTGCATTCCAATTCGGTATATGGTTTCATCTTCAAATGGGTAATTTTTTACCAGAAATTCATTTCGAAAATTTAATTCAGTGGTGCGCTACAGGGGGTTGTGGTAGCTTTTCCTCTGTTATTTTTTACGCCTCTGATGATATTTTGATTATTTTCGATTGCGCGAGTTCATTGTTCAATTCTGTTCAAAAAATGTCCCCTTCAACTGAGTTAATATGAACAGTTCTCGAAATATTTGTCCCAAAATAAAAGTTTGCATAGTAATTATTCATTTTCAGTAATAAAAAATTACAATTTTTTTTTTCTGCATGAAATGAATATTTCTGTTCAGCTGCAGAATGATATCTGAAAAGTACCTTATCTACTTACCACCAGAAAAATAATTTTGTAGTTTTCTACTGAAAATGATGAAATATTACTATGCAATCTTCTATTTTGGATCAGAGTTATGAATTTTGAACCACCCGCCTGTATCTGTTCTGATTAAATATCAATAAACAGTGAATCAAAAGTTGAGATAGGGGCATGTGAGCTGTTTTGACCTAACACCCTATATCTCTGTTATCATTTACGATGGACCCCATGTGTGATACACGGATAAAATCAGCTTTTCAGGAAGAATCTAAAAATGCGATAAAATACAGGATGTTCCATTTGAAATATCAATGTTGCTACTACTTTCTAGTAAAAGGGGCAACAATGCATTGTCGAAAGTATTTCAAATGAAGGGAGTGTATTCTAAAATCTAAGCATGCACATTTTCATGGATTTCTCGATATAAAGATAGTGAAAGCTCGTATATCTGACGGTTTGGTTGATATCGAAAGAGAACATACTGAAAATGACTGTTTTTTTTATTGTAAATATATTTGATTTAGTTTTACCCACTGTGAAAATATTTTCCATATCAAAAATATTCGGTGATTGTTATGACAGCTCGTTTTCTAGTGATTCCACGAATGACATCTGTATCAAAACTACAAGCCGAAGGCTAGGAATATTTCGTATACAGGGTGATCGTTGTTTGAGTTATGACTACCGCGACAATTTTTTCATATCAAACATCCGATATATTAGTATAGCGAAGTAAAATATACTATTTGGAATCAAACGCTGGAAGCAAAAATGTCAATTTTGTCACCTCTGTCAAAAATGCCTTCATCAAACGGAAAAAATTCGTCTCATCCTGTATAAAATATAATTACTGAACATCCGTTTACATATCGAAATGGGCAGCAGTATGAGTTTATTCAGTTGCCCGAATATCATTGATACCATGGCAACCGTTCAAAAGTTATACATGGAGTAATTTTTTCAAATTCAAACATGCAAGGTCAATATAACTCTGTAATGAAGTGCGATAGACATTTATTTTACATGAAGTACTGACATTATTTTGGCTAACTCTATTAGCCCTATCATTTACGACATGACCTGTAGAGAATCATTCGTGTCTGAGAAACTACGTCAACGCGGTATGTTTTTAATAGCAACCATATTTTACGAGAGTACCTACTGAATATAGAGGATCATGAGATATTTTCGAAAAACTTCCGGATTTTCTTGTCACCCCCTGTAAAACTATTTTTCATATCATCTTTTATCATAGATAAAATTTTATTCGGGAATTAATTGGTTACAAGGATGACGTAACTAATTAGTCATCAGGCTGATGAATCAAGCCATCTACTCATCAGTCGCATATTAGATTTCGTTGTGTACGGTCGATTCACTTGGTGGAGACACGTCTGATAGCATTTAAAAAAATTAAGAATAATTCCATATTGGTTCTAATGTCAATCTGAAATTTCGTATCTACACTATATAGTGACCATCATACTGATACTCAAAATGTAAGCACAATGAATTTCTGCAATTATTTTCAATACAGGGTGTTATTTAAGTACGTGGCCAAACTTGAAAGGGTGATTCTTTGAGTGATTCTAAGACGAAAAGTTCATATAAACATAGGTCCGGTAATGCTCCGTTTTCAAGATACAGGGTGTCAAAATGTTTAAAAGAAATCGTTTTTTTCGAAGGCAAGTGCTGCAATTCATACATACATATTTTTTGTTTTTTCATTGCATTAATTTTGATAGAAAATTCTAAGACTAGAATAGAGTATTAATATGAAAAAATATTAGTAAGACCCCAGTTTTTGATGGTTTAGTAGTTGAAATGTTTTATTGTGTTGTCACAGGGATGTGCAATGAAGTGATTTTTATGTTTTTTCTCAAAAACAAAGCATGATACGAAAAAAATTCTGGATATAAAAAAGTTGTAATTTTAGTTGCTCAATTTGAAACAAATATAAAAATTGCAAAAAAATCAGTGGCGCACATTTTTTCTGTTAAAAATATTGGTTACAGTGCCTTCCGGGACGCCACTGGACATGATAATTTTGATATAGTTAGGGTTAAATTAGCCCTCTACGACCTTGAATAACACTGCCAAATTTCAATTAAATCGGTTGAAGGGTTATTAAGATATTTACGAAAAAAACGATTTCTTTTAAAAATTTTGACACCCTGTATCTTGAAAACGGAGCATTACCGGACCTATGTTTATATGAACTTTTCGTCTTAGAATCACTCAAAGAATCACCCCTTCAAGTTTGGCCACGTACTTCAATAACACCCTGTATAACGATTTTCAGTTTACATTTCGCACATATGAACACTAATTTCAATATTTATATTGGCACTAGTGTCGTTATGAAAAAACTATTTGCTGAATTACAGATCATTAGGGGCCATTATTCATGTATACAGTGTGATTCAATTTGATCTGTCCTACTTACTTATGAATTCTCTTATACTGTGCCCGTCTAAAGTCCATTCCCCCCTTCTAATTTTTGAACCACTTGATATATCACAACGAAATTGGGAGGGCTCGAATAGGAGATGATGGCTCTGCGCCATCTTGAAATAGTTTTTGAAATGGAATACCCCGTATATTATTCAATTTTCGAAATTCTTGACAATCATTTAATACACTACTCCTAAATTCGATAGTTTTCGGAATATCAACGGTCTTGTATGAATATATCGATAATAATTTAATTTTTTTGTTACAGGATTGTTCACGGAAAATAATGTATGATGAGAGAAGAAATTGTATTCTCCACAATGGTGAGTTTCTTTACGTATTCCTATTCCGTATCTCATCATGATGTTTCTATTCATTGTATTGAATTGACTTTCAGTACGTAAGTCAATTTATTTCGAAATTTCTTCAAAATTTATATTCCTTGTGGAAGTTGTTGGCAGAAGAATTTCGGGTGATATGTTGTAGATCGAAGAAAAACCATTCGAGCTCAACATAAAAAGTGCATAGCAGAGAAAACCAGACAAGACACCAGCGACCGGTCAATCGGTCATTAGTTCCCCATTCCTGTTTTGTATTATATTCAGATTATTTCGAATATTTCTCGAAAATGCACTATTTGTTATTGAAGGCGATATATCATAGAACATTTTTCGATAGTCACTTATAATCAATCAATCATTTATTGTTCATCAAAACATTACAGTTTCATTACAATGTGAGCTCAGGCAGAAGTGAGATACGTGAAGAATAATAGTGCAAAGAGAATATTATCAAATATAAAATGTCCGTGCAATGTACAGTCTTCTTCAGAAAAGATAGTCACCTTTATGTCTCAATGGAGATTCGACAGCTACCCTCTCGAAAGGGGAGTATCAACCCTCGTTGCAACCAAGGTAGGCGCCTGATGAGTTAGGTACATGCAGTATTTCTCATTTAGGAGAGAATTGTCGACTATCTGTTCACATTTTTTGAGAAATAGATGTGTCACGTTTAAGAAACGGAATTTGAAGAAGTTTTCATATATATTTCAATTCCTTATTCCATGTAACTTTCATGATTTCAATTCTCAGTGTATTTCAAATTCGAAATATAATACCAACTATGTTTTAGATCAACGTAACGACGTGCTATTAATCACGAAAAATTTGCACAAAAGAGGAGAGTTCAAATCTCAATATATTTTGAATTCGAGATATTGATACCAACTATGTTCTAGATCGACGAAGCGACGTGTTATTAATCGACGGAAAAATTGCACAAAAGAGGAAACCAGAGCAGAAACCAACGACCGGTGATGAGTTTCTCACTCCTATTTACGAATTTCAATCAATTCATTTCATTTCGAATATTTCTACCAAATTCCAAATTTAGGGTTTAGGTATATACTTACAGTGTTTCTCATTTAGGAAAAAATTGTTGGCTATCTGTTCTGTTCATTTTTTGAGTAATAGAAGAATATGACGCGTTTCAGCAACAAAATTTGAAGAAGTTTTCTTTAATATTTGAGTTTCTTATTCCATGTAACTTTCATGATATCAAATCCTGATATATTTTGAATGCGAGATATTAATACCAACTATGTTTTAGATCAACGAAGCGAAGTGTTATTAATCGAAGGAAAAATTGCACAAAAGAGAAAAGTTCAAATCTCAATATATTTTGAATTCGAGATATTAATACCAACTATGTTTTAGATCAAAGAAGCGACGTGTTATTAATCGACGGAAAAATTGCACAAAAGAGGAAACCAGACCAGAAACCAACGACCGGTGATAAGTTTTTTATTACTATTTACGAATTTCATTCAATTCATTTCGAATATTTCTTCCAAATTCATTATTTGTTATGGAAGGCGATATATCACAGAACATTTTTTGATAGTCACATTAAGTCTCGATGGTGACACGACAGGTACCCTTACGAGGGGAGAGTATCAACCCTTGGCATCGGTAAACCCTCGTTGCAACCGGGGTAGGCGCCTGATGGGTTAGGTATATACAGTGTTTCTCATTTAGGAGAAAATTGTTGGCTATCTGTTCCGCTCATTTTTTGAGCATCAGAAGAATATGTCGCGTTTCAGCAACGGAATTTGAAAAAGTTTTCATCAATATTTCAGTTTCTTATTCCATGTAACTTTCATGATTTCAAATCTTAATATACTTTGGAATTCGAGATATTGATACCAACTATGTTATAGATCAACGAAGCCAAGTGTTATTAATCAACGGAAAAATTGCACAAAAGAGGAAAGTTCAAATCTCAATATATTTTGAATTCGAGGTATTGATACCAACTATGTTTCAGATCAAAGAAGCGACGAAATCGACGAAAAAATTGCTCAAAAGAGGAAACCAGACCAGAAACCAACGACCGGTGATATGTTTCTCATTCCTATTTACGAATTTCGATCAATTCATTTTATTTCGAATATTTCTTCCAAGTTTAATATTCAGGGGTGGGTTCCTGATGGGTCAGGTATATACAGTGTTTCTCATTCAGGAGAAAATTGTTGGCTATCTGTGCTAATCATTTTTTGAGTAATAGAAGAATATGTCGCGTTTCAGCAACGGAATTTGAAAAAGTTTTCTTTGATATTTCAGTTTCTTATTCCATGTAACTTTCATGATTTCAAATCTTAATATATTTTGAATTCGAGATATTTATACCAACTATGTTTTAGATCAACGAAGCGAAGTGTTAATAATCGACGAAAAAATTGCACAGAAGAGAAAAGTTAAAATCTCAATATATTTTGAATTCGAGATATTGATACCAACTGTTTCAGATCAACGAAGCGACGTGATATTAATCGACAGAAAAATTGCACAAAAAAGGAAACCAGATCAGAAACCAACGACCGGTGATAAGTTTTTCATTACTATTTACGAATTTCATTCAATTCATTTCGAATGTTTCTTCCAAATTTATTATTTGTTATGGAAGGCGATATATCACAGAACATTTTTTGATAGTCACATTAAGTCTCGATGGTGACACGACAGGTACCCTTACGAGGGGAGAGTATCAACCCTTGGCATCGGTAAACCCTCGTTGCAACCGGGGTAGGCGCTTGATGGGTTAGGTATATACAGTGTTTCTCATTAAGGAGAAAATTGTTGGCTATCTGTTCCGCTCATTTTTTGAGCATCAGAAGAATATGTCGCGTTTCAGCAACGGAATTTGAAAAAGTTTTCATCAATATTTCAGTTTCTTATTCCATGTAACTTTCATGATTTCAAATCTTAATATACTTTGGAATTCGAGATATTGATACCAACTATGTTATAGATCAACGAAGCCAAGTGTTATTAATCAACGGAAAAATTGCACAAAAGAGGAAAGTTCAAATCTCAATATATTTTGAATTCGAGGTATTGATACCAACTATGTTTCAGATCAAAGAAGCGACGAAATCGACGAAAAAATTGCACAAAAGAGGAAACCAGACCAGAAACCAACGACCGGTGATATGTTTCTCATTCCTATTTACGAATTTCGATCAATTCATTTTATTTCGAATATTTCTTCCAAGTTTAATATTCAGGGGTGGGTTCCTGATGGGTCAGGTATATACAGTGTTTCTCATTTAGGAGAAAATTGTTGGCTATCTGTTCCGATAATTTTTTGAGTAATAGAAGAATATGTCGCGTTGCAGCAACGGAATTTGAAAAAGTTTTCTTTGATATTTCAGTTTCTTATTCCATGTAACTTTCATGATATCAAATCTTAATATATTTTGAATTCGAGATATTTATACCAACTATGTTTTAGATCAACGAAGCGAAGTGTTAATAATCGACGGAAAAATTGCACAGAAGAGAAAAGTTAAAATCTCAATATATTTTGAATTCGAGATATTGATACCAACTGTTTCAGATCAACAAAGCGACGTGATATTAATCGACAGAAAAATTGCACAAAGAAGGAAACCAGACCAGAAACCAACGACCGGTGATAAGTTTTTCATCACTATTTACGAATTTCATTCAATTCATTTCGAATATTTCTTCCAAATTTATTATTTGTTATGGAAGGCGATATATCCTAGAACATTTTTTTATAGTCACCTTTAAGTCTCGATGGTGACACGACAGGTACCCTTACGAGGGGAGAGTATCAACCCTTGGCATCGGTAAACCCTCGTTGCAACCGGGGTAGGCGCCTGATGGGTTAGGTATATACAGTGTTTCTCATTTAGGAGAAAATTGTTGGCTATCTGTTCCGCTCATTTTTTGAGCATCAGAAGAATATGTCGCGTTTCAGCAACGGAATTTGAAAAAGTTTTCATCAATATTTCAGTTTCTTATTCCATGTAACCTTCATGATATCAAATCTTAATATATTTTGAATTCGAGATATCTATACCAACTATGTTTTAGATCAACGAAGCGAAGTGTTATTAATCGACGAAAAAATTGCACAAAAGAGGAAAGTTCAAATCTCAATATATTTAGAATTCGAGATATTGATACCTACTATGTTATAGATCGACAAAGCGACGTGTTATTAATCGACGGAAAAATTGCACAAAAGAGGAAACCAGACCAGAAACCAACGACCGGTGATGGGTTTCTCACTCCTATTTACGAATTTCAATCAATTCATTTCATTTCGAATATTTCTTCCAAATTCAATATTTAGGGGTAGGTTCCTGATGGGTTAGGTATATAGAGTGTGTCTCATTTAGGAAAAAATTGTTGGCTATCTGTTCTGTTCATTTTTTGGGTAATAGAAGAATATGACGCGTTTCAGCAACGGAATTTGAAGAAGTTTTCTTCAATATTTAAGTTTTTTATTCCATGTAACTTTCATGATATCAAATCTTAATATATTTTGAATGCGAGATATTAATACCAACTATGTTTTAGTTTAGATCAACGAAGCGAAGTGTTATTAATCGACGGAAAAATTGCACAAAAGAGGAAATACAAGTCTCAATATATTTTGAATTCAAGATATTGATACCAACTATGTTTTAGATCAACGAAGTGACGTGTTATAAATCGACGGAAAAATTGCACAAAAGAGGAAACCAGACCAGAAACCAACGACCGGTGATAAGTTTTTCATTACTATTTACGAATTTTATTCAATTCATTTCGAATATTTCTTCCAAATTTATTATTTGTTATGGAAGGCGATATATCATAGAACATTTTTTGATAGTCACCTTTAAGTCTCGATGGTGACACGACAGGTACCCTTACGAGGGGAGAGTATCAACCCTTGGCATCGGTAAACCCTCGTTGCAACCGGGGTAGACGCCTGATGGGTTAGGTATATACAGTGTTTCTCATTTAGGAGAAAATTGTTGGCTATCTGTTCCGCTCATTTTTTGAGCATCAGAAGAATATGTCGCGTTTCAGCAACGGAATTTGAAAAAGTTTTCATCAATATTTCAGTTTCTTATTCCATGTAACTTGCATGATTTCAAATCTCAATATACTTTGGAATTCGAGGTATTGATACCAGCTATGTTTTAGATCAACGAAGCGACGTGTTATAAATCGACGGAAAAATTGCACAAAAGAGGAAACCAGACCAGAAACCAACGACCGGTGATAAGTTTTTCATTACTATTTACGAATTTTATTCAATTCATTTCGAATATTTCTTCCAAATTTATTATTTGTTATGGAAGGCGATATATCATAGAACATTTCTTGATAGTCACCTTTAAGTCTCAATGGTGACACGACAGGTACCCTTACGAGGGGAGAGTATCAACCCTTGGCATCGGTAAACCCTCGTTGCAACCGGGGTAGGCGCCTGATGGGTTAGGTATATACAGTGTTTCTCATTTAGGAGAAAATTGTTGGCTATCTCTTCCGCTCATTTTTTGAGCAATAGAAGAATATGTCGCGTTTCAGCAACGGAATTTGAAAAAGTTTTCATCAATATTTCAGTTTCTTATTCCATGTAACCTTCATGATATCAAATCTTAATATATTTTGAATTCGAGATATCAATACCAACTATGTTTTAGATCAACAAAGCGAAGTGTTATTAATCGACGGAAAAATTTCACAAAAGAGGAAAGTTCAAATCTCAATATATTTAGAATTCGAGATATTGATACCTACTATGTTCTAGATCGACAAAGCGACGTGTTATTAATCGAAGGAAAAATTGCACAAAAGAGGAAACCAGACCAGAAACCAACCCTAGGCGCCTGATGGGTTAGTTATATACAGTGTTTCCCATTTAGGAGAAAATTGTTGGCTATCTGTTCATAGAAGAATATGTCGCGTTTCAGCAACAGAATTTGATAACAGTTTTCATATATTTTTCAGTTACTTACTCCATGTAACCTTCATTATTTCAATTCTTAGTATATTTCAAATTCGATATATAATACCAACTATGTTTTAGATCGAAGAATCGTCATGTTATTAATCGACGGAAAAATTGTACAGGAAAGAAAACCAGACTAGAAACAAGCGAACCGGTGATAAGTTTTTGATTCCTATTTTCGAATTATATTCAATCCATTTCGAATATTTTTGCATTGTTATAAGACTACTGAATAAAGAAGATGAAAGAAGAAAGAAGAGAAAAAGAAGAGAGGGAGGTGGAATAATTTTTCAAAATTCTGTATTCCAAAGAAAGGCAGAAAGACAGATACTTTGATGAATTGAGTTCATGATTCGAGTACATAAGTAGTCGAATTATTGTCATTAACAGCCTACATTCTAGTAGGGGTGGTGGTGGGACCATCATCTCCCTTTCTTCTAAATCACCTTTATGTCTCAGATATAGTCACCACAGGTAACATAACTTGAAAATAGTTCTCGTGTATGTCTCAGTTTCATATTCCAAGTAACTCGTATAATTTCAATAATTCGATATTTGATATGAACTATATGTTCAGATGTGTTATAAATTGATTAGGAAACCAGTGACCGGTGATGAGTTTCCCATTATTGTTATGAATTATATTCAATTCATTTCGAATATTCGTGGTATTACTAAGATAGTAAGACAGTATTATAATCCATAGCATTTTAAAGCACTCATTTTAATACTTCTGATAGTTTTTTTTTATACCGAGACCGAGCTTTTGTGCTCGGTTCCATTCTATTTCTATCGACTTATTGAAACAAAAATGGATGAAGGTGAAGAATCTCTCCTATACTGTAACTCATAGGAGTGGAGTAAAATTTTAGATCCACTTGAAACTCAACTAATGAAACAACGCACAACCACGGGAATTAAAAAGCATTAACAGTGACTGTTGTCCACGCATGGACCGATGCTCGTTCAGAACATCTATGCTTGTTGTGGTCGGACTACTGGAGCCTAATTTTTGAATCGAGAGAACGATTCCCTCGAGGGAATGCTTGGTATAAAATGTTTACAATGTCACTCCACTGCTTTTTTCGGTAGATTATGATAGAAGACGGAACAGAGTACCAGTTTCTCTTGTTATCGACCGAGAGAAGCAGCTGGGAACGAAATAATTTGTTCCCTCGATTCAAAAATAAGGCCCCTGTGGTCAGACCTGTCGCTGAACGTAGCTAAGAAGTTCCCAGAACATGTAGAGGAAGGAAGATGCGACAAGCCTTCAACTAAGCGAAAAACATATTCTTGTCCTTGTCAAACAAAAACTTATGATTTACTTCAAAATCGTTTTTGATTATATCTTGTCAAGTGTGCGTACTCTGAATATACAAAAACATCAATACAGCCAGTGTCAAGTACATTTCGGAACTCTACTCATAAGGTACAATCGACATTTTTTGATCAATTTTAATTGATCATAACTTTTGACTGCTTCAACCGATT
Source organism: Phaedon cochleariae (assembly GCA_918026855.4). NCBI lineage: Eukaryota > Metazoa > Arthropoda > Insecta > Coleoptera > Chrysomelidae > Phaedon > Phaedon cochleariae. The sequence continues at coordinate 77,662,066 of OU896707.1, read as the reverse complement.
TTGAGTTTCTTTTCAGTTTCTGGATGTTCGTTTCATCGACTATTTTGAGCCCATGATGATGATCATTACATCTCTTTAGGAAGAGATTCTACAGGATGATATCAAAGCTGTGCAATCTTGCAAAAGAGGAGGGAGGTTTTTCAAATTTTTTCTGAAGTGAAAAATATATCGCACATCGCATCATATGTTTTCTCCAAACTGTTTTGAACTTTTCGAAATTGTCGCACTCTTTACTGAAATATGAATAATTTCATAGGCAAGAACACTCATATCTAGTAAAAATACTACGACGTTCATCACGATGAGAAAACGCATAGAGATTTTTTTTTGTTCCTTCTAGTTTTCTCAAAATAAATTCCCAAAGAAATGTTCGCGTTTGTACACGACGGAAAATCGTCAGCCGTACTGACGTCACAAGTTCTATAACGTCATCAGACTAGATTAAGGAAACTTATGGAATATTACCTGGGACCTGTTCCGCAACCACTATCAGCAGAAACTGAGATGCATCGACGTTTTGGGGTATGCAAGTATTCAAAGTCACTATCACTGCTTTCAGTATTGTAAGCATCATCAATGCTGTTTGTATTTGAAAGACTGTTTACGGCGGCTGTATCTTGGATTATTTCTTCTTCTATTGTCTGATTCCTGGAAAATATAAAGAAACAACATAATTATTGTATTCAAATGAAGGAAAACAAATTCCGAAACCTCCATTATTTTTCATCAAATGGAGGATACAACTTGGCATTACTGCAATGAAAACAATAGGATTATTCCGGATCCTTCTTATTTCATCTAGTTATTGTAGTTCTGAACTACCAACCTCCACCTTCGTACACTGTGGTCTTCCCTGAAAGAGAAGACTTTGTTCGGAACGAAACTAACCTATGTAGGGCGAATGAATGTTGGTATACCGATGGCTCCAAAACTTTGGAAGGCGTCGGAGCCGGAATATACGGGATGAACCCAGTAGTGAGTGAGTATAACTTGAGAGGACAATGGAAATGGTGAATTTGGTACATCTATATGGAAAGTGATATTAGATCGTGAAGTTATACGCGGTACATTGAAATTGAGTGATGATAGCAAGTCAGATGAGTCAATTTGGTTATGTATCAATTTGAATATGGAAATAAGGTCTTTAGTGAGAGAAGTGATTCATAATCATAACCTCTGTTCGGATAGAATCCATGCCAGAAATTTTTTCAGAACTGTCTCTATGGCTGTGACATAGTTGGAGTTGCATGGATTCCATACAACACTACACTATACTAGTTTACTCTCGAGTTAACTCCTAACAATAGACAGATAAATAGTGCGGAGGCCTCGAAGGAACTAAACTCTTAAGTAATGGAAACCATCCATCCTTCTCAAAGTGATCCAGATTTTTTTAAAGGAAAAAACACAAACGCACAAACGCTTGTGGTCGACCGACTTAGCGTTTGTGTTTTTTCCTTTGAACTAAACTCTTTACAATTTCGGATAAGAAAACCCAGAGATTTCATTGCTGATAATATTTTTGCCTCAATATGTAACGAGAATGATCATTTTTGATCGAATGTCACACCTAGGTCTTTAGTTTGAGTGACTCGCGTCAAGCTCTTGTCGTCCAACATATAATCCATATTTTATATAATTCAGTTTTCTTGAAAACGTTATATCTTTGCATTTTGTGACATTCAGTGAAAGTTTGTTGATTTGACACTTATTAGTGAGTAATTCAAGATCATTTTGTAACAATACACAGTCATCAATATCTTTCATTTCCCTATATAACTTCAAATCAGCAGCAAACAAAAGTTTTTGTGATCTCAAATTGTCGCCTATATCATTGACAAATAGTAAAAAGAGTAATGGTCCCAGGTTAGAACCCTGTGGCACACCAGAATAAGCAGAAAAACTGACAGTTTTAACACCTTCATATTCTACGAACAATTTCCAATCAGAAAAAAAGGAACTTGAAAGAAATTGTGGGTTATTTGTCCCGAAAATATTCATTTTCATCAGAAGTTGTTGATGTGATACACGATCAAAAGCCTTATACTAAAATCCGTATATATCACATCAACCTGATGACGATTGTCAAGACATTTGGAATCAAACTGAGTAAAAGCACAAAGATTGGAAGCAGTACTACGCGATTTAACGAAACCATGTTTCAGGGGTATGGTTGCATGAGTGAGCTTGGAAAAAACAGATATCAAGGTAATTGGTCTATAATTTTCAATATCCAGTTACAAAAATGTATTACTGGTTGCAAACGAATGGTCACGTGGTGGGTAATCATTGTTAAGACCAGGTAGTATTTTTTTTTTATTATTTTTATTTACACTACTCAACAGATATACATCCAATTACAGAGTAGGGATAATGAGTACATAATATTCAACAATATAACAAGTACAAATGTTTGAGATGAAATATTGATGACGATACAAAGTTGAGAGTTATCAAAAATTTGAAAATTTTATCCAAAATTTAATTTTTTTATTGATGCCACACTACAGGAGAATATGTCTATTTGATGTGATACATGCTCGCCATGTATCTTGCATATGGTATGCAGTGGTGAAAATTTCATCGTATTCAAGCGCGGAATCGGTAGATGGAATGAAATATGTTGTCTACTTGTTAGCCTAGGAATGTGAAAATCAAGCATGTGAAGAATATTTGCACAATCAGTGTGCCCATGGAGTATTTTCCACAGAAACACCTGTTGTGCAATCATTCTGCGATTCACTAATAGGTTAATATCAAACCTCCGAGTGAGTTCAACCTCAGGATATCCATTGTGAGGATAAGCCCCATCTTCTTTAAAAGCAAGAAACTTCAGAAATCGCCTTTGAACTCTCTCCAATGTTTCTATATGAGTGATATGATGCGGAGACCAAACAACAGAGGCATATTCTAATTTTGACCTAACATATGATAGAAAAAGTTGTTTATATGTACTGATATCTCTGAAGTTAGCGGAATTTCGAATAACAAATCCTAATGCCTTGAATGACTCCTTCGTGATTCGTTGGATATGATCTGCAAAAGATAATTTCTGGTCAAATGTAACACCAAGGTCACGTATAGTAGAGGTTCTGGGTAAAGCAGTGTTGTTGATATTGTAATCGAAGTGCGTAACAGTGCGTTTTAGGGAAAATGAAACGATGCAACATTTAGAAACATTCAGTAGCAGGCGATTTCGTGTACACCAGTCATTAATTTTTGTCAGGTCTTCCTGAAGAGAAAGACAATCATTATGTTCTGTGATTCTGGTGAATAATTCCAGATCATCTGCATATATCAGGCAATCCGCATTGATTTCATGTATTATATCATTGACGGATCCCTGAGGGACTCCCGAAGTGGGTGAAAACTCCACAGACTTATGTCCACTGCAGTCAACAAATTGGGATCGGTTAATTAAATAGGATGATGAAAAAGTACATCGAGCGACAGCTGAAATTTATGTAATTTACTAAGAAGAAGAAAGTGATCAAGTTTGTCGAAAGCCTTAGAAAAGTCTGTGTAGATAAAATCCACTTGTGCATCCTCATCAAATGCATTACATATACTTTGTGTTAAGCAGAATAAATTTGTTGAAGTTGATCTTCCTCTCATGAAACCATGTTGAGATTCTGTAATTTGGTTCTTAACATGATAGAAAATTGGCTGGTAAATCACTATTTCGAACACTTTCGAGAAATTGTTTATTATTGTGATAGGTCTGTAATTTAGGACATCGTGTTTATCTGCCTTTTTATGCACTGGTACAAGTTTTGCTTGTTTTAATGACATTGGAAAAGTCTTGGAAGAGAGTGACAGATTGAAAAGCTTTGTTAAAATTTCCGCAAGAACTGTAGCACAATCGTGTAGCAAAAATGCAGGAATTTTATCAGGGCCCATTGTATTTCTTGGTTTCAGCTTCTTCAAAGCGAATACCACTTCTTTTTCAGAGAGGTTTTTGATTCTGAGGCAATCATCACCTAGATCTTGCTGCGGAAAGGAATTATTTGCATTAACAGGAGAATATGAGCATCTTACCTAGAATTCCTCGTATCCTCATCAACTACTTCCAGGACATTGATGAGCACGTCTCTGGTGCCGTTCAGCGGTGTCGGCAGGATATTCACGAAATTGCCTTCCACCACGCTGTCCTCAACCTCTCCACCACCATTAGCAGGCCTGACCTCGTCATCGGAATCATCTTCCACCAGCCTGAAAACGGCCACCTCGGAACTCGTGATCCCCGTACTGGTACTGGGAGTGTCCAGCGAATGTCCATTGGAAATGGCGTCCAGCGAACGTCCGTTGGAGGTCGCTTCGGCGTTTTCGGCCATGTTCCTGGCGCTCTGCCTGGTGAGGTATTTGCTGGTTCTGGGCTCCTTTTTCTGGCGCTTGGCGGTTTCTCGCTCGGCGGGGGACTTTTTGGATTTTTTGTGTGTGCCGTTGTGCTTCCTGGCTTTGGATTTGGTGGATTTCCTCTTGTGGGCTTTGTGTTGGTTGTACCTGTTGATTGAGAACGATTGGTTTATGTTTGATAATCTATCTTGATAATCACTTTTCATGTGACCAAAGAAAACAACACATCATCATTATCGCTACTGTTAATTATCATACCTATGAACATAGCTTGTCGATTTGCTTCGTGCTAATCTCGCCAAGGTGTTCTTCTTCTTTGATATCAACTGCATTATTCTGTTTGATCTGTATTTCTTCAGTTCGGTATAGGTAGAGGCTCCGTTCTTAAAAATTTTCGCAATAACCTTTGTGGAATCCTAAAAAAAAAATATAACAACTTGTCTCCTGTGTCACCCGGTATATCATTTTGTTATCAGATGACGGTCGAAATTTGCAGCCGGTTCTTTTTTTTTTTTTCATCGAGGTGGTTGAAATCCTTTATGGACACCCTATAGGTCCAATCCCCCATATGATAGTGTGGGAGTCCCCTGACTCCAGGTATACCCACTAAACACTTCACCCCGTTTGTAGGCTCGTCTGACCGAAGTCTCCGACGACACTTAGGCCTAGTGGCCCATTGTATCTGGTGCTTATTAAGGGCCACTTCAATATGAAATACCCTTTTCGTTCGGGTTCCTGAAGATTACTCTTCCGATCCCTGTTCTCGTCTACGAAGAAGGCCAAAAGTTTTCCTTCTCCTACGAGTGACGGGGAAAGGGGTTGGTCCAGCCCTGTGGTGCCCCCTGCACAGGGCCAAGGCTACTTACTCTGAGATGTCGCCCTGTTTCCCAGAGGCCCCGTTAGCTACACCATACCTCGGTGCCATTCATCCATCACCACGGGTTCCCACAGCTTGGATTAGGTTGCCAGAGCCTCGTTGACCAGTCCTCGGCCACACAGACAGACATCAGCAAATCGCCCCATCCCTGCCACAGATGTCCACAAATTGTCCCATCTGGCCCGGAGATACCAAAGATGGTCCCAAAATGCTTCATCCGTCGAGCGGCCGCGGTCTGTCATCCCCACACCACTTGATGGTGAGGTTGGGCTTGAAGGGGAGGAGGAAAAGAGAAGTTGAGCAAGAAAGGCCGATAGATAGAATGGAAAAGGAGGGGAGAAGAGGATATCACCCAAGACAAGTTGAAGTATACTCACAAGTTGTGAGCCCCTGAGGGGCAGCCGGCTCTTGGACTAATACTTATTGTTTTCTAACTAACTATGCTCACCTCCTCATCGCTATCGGTGTCAGTTGAAAACGTGGCGTCAGTCTTTGAATCCCAGCCTTCGATCTCTCTCTGTATCAACGAATCGAAAAATGCCATCATTTTGGTATCTTCGTTGATCGACTGATCGCTATAATCGTGATTGATGCGCTGAAACCGATCATAGTAAACTCATGCAACAAGAAAAATCATAGTTCGAGAACCGACTGCAAGATTACTACGTTCATCAAGTATTCAGTGAAAATCTAATTTTAACATCCTGTATCTTACGTAATCGTTGAGTTAGGATTCTGAAATTTGCAGGAGCTAGAGATATACCAATAATACACTCTATGACCAAGTCGAGTCATATAATTTGTAGACCAGTAGGTGGTGACAGATTTTTAGACGTGATTTCACCCAGTATTCCTTTTTGAGACTGAGATATATGCAGTTTGTTTGTGGGGTAATTCAGTACAGCAGTGACCGACGGGTTGGTAGCACAAAAGACAATATAACGATGTATGTTTAATATGCCCAGGAGAACTTCCTGTAGACCGATTTTCAAGAAATTCAAAATTCTATAACTGTCACTGGTATTTATATAATTGAAATGTGTATGTTTGCTTTTAGGAATAAGGAGAAGCTCAATTTAAATAGTAACATTCATAATTATTATCATACTAGGCAGAAAAATAATTATTGTGTATCTTTTACAAAACTCAAAATCAGAGAGAATGCACCAAATCTTTTAGCATCAAAGCTTTTCAATAATAATTTGAAGACTATCGTGAAAATTAACTATTTCAAAAAGCAACTCTGCGCTGGATATGGCTGAGACTGAGGGGTGGCACAGAGGTTTTTGAAATCTACCATTCTACCAATCTTACCTCGTTATCAAACTGCGAAATGAAGTGCAAATTACCGCACAGGAAAGTGAAATTTTTCAATCATTTTGCTCAGGACAGTGATTGGCACTGTTACCGTTCGATGAACTACAATGTTTTTACATGCCTTTGGGTCATATATTATTACATTATCAGATGACGCTCGAAATTTGCAGATCGCTCTTGGACTGATATACAGGGTGTATCTAAATAACGCCGAAAAAAATCAAGGGGTGATTCTAGCAAATGAGGTTCATATGAACATGTGTAATGACTTTCTCCGTTTTTGAGATACAAGATGTTGAAGTTGGAAGTATTAATTTTTTTATTTATAACCCCCCTGTATGAGCTTTGATGGTGCCAAAATTCAGTATGGTTGGAGACTGAGAAAGCACCGAAATTTCAAAATGATTGTAATTGAGGTTATTGAATAATCTCAATGGAAGTCTTGAAAACGAATTTTTACTGTTTCCTCAAAAACTGAGCTAGATACAAAAATCACACAGAGGATAAAAAAGTTGTTATTCCAATAGTTCAATCTAATAAAAATATGAAACTCAGAAAAACCGATGGCGTACAATGACATTCACCATGAATATCGATAAATTTACCCATTGTGACGCCACTGGAAATATTATTTCGAATTTGATTGCACCAGAAGAAGCTCCATATTACTATTAACAAAATCACAACGTTTCATTGAAATTGAAGAGAAGACAATTGAGTAATGAATAAAAAAAAAACGATATTTTTTTGGAAATATTAATACCCTGTATCTCGAAAACGAAGCAAGTTAGGACACATGTTCATATGTACTTTATTTCTTCAAATATCACAAGGAATCACTCCTTGAATTTTTTCGGAGTTATTTAGTACACCCTCTGTATGTTAAAATAAAATTTTCATTGAATACTTGATGAATGTAGTAATCTTGCAGTCGGATCCTGTACTATAAATATCGTAGGTGCGCTTACGTCTGTACTAACGACTATACTCATGTAGTCTTCGTGAGTGTAGATGGCTCTCACTGGTTCGGTGTGTTCTTTGAGTATGGAACCTTTCCAGTTACTTATGGGCAGTGTACTCCAAAGCTATTGAGGAAGATAGTAGTTGGAATTATGTCGAAATGAAAATAGGATGGGATAATAAAGTGCTCAAAAAACAACACAATACAACACCACATGCCGGAAGTGGCCGGTCAGTAGTTTTCCAATATCTTTTGGACAATACGGGGGAAATCTGAATGAAAAAATATTCACTTTTCGTAATATTTCCACGTATTCACGAAAAGGATGAACTATTTTATTTTATTTATTACTTACCCTGAGTATTATAAATGATGTAAATGATGAAAAGACATATTTTGTAATCCGAGCGAGTAAGACTATCCATGACTTCGATGCATGTATATTAGCTCAAGTGACTGGATTGTATTAGAGTTCCTAAATGTACTTGACACTGCTGTTTTGACGTGTCAAGTACATTTAGGAACTCTAGATTGTATTAGTTAGAGTCACTGGATTATAATACCATCCAGTATATAAGAGTTCGGACACAGCTGTACTTTGTCTTTTTCTATTCTCGATATAACAATGGTTTGAGTGAATAAAAACATAAGACATATATTTTGCTCTTACTGAATGTATGATAAATTGATATTGATTATTTTGCATTTTTTTTATCCAAAACATAGCTCGAATTGAATGTATCTTTCTGCGGTATTTGGATTCTTAGGAACATGATATATGAATTCGAAGGTGATTTAGTCATCTTTCAGGATATTTCATAATATACAGGGTGTTCCATTTAAAAAAACGCACTTTCACCCCTTTTTGTATCTAGCAGTAAGATCATGAATTTTGATCGACCCTGTATAACGCAGAACAAACTTCTCTCTACAGAATCAATAAACATGATATTGATGAACTAAACACAAAATTGCAACTTCCTAAGAATCCAAATACCGCAGAAATATACATTCAATACGAGCTATGTTTTGGATAAAAAATATGCAAAATAATCAATATCTCCAAAACCGTTAGAGATAGGTATAGGATAGTATGGAGCAGAAATAATCAGAAAGTGATGATGAGTTCGAAAATGCGGTAATATACAGGGTGTCGTATTTGAAATAACAAAGATGCTGGTACTTTCTGGTATAAAATGTATGTACGCTGGTATAAGCGACAACGCCGCATTGCTGAAAATATTTTAGATCGATAGATCAAGATCAATTCTTTCTCGGTTTATTCAGAGGATTTTTGTTTTTCATGTTCTCTTTTTGTTTGAGAATTTTGTCGATATCTTATCGTTTGTGAAGTTTTCACATTTGCTATGAATTTCCATCAAGTAGGTACCTAACGGCCGAGTCAATTCAAAATTTGAATGCATTTTGTTATAGAACACCCAGTATATTTTGTAACGCCTTTTTCTCCTGTTTCAAAAAAATATGAACACGATTGTTTTTTGAGCACTTTAGTTATCAAGATCCCACATACTTTGACCATCTTTTCCACTCCTGAAGATGCGATCAATTTGTTGTGATTGTTGTAACGAACTTGATTGACTATAGATCTGTGTCCTCGCAGCACCATATGAGAGGCTCCCCATTCAGCTACAAAAATGAATTATGAAAAATTACCGATCTCACTAGTTTTCCCAAGTTTGTTTTTAAAGATATAGTCCAATAAATAAAGGGAAAAAGTTAACATTAATTACGCACTATTTTCATCTTCCAGTTGGAAGTAGCTTTTGGTACCTCATTAAACATGAGACAAAGTTTGACTGGAGAACGCGTGCGATGGCGGAGAAAATGGCCCCAAAAGACCATAAAAATAGGTTTTCAGCCAATATCTCCTAAAATATTGCAGTTAGGGATTTTCGGTTCAGATAAAAATTGAAGTTCAGTTAATTTTCTACAAAAATGGTGCCTATCATTTTTCTCGAAAATTTGCCCGGTTTCGAGAAAAACGGCACGAAGCACACCTCGAATAGTGAGCTTCTGTGTTGTATGCCGGAGAGCACAGTCCGTGTATTTACACATCGGCGGGGGGACAAATTATTCAATAACTTTGTTAAAAATGCATATTTTCTCATGATTCAAAGTTCTTGTGAAAGAGGAATTCTGCTGCTATCATACCCTGTGAATTGAGTTACGCTTGACTCTTTTGGCCATATCGGAACATGGGTCAAACTTTCTGCTCCCGGTCAATTTTGACCTCGCCAGGAATTTGTTCCTATTCTCTTGATTATGGGTCCTCATAAGGTCCTTTGTCATCCCTGAAATTTGTATACCCTATTTTTTTTTTAATTTTCATTAAATCTTTGTTTATTGAATGCCAATTTTTTGCTGTTTTTGGAGCGCGGGGAAATTTTATGAACAACCATCAATTAAAAATTTATACATGATCCGATTGGTTTCTATGATACATTATTTGAAAGCTAAGAAGGTCTACTTTTCGATTGTGCAATTACTTTCTTAGACGAAGTCGTCCATTTTTCAATGAAATTAGAAAAAGCGGGGTCAAGGAAAAAACGCACTTTTTTTTCGGTGTTTTTTTTCTCCGTGATCTTTATTTCTAACATTTTAACACCTCAACTAGTGTAAAGGGGGAATTCCTACCTTTCCATCGATGTATATAAGTCATACCTTTGATATCTCGGGAAATAAACAGTATATCTAAGTGTACACGCTATAATTTATTACTTTCGTTCCTCCGTCGTTCGCCGCGTGTGTGCTCTACGTGGCGCTCGGGTCGTCTGCTACAAACCATGCGGCCACACAGGGTATGATAGCAGCAGAATTCCTTTTTCACATGAACTTTGAATCATGAGAAAATATGCATTTTTAACAAAGTTATTGAATAATTTGTCCCCCCGTCGATGTGTAAATACACGGACTGTGCTCTCTGGCATACAACACAGAAGCTCATTATTCGAGGTGCGCTTCGTGCCGTTTTTCTCGAAACCGGACAAATTTTCGATAAAAATGATGAGGACCATTTTTGTAGAAAATTAACTGAACTTCAATTTTTATCTGAAACGAAAATCTCTAACTGCCATATTTTAGGAGATATTGACTGAAAACCTATTTTCCTGGTCTTTTGGGGCCGTTTTCTCCGCCATCGCACGCGTTTTCTAGTCAAACTTTGTCTCATGTTTAATGAGGTACCAAAAGCTACTTCCAACCGGAAGATGGAAATAGTGCGTAATTAACGTTGACTTTGCCTTTTTTTCCTCCTTCATTTAATGGACTAATAAGCAAGTTTCAGATAGGAGTGTTCACAACCTATGAACACAACAAAGTTTATGGTGCTTTATAAAACCCAACTGTGAACTGTACAGTGCACTCCATTTTAGTTGTCACTGCCAGATTTCTCGGTTGTTCTTAGAGATAGAACTTTTCGGTTTTCACGTTCCTGTCCAACTTTTTTGTGAAAATCAGGATGGCCTAATTAGTTTTTGCATAATTGTTTCCCTTTATGAGATACAGGGCGATTTTGAAAATGTATACTTTTTGAACCCCTCCTATAATATCTACTATCTATCTAACAGGGAATTTTTCGCGGAATTCAGTGGCGTACTCCATTATTATTTTCGAGGTATGGTTTTGGAGATACGACACAATCTTATGTAATTCGTTATTTGTTCCCTTTCAAGATGTTGTATAATACTTTATATATATTGACTGTCCAGAAATGCTGAAAAACACTAAAACATTAAATGATGATGAGTTTTTCTTAGAGGGTCATGGATTTTCCAAAGTTTACTTAAAGGGTTATTATGTGTGATTCATTATACAGGCTGACTGACAAAAAACGCCCCAAGCCATAGCGCCGCTATTTATTATCCGATTTTGAAAAACAAAAAAGCGAATGAAATAATATATCAGATACTACAAGGTGGCACTAACAATTTTTTTTTAAATCCCAACTCTAACGACGTCGATTGTCAACTTTTTTTTTTCGAATGGAAACATATATTTTTCAATTTTTTTTCTGATAGAGATTTTTTTTCCGAATACAATAATGTATAACAAGTTGATTTTTGCACAAAATTAGTTGACAAAAATCAATTCTCCGCCGACAAGAAAAGGGTCTTTTCATTACATTGTCTATCGAGTCATTGAACGTAGAGTCCGTCACTTATACAAAAAAAGACATTACAATTTTAGAAAAATAATGATTATTTGAAAACAAAATATCTTAGGAAACTACAAGTATTGCTCAAACTGGCCCCCGCCCTGTTGAACACATAGTTCACACCTTCTAATTACACCATGAGTTGCGTTCCAGATAAAATTAGGAGGTATTTCACGACAAACTTCAATGATTCTCTGCTGCAGAGTTTCTAAATTTTCTGGACGTGATAGATAAACTCGATCTTTAAGATACCCCCACAACCAAAAATCAAGTGGCGTGAGATCGGGTGATCTTGGCGGCCATCGAACTGGTCCATAAGTCCCTATCCATCTTTCAGCAAATGTAGCATTCAACCAATCAACATTTATTTGGGCATTATGAGCAGGGGCTCCGTCTTGTTGAAAGTAAATTCTGTTCAGATCGGCAACTGGCAACTCCTCCAAAAAGTGTTCGATATTTTGATGCAATAATTGGTGATATCTCTGTTGATTTAGTGCGCCATCTATAAAAAATGGACCAATCAATCTATCCGCACCAAATACCGCACCACACATTCACACTGAATCTATTTTGAAAATTCGTTGGAACGATAATTCTTGGATTTTCTTGGCTCCAATAGCGGTGGTTGTTTCTATTGAAAATGCCATTATTAGTGAATGTACACTCGTCGGTCCAAATAATTTTTCTATAAAACGTTCGATCTTGTTGCATCGCATTCAGAAAATGCCTGCAAAATTGTTCCCTTCGATCTCGATCATTTTCTACTAGTGCTTGTACTTTTTGTGGCACGTATGGTATGAATTTGTGCTTCTTGAGTATTGCTTGCACGGATTGTTGCGATACGCCAATGTTATTAGCAATTTCTCGAGTAGAAGTCCTTGGGTTTTCTTCTACACTAAGAAGAACTTCAAATTCGACATCCTCATCAAACTGACGTTCCTTTCGTTTAGGTTTCTTGAGTGCTCCGTAGTTTCTCAAATTTCGTTCTAGCCTAGCAAATTTACGACGATCTGGAACTTCTCTGTCAGGAAATCGGTCAACGTATAATCGCAATGCTTGACCACTATTTCTACCGCATTCAAAGTACGTTTGTATCATGTCGGTCAGTTGATTATTATTCATATTTCGTTTTATTTTGAAGAATGAATATCTTGAGCTGTTTGAAAATATGGAACGAATGTCACACTGACAGCTCATGGCCATAGTTGATTCTGAGACATCTACTGCAACTTCAATGACTCGATAGACAATGTAATGAAAAGACCCATTTCTTGTCGGCGGAGAATTGATTTTTGTCAACTAATTTTGTGCAAAAATCAACTTGTTATACATGACTGTATTCAGAAAAAAAATTTCTATCAGAAAAAAAATTGAAAAATATATGTTAACATTTGAAAAAAAAAATTGACAATCGGCGTCGTTAGAGTTGAAATTTAAAAAAAAAATTGTTAGTGCCACCTTGTAGTATCTGATATGTCATTTCATTTGCTTTTTTGTTTTTCAAAATCGGATAATAAATAGCGACGCTATGGCTTGGGGCGTTTTTTGTCAGTCAGCCTGTATACCGGGTGTCAACGAATCTATTAGACAAGTCATAACTTCTAGACCATTAGGTGTATCAAAATGAGATTTGGTGTAGGTAAATGGTATGTGAAGAGGAGAGTTTTCACATATTTTTCACTTTCCGGTCACTTCCGGTTTCACCGGAAATGGCTCCAGTTCTAAATTTTTGAATGGAACACCCTGTATATTGTAACATTTTTGGATTTCTGAGACAATTCTAGATCAGAATGTGACATTTTCGAAAGTTTTTATGCCTACTTCATTTTTTCGGAGTCACTTTTAAAATTACATCTAGGTGGCCATGATCGGAAGTAAACTAATCTATAAGGACCTCGGGTGATATCAGAAAATTACAATCGCGAAGTTTTAGTGACAAGTATAATAGATATGAATAAAACAAGTTGGTAAAATTACATTTTCGTGTCTAACTATTATTTTTCAAATGGCGACCATTTTTTAAGTAGCACTTTCCGAAAAAAGGATATTTTGACGAATCTAACGATACTAATTTATTTGCGATTGGATTACAAATGAGATCATAAATTAAATAAGACTGTCGAAAATACTTCATAATAATTTATTTACTTTTGTCAAGTGTGCCGAGGATAGGCATGATGCATAATATTTTGCAGTTATTTCGATCAAGTCTTCTTGGGAGAAGAAAACACTCACTTAGGTTATGACAGTGACATAAGGTTCCATTTATAAATCTAGGACCGGAGCCATTTCCGGTGAAACTGGAAGTGACCGGAAAGTGAAAAATATGTGAAAACTCTTCTCTTCACATACCATTTACCTATACCAAATCTCATTTTGATACATCCAATGGTCTAGAAGTTATGACTTGTCTAATAGATTCGTTGACACCCGGTATACAGGGTGTATCTAAATAACACCGAAAAAATTCAAGGGGTGTTTGTGACCTCCTAGCAAATAAAGTTCATATAAACATGTGTCTTAATTTGCTCCATTTTTGAGATACAGGATGGTGAAGTTGGAAGTAGGTACTTATTGTTTTAATTTATAACACCCCTGTATAAGCTTCCATGGTGCCAAATTTCAGTATTGATGGAGACTGAAAAAGCCCCAAAATTTCAAAATGATTCTAATTGGGGTTATTTAGTAATCTCAATGGAAGTCTTGAAAACACCTACATTAAAATTTTGAGACAAATCGAATTCTTATTGTTTCCCCAAAAACTAAGCTAGATACAAAAACCACACAGGGGATAAAAAAGTTGTTATTTCAATAGTTCAATCCGATAAAAATATGAAACTCAGAAAAACCAGTGGTCTACAATGAAATTCACCATGAATATCGATAAATTTACCCACTGGAAATATTATTTCGAATTTGATTGCACTAGAAGAAGCCCCATATTACTATTTACAAAACTACAAGGTTTTATTGAAATTGATGAAAAGACAATTGAGAAATGAATAAAAAATATTTTTCATGGAAATATTAATACCCTGTATCTCGAAAACAAAGCAAGTTAGGACACATGTTTATATGAACTTTATTTCCTAAAATATCACAAAGAATCACCCCTTGAATTTTCTCGGTGTTATTTAGATACACCCTGTAATCAACTCTTCTTGATTTCCCCTATCCACCATTTGGCTATGTGTCTCCTCATGAATCACCCTGTAAATTACAACTGCAAGACCATATGTATTAATTTTTTTGAGAACTTAAAAATCAAAATGTCGAACTGAATTGAAGTAAATAGATCAAATTGCCATTCACGAAAATATAAATGGCGTAAACATTTCATCATTTCCAGATTCATATAGTTACTTTTTTTCAAATGTGGCATACTCACAATCATCCGTAGGCACCTTCCACATATAAAGATTGAAATCATCAGACCCGCTCAAGATATATTCATCATTTTCGCCAGCAAAACAGCAAGTTTTCATGGTACAAGAGTTGTAGTACTGGGGATGATAGAATTGACACACAGAACTTTCAGATTCTGCATTGTACAAGACAGGAGGCAGACGTCTTCTCAAAGCTAGGACTTTCTTACCGGTGCAGTCAAAACAGGCACTGATACCATTGGTTTTGCCACTCTGAGAGTCATAGTGTAGGAGTTGACTGCAAAAATGTCTGCTTAAAGAAGCTTATTCGAGCTGGGGAAATACTTGCCTCTTAGGTTTTCTACAGTCCCATAGTTGAATGCCTTCTTCTGAATTGGCAGTTACTAGATAACGAGGTTTTAGTGGGTTGAACTTTACTGAGTGAAAACCACTGTTATGTTCAGCTACAACTTGGGCATCTGTTGATAAATCAACAAGATGTTATTTTTGTATCATCACTTGACTTTATTTTTTTTCCACATCTATACATACCCTGACTTGTATCCCTAACATCAAAAAGTAATATTCTTCCATCTTCCCCTGCTGTAGCTATAATATTGTTGTTTTGGGGGTGTATACTGATTCCATATACTGGTTTTTCATGTGGAATAGACCCTATTGAAGTTATCCTAAAAAAATTGTGAAGTGTTTAACATCTTCACAATTTTAGACATAATTCACAGTAATCTCTAAATTTACCAAAGGATTTCTAGATTTTTTCAATGATTTAGTGTTTCCTAGAAAAAGTATAAACTGGATGTGACATATATATTTCACAAAACCATCACTAGAATTCACTGAAGGATTTCTAGATTTTTCAATGATTTATAGTGTTTTACAGAAGATGTAGAATTTTAATACACTGAGATGTATTCCCCATAACTTTTCCCATTTTCCACAAATTAGTTCCTTTTCACTAAGTAATTATAAATAATCAATAATAAAGTACTGCTGATTATTCCCTATTTTATGGTTTTCATATTACTTATTATAATTTTCAGATCAGATGAGATCAAATCAGATATATTATCAAGTGTATTGGTCCTACCTATATTGAGTATTTTAGCTCCTATCCAAAAATGATAGGTAATACCCATGCATAACAATCAAAGAATATATCTATTATATCTACTTTAACTCTATTTGAACTAGGTACCTATGTAACTCAACTATTCATTATAAGTTTCTAGATATAGGTATTTTTTCAATTTTGAAAATAGGAGAAAAACTGTGGTTCTTTTTAACATAAGGTTTGTTAATCTGTGCTATAGGTATATTCATTTTTTGCCTAGGATGAAATATGTACATGAATTAAGAAATGAGGAACTC
Source organism: Phaedon cochleariae (assembly GCA_918026855.4). Lineage (NCBI taxonomy): Eukaryota > Metazoa > Arthropoda > Insecta > Coleoptera > Chrysomelidae > Phaedon > Phaedon cochleariae. The sequence continues at coordinate 77,645,627 of OU896707.1, read as the reverse complement.
TGAATATTCATGTTGGATAAATTATCTTACGTATGGACTTCATGGATGAGAACTTGGTCATCATTGCCCCCAGAAAATATTTTCTCATTGTTTGAATCAAAAGTGAGACAAAAAATGTTACTTCTATGTGTAGTACGCATCACCACAGGAGCTCCCTGATCATAAATAGCTAAGGGTACAGTCCACATGAGCACCCTTTTATCATCACCCCCTAAAATGAATCAAATACAGAAAAATATATAATAATATTTCGATTTTTTGACCATACATATTTTCATAATTGAAGAATTTATATTATTTATCTGAGATGAATCTTGAAATGAATAAAATTCAACTCACCTGAAACTATGAATTCTCCATCTACTGAGAATTCCACTGCATTTACACACCCATAATGGGACACCAAGTCCTTTCTGAACAAATTTCTTGCATTGGCAAATCGTGCACTGAACAAGTTGTTTTTTATGAAAATGTTATCACTATACTGTCTCTCAGTCAAATAACGCACTGGATTTATGCAAGAAGGAATAGCCATTTTCACATACGTGCAAAAATATTCCCCAAAGATGGTCTTTGTTGACAAAAATTATGTGACTTTTTACCAGATGACAATTTCTTAGATAATGTCAGGAACAGCTGATGTTTGTGTTTATTTTTTCCTTCATCCTTCATCAGGAAACTTGCTAGAAACTGGGAATGAAAAGCAGATTCAGATAAGAAAAGGTTAATAGATATTAGTTCAGATGTCTCCAAAAATGTTTCTATAAAAACAGAAGATTTTCTACAGCAAGTTTTTAACCTCATTTTTTTTTTCATTTCTGCTGACGTGATATGATATGACCTAATGACGTTTGTAATCTTGTAATTATTATTTATTTTGAATTTTGTATGTCTTTCGTTGCCTCTTTCTCCTGCTTTTCTCGCCGATTTCAATTTTCAAATTATGAGTAACATTGAGAGAAAACTCGCTGAATATAGAGCTAAGAAAAGGACAAAAAGTACCCCAGCAAGTGGTTTTTGGAAATCCTTGTTTACAAAATCAGATAATAAAATTGCTGATCAGGTACTCATTTTTTATAATTGTGGATGTATTCTTTATGATCGAAATATATTTTTAGGATGCCAAAGAGAATCTGTTGGGTGAATCTTCAACTAATGAAAAGTTTGTTGATACTGTTGACAGCACATTTGATGATGGTGAAATAGATACCCTGAGCCTAAATAGTGATATAGATGATTCCTCCATAGACTGTTGTACATACACAGACATAATTTACTACTCTTTATGCTTCCTACTGTGGGCAATTGTATGGGCAATATTCATCAAACTCCAGTTTGGTACAGTTTATTTCATAGTATCTGGACTAGTTGGCATATACCTGAATACCAGAACCAGACCCAAAGAAAGGGGAGAGGTCAGTGCTTACTCAGTTTTCAACAAGGATTGCAAAAGTATTGATGGAACTCTGAAAGCAGAACAGTTTGAAAGGGAAATACGTTATGGAGCTGGTAGCATGCATTGACATTATAAGTGAAATGAAATATCATTATGGTGCAGCTATAAGGTGAGTTATTGTATTAGTTGATTATGTTTATTATAGATTTTCTCCTAGATTTCACAAGGACTATTATTCCTAATATTCTGCATTTTTCCTGTTTATGAACTTAACAAAATTGCAGCTTCATTGATGGTATTCTAAAAAATTATCAAAGAGTAACCTAGATTATTCATGGCTAAGGTTCAAATATCCAGAGTGAAGAATGTTTTTTGATCAGAGTGATAACATCATCATAAGTAGGCCTGTATTCATGCCAGATTCATGCATCCAATTTGCCCCTTTTTCACCCCAAAAATTGATAAAAAATCGGAAATGTCATTTTGACTTGGAAAAAAATATGGTTATTGATTTTTTTTCATAACAAAGTACAAATGGGTTCAAGGATTCCCTAGTGAATTCTCCTGATTTTGTGGCATACAATTTACCCTAGAATTTACCCTGTCTATTTGAATAGGAAAATATACCTACCTACCTTTCTAAAAAAATATGGTTATTGATTTTTTTTCATAACAAAGTACAAATGGGTTCATGGATTCTCTAGTGGATTCTCCTGATTTTGTGGCATACAATTTACCCTAGAATTTACCCCTTATACAGTCCAAAAACTGGAACTGAATCAGAAATATGTCTTTTTGAATAGCAAAATATACCTACCTACCTTTCTGTGGATTTTTCCCACAAAAAAAATGGATTCATAGTGTTGCCTCATTATGGCCCATCCATTTCATAATTTTTTCACCCCAAAAATAAAAAAAACTCAGAAATGTGTCATTTTGATAGGAAAATATCCAAAAGATACATTTTTGTAAAAACTACTTGTCTGATTTGGACGTTTTTTGCTTTGAATGATAGGCCATCTCCTTCTGAATGATGGCATGGAAACTGTATTGGCATCATAACCTCTTTTTTATGAATACCCAGTGTAGCAATTATAGTGTATTTTTTTCATTTCATTGAATTCAATGAGCATTATAAACAATGAGTAGCAGGCTATGGTCTGGGGCGCTTCTCTGACTGGTCCCATGAACCTTGTGATCATAAATGGAAGCCTTTCAGTTGAACCTTGAGTTGAAGGGTACATATTGTCTGTAGGTTAATCCAGTTGGTTGTGACCAAGAATGGCCATTAACAATTATCAATGTATCATCAGCATAAGAGAAAATATGTCCATCAATATCTGTTTTTAATATGTCATCAATATAAATGAGGAAAAGTATTGGACCTAGAACAGTTCCTTGAGGGACACCACGGATAAGATGTGTATTTTGGCTGAATTCATCTTGTAATTTTGCTAATTGTTATATTAATTATTATATTGATGATTATTAAAATCAATATTAATTATTAATGGTGTCTTTGATTATGTTCTATTTATTTCACCACTTTTTCACCTTGAATAATATGCATAGTTGTATTATCTCTGTTGTATTCATAGCACTATAGCAAGTATCTCAAGATAACAAAGTGAACACAATTATCCAATCAAATAATTTAGTGGGATTAAGCTCAATATGAAATTGCTCCATTCAATTCATGTATGTGAAAATTGGTGAGAACACTTTGAGTTCCAGACCATATCAATGCAAAATGTACTTCAATACAATAACTTTGGAAGATTCTGCTTCAACAGATTTAGTTTATGATCAATTATCAACAAATGAGGCACCACAAACATCATCTCAAGTTTCTTCAGAGGAAATAACTAATATATCTGATGAGAAATCCAGTCATACTGTAAGTATAATGAAATAAAAACAAAATAGGCACCTACTTCACACATTTTCAATTTTGTAGGTTAATAATGATGATATATTATCACAGAAACGAGGGACCACAAACATATCGATATATATAGATGATTTTGAAAATGATCACTGGAATCAGATGGATATGATATACTGCACCATGTGTTTTTCAATTTGGATTATTCTCTTGTCATTCTATCTGCCAATCAGCAATGTTACTATATATCTATTAGTAACAGCTTTAATAGGAGTATATCTTAATGTCAGCGCAATGTCATTGAAAAAAGAAGTTTCAGTTATCACAGAAAACTGCAAATGTCAATCAAAACAGTCTACTGATACTATTATTATTATTTGATAATTTTACAATACATTTTTATTCTTACTGATTGTTCACAAATACTTGAGAATCAATGCAATGCAATGTATTAATTCATGATTCAAAATTTGAAAGTTTTAACAAAACACTTTTTATTTTTCTTGCTTCATATGTGACAGTTTCTTTACCATTCGGACTGTCATTTGCTTCTGATAGAGAAGAATATGCAACAGTTCGTACACTCTTACCATACACTAAAATGAAATAAAAAATTACTATTTTCAATATAGTTTGTGGATTATTTTACTCACTTTCACAGCTTTCTAAAAACTGTATGCATTCTTGTATGATTGAATCTCTCAGCACAATCATATGCTTTGACAAATTCTCTATTAGGCTCAAAAAACACCTTTTAGCATAAAACCATGAATCAGTACCCAATTTTTTATCATAAGGTTCCAGAGACTTTATTACTCTTGATATCCCAAATTCGTAGTTTCCCTTTGAACAGTAAAGAGTCCTGAAAACAAATGATTCCCAGAGACCAATTTAGGGGATCATATCGACATTTTACCCTATTACTAAGTTGACAATACAGTGGTGAAAAAATTTTTTTTCTGGTTCCTCGTAAGAAAGTTGGTCTTCTTCCTTCTCGATTTTTCTCATGAGTTCCTCAGCTTCCTCATTTTGGGAGGTCATTATGTAGGAGACACATAGGTTTGCCAGAACTATGGCATTCACATTCAAAATCTGAAAATAAAAGAGAGTAGGTACTCAAGAACGGTGGTTTTCGACTTCCTCCAAAATATACCTCGGCAAAACTTTTTTTGACAAGAGGTTCGTAGAATCCAGTTGCCTCCTTGAATTTATTTTCTTGCATGAAAAGAACATGCGCCACATTGAGTCTCCAAATGTCATTATCGTTGCAGAATTCGACGCTCTTTCTGAATATTTTTTCCACTTGCGCATAGTTTTTCAGGTCCCAGTATATCTTAGCCTGAGCCATCAGAACTGGAACATACCTATTTCCATAATTATAATAGCCAACACGTTACAGAAACATATATTTTTTTCTATGTATACAGGGTGTCCCGTAAAGACCACGTCAATTCAAAACAATAACAGAAAAAAATATGGAAATTCGTTTGGTTAACTTAATTTAGGCATACTTATATTAATGAAAATTATGAGAAGCGAAGAGGATCACATCCATGACTGATAGGGTGATGTGTGCAAACTTAGACCTATAATTTGAGATTCATGCTCGAGTAATTTAGATTTCAATTCAGATTCAATGTTTGTCAACGACATCTTCTTAATATCCAAAGGAATCATATTTAAAACTTTGCATACGTTGTAGGAGAATGAGCTTTTGAAGAGAGACGTTGAATGTGGGGGAATTGTTAGAATATCCTTCCCCCTGATATTCAGGTTATGAATATCACTCCTAAATCTCAATTTTCTATATAGATAGTCTGGTGTCTTATGTTTAATGACTTTCAAATACAATAAACTACTATTTAGAAATCGCCTTTGCCGAACAGTCAACCACTTCAACTCTGCTCTTTTGTTGGATACTCTATGACGTCGCCTCAAATTATAAACCAATCTAACACATGCATTTTGAATTCGTTGCAAACGTTGACTACTATATTCAGTGATACATGGACCATATATCGCGTCACAGAAGTTCATATGCGAAAACACTAAGGATTCACATAAAACTTTCTTTGTTCTGTGGTCAAGTATATGTCTATTATTGTAAATGAGTTTCATATTTCAAAAAGATCTTTTAATTATTTGATTGACATGTATTTCAAATCTCAAATTGTCATCCAGGTATAAACCTAAATAAGAAACTAGACTTAAGGATTCGGTGTTTATCTCAATGGCAACAAGATATTTGTATTTCACCCTAGCACATTTTCGGTCAAATAGCATTACTTGAGACTTCGTAGGATTTATTTCCAAAGCAGTACTTTTGAGACATTTGGCACAGTGCTCGTAGATCATCATTTATTAGATTATTACCCTCTAGAATATTGGCAGGAGAAAAAGAGAAGGATATCTGAGTATCATCTGCATAAAAATGACTCTCACAATTGATCAAACATTCTCGAAATGATGATGTATAGATTGAAAATAAAAGTGGACCTAAGATAGATCCCTGGGGAACACCACTTGTAATTGCTTTAGGCTTAGATACATTATTCTTCAGTTTTACCTTTTTCGAGATATTTTTTGAAGAAAATATTGAATTTTTGCCCCTTTCAATAGTTTTGTCTGTTCGGTTGTTACAATTTTACACCTTTTTGTTTCATTTTTTCAGTAAATATTGCTGAAGAATGATTTTAACGTACACATTAAAAACATTCTCCGAACATTTTAAAGGGGGGCTGTGAGAAATATTTTAATTGAAAACTTTGGTAGTGGATATTAAAAAAAAAATCTCGAAAACGGTAAGACTTTTATAATGGGAATTTTGTCATATGCAGGTGGGTTATCCTTTGATCTAGAGTCCCTGTATGTATTTGACAGTTTTGCTGTAATAACAGTACGGACACTATGACAAGCTGTGACAAAAGGCATAACCCCAAATTCTTAAAATGACTTTGAAGGTTTGGTTGAACAAAGACATGGATATGCTTTTCCATGCACTTCGAATCTTCTTTCCTCTACTGCCGCGGTGAAGGGTACATCCATATATCTTTCTCTGTCTTTCTTGTCATAAAGAAGTGGCGTCTCATCTGACAGGCCAAAAGGCGTCATAGTTTGTAACTCAAGTTATTGATAGGATTCCATGATATACTTAACAAATGGGGATATGTAGCTGTTGTTTATCATGGGGGAAATGGAATGAATAACATGATTCTCTTCTATTCTTACAGTTTTCAACTACGGAATTAGCCATTTTATTTAATTCAATGTCATGTTCGTCCATGAATTGTCAGTGCCCGCCAAATTGGTCATCTCATTTAAAATTTTTTAGGGTTATGCCTTTTGTCACTGCTTGTCATAGTGTCCGTACTCTTATTCGCGGGAATCAATGTTACCAGGTGGCGCTCGGTTTTCATCGTTCCATGTCAAAGCCACGTCAAAACTGGGGGAAAACAAACTCAATCCTCTCTCAATCCCATTAGTGCCATTAGCTTGTGTATTGTGGTCAAGAGTGATAAGTTTTTAAATTTCTTGACGTTAATTGTCAATATTGGATCGAAAACGCTAATAATGCCTGTTATAGATGTTCTTTTGGCAGATATATTGCTCTATTTAGATGGAAAAAGCCGACCAGTAGTGGAAGGAGAAGCAGTTCTCCGTGCTAATCATGTGATTTTGTGTGAGGCAGAAGACTTCAACAAAAAGCACATTTTTGCCCTTTATCTAAAAACTTCGGCGATGAAATCTTCCCCACATGAAGTAAAACTGAAGTTGGGGTCCAGAGAAACTCCTGTAGAACAATGGATCTGTATTTGTTCCTGCAAAGCAGGACAATCTGGGTATTGTAAACAGGTTGTAGCTGTTCTTCTATATGTCAATTGATTTGCTCGTCATAATTAGTTTGAATTGTTTGAACTATCTTCAATTCTTCACCCGTTCACTGTTCACTGAACTAATAAAAATGTAATGATGTAAAAAAATTAACCAACTCAACCATCATCACTACCAACAGTGCCAACACTTCATGTCATTGACAAGTTTGACTACAGCTACAGGAAGCTGAATACAATGTAGTCTATGCACTTTATCCATAGACAACAGTTTGTTTTCCCCCAGTTTGAAGTTCGTATTATGTGACCTAGATGTCGCCCACTTCGTGAAGCTCGCGAATTACAGCAAAACTGTCAAATACATACAGGGACTCCACTTTGATCTACATCCTCCTTAGGTTTGACATGGTCTTTACGGGACACTCTGTATACCTTTCCAAACATTCCTCGTAGTCCATAACGGTTTTTTTGATCAGCTCAGTATCGTTTCTGTTCCTGTGCTCCTGCACTTGTTTGGTGAGTTTTCTGAGCTGCTCAGAATGTCTACTGGCCAGCTCATCCAACTTTTGATATGCCTCAGTTGGGGATGTTTGTTGGGTTATTATGGCGTCCAAAAAATCATACAGGTACTGAAAAAAAAACAAATTCCTCAATTCAAAAAGCGTTTCTTTGTCGATTATACAGGGTGTATCAATAACACCGAAAAAATTCAAGGGGTGATTCCTTTTTTTCTGTGACGGGAAAAAAGTTTGGCATTTCATCTCTGTTGGCATCAGGTTATAAAATGTCACTTTTCATAAATTACTTTTTTCCCGGATGTATGTCACATATATATACACTGTTGATGGCTTTTGTTGTGCTATAGTTCCAAAAAATGAGTCAATAATACCGTATCCGAGAAAGAACTACAATTTCTTTCATCTTCCATTCGACTTCGCGGTTACCTAAACCACTATAAATTCGCAATTTTTCGAAATCATATCACAGAATTAGACTGACAGAAGTGACATCAGATATTTGATTACTTCAAAAGAATGATAAAGATACAACGCGCAGGTGTCCCTACTGTTAAAAACTTGAAATTTCACGTCGATAATTTTCAGATTTCAAAATAATGTAATATCTTCTCAATATTGATTCGTCGTTTCTTCTGTCACAGAAGAAAATAGTATATTATACACGGGAAAAATATTAGATTTTAGCTCTCGGTTTTTTGTCTCCCTCCGCTATGCGTCGGGAGACAACACAACCTGGAGCTAAAATCTACTACTTTTTTCCCTTGTATAATAAATATATATATTATTCTAAATTAGAAAAATATGTTTTTCTGTGACGGGAAAAAAGTTTGGCATTTCATCTCTGTTGGCAGGTTATAAAATGTCCCTTTTCATAAATTACTTTTTTCCCGTGGGAAAAAAGTGAGTACTTTTTTCCCAGATATGTATTTATTTATTTATGTATTTATTGAAAATGTTACTTCCAGTCAGAATCAAGTTCTGGTATAAGGAAGTATAGTTAACAATAATACCTAAAACTATACAATTATAATAAACTAATAAATAATATAATATTTGAAAACATTAAGTATTAAATTTTGACAAATCATTTGATATTGGTGAGCAAAAATCAATTTGAATATACAGGGTGATTCACATAAGAACCGACATAGAGCAGGGGCATGTAGGGGGTCCCATTAATATGGCAATTTAATGCAACTTACCTCTATACCAAGTTGCTTCCCTAAGGAGATATAGGCTTTGAAAGTGAAGTTATAAATTTTGAAAAAAATCTCCGTTATTCTTAAACGTAAAGCAACCAAATTTGTTGCACTTTGTGGATGTATTTAGGGCGTTACTTGACAGTAACTAGAGTTTGATTGAAATTTGTAAAGGGGGTATACCGGGTGGCGCACCATCAATATTCAACATAATTTTGTTATCCCTTGATGGATTTCAAAAATCTTTGCTTTGTTTTGTGGGCAATTCAATTCTAAAACTTTTCTTACTCTAGTAATTTTTCGAAAAACCATATCATTTTCATCAAAAACTCGAATAACTGAAAACGCGCGATCTAGGTGTGTTATTTAAAATGATCGAAAACTCAAAAGTTGGCTATGAGAATAAACGTCAAACTTGACTATGAGGCAAGTGAGTTGTTCAATTAAGTAATTGTTGTTTGAGTGTTTTTAAAATGAACGGGAAGTTTTCTTTAAACGAGCAAGTTGACATGCTGTTAGTGCTATGCCTTTAACTCCTTAGGGAAGTAACTTGGTATAGCGGTAAGTTGCGTTGAATTGCCATATTTTGGGACCCCCTACATGCCCCTGCCCTATGTCGGTTGTTATGTGAATCACCCTGTATACACTGTTGATGGCTTTTGTTGTGCTATAGTTCCGAAAAATGAGTCAATAATACCGTCTCCGAGAAAGAACTGCAAGTCTTTTTATCTTCCATTCGACTTCGCGTTTACGTATATTACTAAACAACCACTAAATTCGCAATTGTTAGGAAAATTACTATTTCGGAGTAGAACTTACCGGCGTCAAATATTTGTACGTCAAATGAGCATTTTCCGCCAGAATTTCCGCCGCCAAGTCGTAGCACTCGTGCTGGCAGTAGAGCAGCAGGATGTTGGCGAACGTTTCTGGCGGGAAAGGGTTCTGCTGCAACAGGAACTGCAGCTTCTCGAAGCCCTCTGTCGGATTCTGGTCGAAATTCATCAGCGCTTGGTTGTGGAGCGTGACAGCGTCCAGTTCGTACTCTGCCCTAGGCGGCATGTCTGTCAAAGCTTCTTTCGCCGCGTCAACTAGGAATGACAATGACAGGTACTTCGTTTACTTTAGACAGTGTTGCCGTCCCTCATTGCATAAAACCAAAACTGGATGATTGAAAATGCCGCTAAATAAAAAAGTCGCTCACTAGCAACTGGCAACACTGACATTTACTCAGTTGTTTTATCACTCGATTACACTCGTTGAGGTGTCTCAGCATAGCAGGATTATGATAATCGATACAAAACCTCACTTAAGTAAAATGAATGTTCCTATTTATAAAAAGCTTTGTTTGCGAGACATTGAGCGTCAAAGTTGAGATAAAAATGAATGTTTCTGTTGAACCTTTAGGAAAAAAACATGGTCATGTAATTTTGTAGAAAAAAGGACCATTCGTTATGTTAAGTCACTTTAGGCTTATCCACTATATTTTGCACTTTCTGAAAAATCCTCACTGACAATGTAAACTGTTAACCTTACAATACTAATTTGATAAGTGCCGTTGAGTGTGTACTAGAAAAAAATACAACTGTTGGAGAATAATGAACAGAATCCTACGAAGAAATAATTAAAAAAATAAACTAAGGAAGAGCCAAAATGCTCAAAGTGGAATTAGATGTTAAATGAATTCTCAAAGCTCAAAGTCATGTCCACAAAAATGTTCATAAATGAACGAAATTGGTAGATACTGAGAGAAAAGCAACTACTTCCCTGGCCATATGCCACGCAGGAATTTGAATTATATTCTCTAAAATACTATGCAATGATACCTATAGACTTGATATCTCCAAGGCACTTGTTATCTTCAAGGCATTCGATCGAGTCTGGCACCACGGACTCCTCGCCAAGCTTCCATTTTATGGCTTGACTCCCCAGCTATGTACTCTGCTAGCTAGTTTTCTCTCAAACAGGTATCTCCATGTAGTGGTCGACGGAGTTTCATCTGACCCTCTTATAATAAATGCGGGTGTTCCGCAAGGATCACTTCTAGCACCAACACTATTTCTACTCCATATCAACGATTTTTTGAAAGCAACTTCATGTCCAGTACACAGCTTCGCGGATGATAGTACCCTCCATACCGCCTTCTCTTCCAGGGCTCCGATACCAGCCAGACAAATCAGAAACGTACGAGGGAGTAATGTTGACAACATAAATATGGACTCAGCGACAAGTCTCGAAAGGGGATCCAATAACTTGGTAGATTCCAATGCAAACAAAACACAAACATGCCTTTTCTCTAGAAAAGCCGATCTCACTGTGCCCAACATAAGCTTGTCAGGAGTAACCATACCTTTGAAGACATCCATTTCGATGCTTGTTATTACTATCAGCAATAACCTTTCTTGGGAAAATCACGTGAGATCAATTGCTAAAAGTGCATCCCAAAAACTTGGTTTTCTGTTTCGGGCCAGGAGCTATTTCACTTCCAGTCAGCTGTTTATGATCTATAAGGCACTCCTTCGTGGTCACTTTGGAGACCTGCAGAACATCTCTTTCCAAAGACCAGAACATAAAAAAAAAGAATAAAATCGCAAGTGTTTTCTGCCTTAATTCTGAATTGTGCTCAAATTGTGTCATCAGTGCAGGGTTGTCTCCAAAAGTGGAGTGTTTCTTTCCTATGCTTCTACTCAGGTGGCGTTCCTCCTTCTCGCAGATGCCGTACCTACGCCTCTTTGGTATTAAATGCTGGGATGTGTTTACGTTGAGTCAGGTTCGCACCAGATAGCGGTCATGAATGCTATCTGGAGACAACCCTGCAATGATGAGAGCCAATAGAGCTCGAAACCGGTCTGTAGGTACAATTTAAGGAACATCTTCCAGTTTCGTTCATTTATGAATTGTGGAAATTACTTTGAGCTTTGAATATTTATTTGAAAAATTGGAAACCAATATGTATACGGGAAAAACATTTTCGTTTCATAGAATTTTGAATACTTTTAACCTCGAGTTTTTCAAATATCATCGACAACTTTTATTTTCTTTATTTGTATACCGGACTTCCATAATATTTCGAGAAAAATTAAAGTGATAGGAATAAGATTGTACTGTGCTTTTTTCATCTAATATTGAAAAGAAACCATACAAAATTACTTCAAGTCGCTACTCATTCGAATTCGGGTCTTTCGATATTAAAACATAGAAAATTTTCCACACTGTATATTACCGTTTCTGAGCTGGTATTCGATAGCTGCTTTCAGATTGAATGCCTCTGTTAGGGAAGTCTCGTGTAGGGTTATAGTGTTGCCTACAGATCGTACCTCGATTCCTTCAGTTTGCATGCCTATGCTCAGTTCTGGATGGTTCCGTATTCCCTTTTCGATGATATCGGCTATTTAATACAAAGTCCAAAGTTATGAAGCCTCTCAAAACTCTTCAAAATAAAATTATCAAATGTATATACAGACTAAATTATTTGGAACCCTCTATGAACCTTTACAGAAGTAGAGAGATATAAGATATAGATTCACTATATAAATTCAAATTAATATCGTTCATTCATTCAGTTAAACATTGTCAAAAGCATTCAAATTTGGTTTTCCAAATTGATAGTAATCACCACAACCATACAACTAGACAAGCAGATAATTTTTCTGTCAAGAAAATTGAACCAGTTATTGGTAAAAAATCCATCTATCACAATAGATAGATAGATAGATAGATAGATAGATAGATAGATAGATAGATAGATAGATAGATAGATAGATAGATAGATAGATAGATAGATAGATAGATAGATAGATAGATAGATAGATAGATAGATAGATAGATAGATAGATAGATAGATAGATAGATAGATAGATAGATAGATAGATAGATAGATAGATAGATAGATAGATAGATAGATAGATAGATAGATAGATAGATAGATAGATAGATAGATAGATAGATAGATAGATAGATAGATAGATAGATAGATAGATAGATAGATAGATAGATAGATAGATAGATAGATAGATAGATAGATAGATAGATAGATAGATAGATAGATAGATAGATAGATAGATAGATAGATAGATAGATAGATAGATAGATAGATAGATAGATAGATAGATAGATAGATAGATAGATAGATAGATAGATAGATAGATAGATAGATAGATAGATAGATAGATAGATAGATAGATAGATAGATAGATAGATAGATAGATAGATAGATAGATAGATAGATAGATAGATAGATAGATAGATAGATAGATAGATAGATAGATAGATAGATAGATAGATAGATAGATAGATAGATAGATAGATAGATAGATAGATAGATAGATAGATAGATAGATAGATAGATAGATAGATAGATAGATAAAGAAGCCATTATACTTGGTGATCTCAACGCCAAGTCACCACTATGGAGCTCTCCGATTGAAGATGCAAGAGGAGCATACATTTCCGAATGGATAGCAACCCTAGATCTAGTAGTGTTGAACTCAGGAAGAATCCCCACGTTTGTCAGGAATGCGAGTGAATCTTTCATTGACATTACTCTCGCGACAACTAAGATTACAAAAAATATAAAAAACTGGTATGTTTCTACAGATGAATCACTCAGTCTCCATAGACATATATTTTTCGAGATAACGGGAAGTGGAACTAATAATAAGCAGGGGAAACCGAAAATTAGGGAAATATTTAATAAACAGAAGATGAAAGAAATTATTCAGAGAGGCCTAGCAGAGTACAGCTGTACAGAAGTCAGGAAGTTAACAACCGTTTTAACGAGTGCACAAGAAGGGAGCAGAATAAATACCGCCAACAACCGCAGGCAAATGCCTTACTGGTGGAATGAGGCAATACAGGAAAAGAAGAACATTTGCAACAGGATGCGACGCAGATCCACGAGAGCACGGAGAAACGGAGGAAACGACGCCAACGCGCTGATGGAGGAATACAAGCTTCGAAGGAGAGAACTCAGGTCGCTTATAAAAGCATCAAAAAGGAAGCTATGGAAAGAATTATGCTGCCAACTAGAAAACGATATCTGGGGCCAAGGATACAGACTGGCCAAAAAAACCCTGGGAGCCCATGCAATGCCTTACAACATTAGCATGGAAAGAAAACTTGGGATCATGATAGAGCTTTTTCCAAACGATTTGGATTCATGGAATAGAGAAGAGGTAAGAGAGGAGGTGATACCGTTCACAATTGAGGAACTACTAGTAGCCACTGACAACCTAAAGGCAGGAAAAGCACCCGGAATAGACGGGATCTACCCAGAGACCGTCAAAGAAGCTGTGAAAGCTGCACCAGCAGAAATGTTATGCCTCATGAATAAACTTCTGGAACTCCATTGTTTCCCCCCGCAATGGAAGCGCGCCAGAGTGATCCTCATTCCGAAGGGGAAATGTGACGATATGGAGAGTGCTTCGTCCTATAGGCCGATATGTTTACTGGATACCCCGGGTAAACTATACGAACTGCTGGTCAGAGAGAGGCTCCTAGCAGAAATCAGTGAGAAGGAAGGATTCTCAGATACACAATTCGGCTTTCGAAAAGGCAAATCAACCATCCAGGCTGTTCTACGGATTACTCAGAGAGTCAATAGGTCCAACAGAAAGTGGTGTGCGCTCATCACGCTTGACATCAAGAATGCTTTCAATACAGCCAAATGGAGCCTCATAATAAATAAACTGAAGGACTTGGGTATTAGCTGGTATCTGATTACGATCATAGAAAACTATTTCCATGGGAGAACCATAGAGCTCAAAGGACAAGAAAGCAGAAGCATGTCTATGGGAGTTCCACAGGGCTCGGTCCTTGGACCAACTCTGTGGAATATTCTGTACGATAGTGTATTGAGAACGAATCTGCCAGAGAACTGCGAAGCCATCGCATACGCAGACGACTTAGCCCTTATGGTGGAAGCAGACAGCCAAGAAAATCTCTGTACTGCAGCGGAAATCTCTCTAGCAATAATCCAAAGATGGATGGAAGAACATCATCTACAGTTAGCTCCTCACAAGACTGAGGCAATCATTATGAAAGGACCTAGAGATAGAGAAGGAATCCAATTCACAATTGGAGATACTACGGTTACTCCTCGGAGGCATATAAAATATCTTGGAATATGGTTAGACGATAAGGTGAACTTCAGAGAACATATAAGGAAGGTAACGAAAAAAGCAGAAGAGAGTATTGCTACGCTATCAAAGGTAATGCCCAATATAGGAGGCCCAATGTCAGATAAAAGGAAGATGCTGGGGGGAGTTGTACATTCAATCATGTTATACGGAGCTCCAATTTGGTCAGAAGTGACACAACTCAAGAAATATAGAGACATGATGGAGGCTGTACAAAGGAAGACACTTTTAAGAATGGTCTCTGCATACCGCACAACGTCGACCAAGGCACTTCAGGTGATTGCTGGCGTTGTTCCCATAGATCTGCAAGTGATTGAGAGGGCTGAGACATTTGGAGCTGATAATGAATTTCTGAACGAGGTTAAGAAGAGAGCACGAGATAGATCGATCGAAAGATGGCAACAAAGGTGGGATGATACTAGGGATGTAGCAAGCTGGACCAAGGAACTCATTCCTGATATAAAAAGCTGGACAGAATGCGAGCATAAAAATACTGAGTATTTTTTAACCCAATTCTTGACCGGACACGGCTCATTTCGAACCTACACACATCGAATTGGGAAAGCCACGCATGAACTATGTCTCTATTGTGGAGAAGAGGACACACCGGCGCATACAGTCTTCGAATGTGATAGGTGGGTAAGAGAAAGGCAGTCTTTTATTCTTGATTACGGTGGAAATATCGGAGTAGGAAATATTATAAACGAAATGATGATAAATGAGGAGAACTGGAGAAAAATACATAATTATATAAAGAATATTATGAAAACAAAGGAAGAGGAGGAACGACAACTGGCAGCTGTAAGGAGAAATTGATAGGCCAAATTGACCAGAGGGAGGAAGATTAGTCTTGCTCGGAGTCTTGATGTTATGTCTAACGACGATTCCAGGACACCAAGCGTGGCAAAACGAGGGGGAGTTTTAGGTGGTAGGCTAGCAACGAGGTTGCTAGAATCCACCATGCCTTCGTGTACGGTCATGAAAGGTATCTTTAGAAGATTTCTCCCCCTCAACAAAAAAAAAAAAAAAAAGATAGATAGATAGATAGATAGATAGATAGATAGATAGATAGATAGATAGATAGATAGATAGATAGATAGATAGATAGATAGATAGATAGATAGATAGATAGATAGATAGATAGATAGATAGATAGATAGATAGATAGATAGATAGATAGATAGATAGATAGATAGATAGATAGATAGATAGATAGATAGATAGATAGATAGATAGATAGATAGTTAGGAGGATTGAGAAATTTGAAAATTAATTTAAGAAACATCTACTCCTCTGTAATTATTTTTTTAAACATATTTATACAAGGTGTTTTTGAAATAAGTGTACATATTCAGCACATTAATATGATACAGTCTAATGAATATTCCCATGATATCAGATTATTCCTTATTGACGTCAGATTTGCAATAGTGTATAGAACTTTGGGTGGAAAAAGAGGTCTAACCCCAAATTTTATTTTGATCCCTGAATTTTTTTATTAGTGCCATTCGATAGTACACGTCGAGCTTTCTCAGTGTTTAAAATATTTGCACTTATTTCAATGCCACCCTGTATATTCACCATGTTACTTGCTATAAACAGATTTTGTTTCTTGGGAATAATAAAGTTGATTGATTGATTGATATTAGATTTTGTTCTGAATAGAAACAGTTCAAATTTCGGACATTTTTCCAGATTCGATAACTGTTTTGGATTACTTTTTTCACGAAGGATTTCTATTTTCAGAAGTGAGTTACCTTCGTAGTGCTGGTGTATATCAAATATTCTGTGCTAGCGCTAGGTATTCCTAGATATCTTTTTTTAACCGTAGATACGTTGTTCTTATTGCATCGGATCAATCATCGTGAATTGTTATGGATCGAAATAAACTTGTTTTATAGATAAATATTTTTAGCTGTTTTCGACGCCTACAGAATTAAGAAAACCATCTCGCCTTCACGCTCAAATTTTGGCAGAAAATTAGTGCTACGAAATAATTTCTAATGGAAATATCCAAAATATGGTACAATTACATATCAACCGAAATTGATTCATTCTGATTATATTTTCAAAAAGATTTAATTTCTTTATATTATTATATTGAACTGAACAATGTATGAAGACACAACTAATCATGAATATAATTTTGAAAATGTTGATGCATTAGGGAATAGTATATTGTTTAACGAGCAAGGAATGATAGTGATTTCCTACGAGAATGAAGTCTTGTAGCCATCTGATTTCCTGTCAAGTAATGCTCATCTATTAGAAAGAGCTGTCATTGCTTGCAATTTGACATTCCATAAGTGATGAGATTTTTTTGAAATAATATCACAATGGAGTTATTTTGATATCAGATACAGAAATGAAATTGATGACATACAAAGTTCCTCATTGATGGTAAAACAAGAGCAATTTTGTGTTATAGCCGTAGAAGAAAATAATTGTTATAGAGGCTGAATTCAGTTGGGGCGTTACTGTACAGTGTGTCTCCAGATAATTCCATTTGGTTATTGAGTGTATCTTGGTAGCTCACTCGCTCCTACGAATTACACAATTTTACCTCCATACTTGAGGAATATTCAATAAAGGGTGTATCCATAAGAAGTGGGACACACTGTATAGTGACTTCCCAACCGAATTCGGCCTCTTCAATAACTCCGAAACTACACTAATACCTTAGAAAACATTTATTTTGTATCAATATACTAATTTCCGTGGACTGTATTTGTCATACTTGGCCAAGGACTTTTACACATTCACATATGTTTTACAGAAACTTACCACAGTATTTCAGTGATGGTCCATATTCTTTCAACCGGTAGTAGCATAAAGCAATATTATAGGCTAGGAAAGGTTTGAATCCTTGATTTTGTAAAGCTCCAGTGAATTTTGACAAAGCTTCTTCATAATTTCCATCCTGAAATTGTAAGATGCATTTTTTTTCACATCGAAATTTCAGGTTATTGAAATAATGTTTGATAGTGTTGAATCGCAATGTATCAGGAAGTTATCAGAACATAGAATATAGAACCACAAAATATTCATAACTAAATGTCGATCTAAACTGATGAAAACAATATAGGATATTTTTGAACGCAAACAACAATTTTTTTATCTAGAAAAATTCAATATATAGCTATGCCTCATTTATTCTAGGAAAATGCCTTAATATATCAAAAATACCACTTTTTTCGATCAGTTTATCAACGAAATAGGGTCAAGTACCAAAATTGCAAACGCCTCAAACTTTGAGGTTCGAGGTAATTAACAAGTTAAAAAAATATTGTTCCTTCAGCATTTGTTTATCTTGTAATAGACACTGGGTTTCAAAATTTTGTGAGATAACGGGATTTTCATTTTTTTTATATATTGTGATTCGATAATATATTCTGATCGAAATCTTTAGGCCTATGATATTGGTATAGTTGAAACACGTTGTTTTTTCAAAAGAAAAATGAAAGAAAACAACACAAGTCGGTCGACCACACTTTATATTAAAACTTACTTAAAAAGTTACCGGTTTCGGCACTATGGCCATCATCAGACAATGGTACCAAACAATATGGGACTCAAAATGTAAAAACAATAATCATGGTTTCGTCAACTGGTTGGAAGAACAGAATATTCTTCCAACCCGTTGACGAAATCGTAACTTTTTAAGGAAGTTTTTATATAAAGTGTGGTCGACCGACTTTGTGTTGTTTTCTTGTTTTTTTTAATAATAGACCACTTTGAGATATGGATGATTTTCATGATTTACATTGTTTTTTCTTCTACTTCATTTTTTATCGATGAAAGCGTATAATTAATTTATGTTTCTCATGATACCTCTCATACCTTATAGAGTAAACATCCCAAATTGGCTTCTTTATCTGGATCGCTGGCAGGACATGCCTCTACCAAATTTTTAGCCGATAGAACGTCTTCTTGGCTGTACTTAATTGCGGCCTGTAATTTAGTGACTTTTTCCTTATGTTCTGGTTCCTCTATCAACTTGTTGCAAGCCTGAAACGATTCTTCATACATGCAGGCTAAAAAGAAGGAAACGAATTATTTCATTAACAAAATAACATCAATACTGTTTCATACTGTTTTATACGGAAGCGTAGAACGGATATGCGATATTTTTTTCGGAATTTCGTGTTGCAACTCTAAATTAGCTTAATTGTTGAAATAATCTTGCAATTATAATTTAAGCCTTCCATAACGCCTACACTGGCCCAGGTAGTGGTATGGCATTCTATATAATAGATGCAGTTAGGGCATCAATGGATTCTAAGCCTTATTAATTGTTGATTTCTACACTATGATTTCTACCCAATTGAAGTGACACAAAATCACTATTCTAGAACATCAAAATATTATTCTGTCATTAAAACGTCAAAAAAAATTCCGATTTCATACGCTGGTACCCACGAGAAAAAAAATTTGCACTAAAATACATACGTTGCTTTGGTAATCTATCATAAAAACCCAATTTAACTGTATAGAAGCTGGGCATGCCGATTTCTCTGACGAAATTCAGCAGCTTCCTTAGCTGAGTCGCTTTCACAACCTTTGGGTGCAGTACAATGTTCCCAAAGGCAGCTTTCCTCTGATGCACCAGCGCGGGGCATTCCGTGAGTATGTGTGATGATGTTTCATCATCCTCCAAGCACCATCTGCAGATGGGATCATCTTTGATCCCTATGAGTTGTAGGTGCCTGTTGAGGTGGTTGTGCCCAGTTAAGAGCCCAACTACTATCTTGAGATCCCTTCTATTGAGTGACAGGATCTCTCTCGTGAGAATTTTTGAAGGTTCCTTTATATGGAGCTTTGATTGTCAAATTCCTAGTGTGTCCCGCCATGTTTCAATAAGGAACTGCCTCTGTAGCATTACCTTCATGAAGGACATAGCCGTACTATTGGGTATTCCCAATATCGGTTCTGGTCCAATGGGTGTCGTTCCTGAACCGATCTTGGCTAGTCTGTCTGCCTCCTCGTTCCCCGGGATACCAGAGTGTCCTGGAACCCACATGAGGCTGACTTTCCTAGTTTTTGCCATATTTTCTAAGGCACTTCTACACTCGGGCACCAATTTAGTTGTGATCCTATTGGATCTCAATACCACTTGGTACATAAATAATTATAATAATTCACCTTGATATAGAGCTTGGGCATAATATAGCTGATAATCCTTATCGTCGGGATACAGGTTCGTCAATTGTTCATAGTAATTGGCGGCGTTCGAGAAGTCCTGGATGTAGAAATAGCAGTAGGCCAAAAGTGATAGTCCGGCCCTGGTGGAACTCGATTCCGAAATACCGTGCAATATTTTGATGGCATCGTTGTATCTATTATCTTTTATCTAGGAAGATACAAAAACCTTTGAAAATAGATATTAGAAGAAAATTTATCTAGTTATTGTAGGAGCCGAAAATAAGTAAGAAAGCTGTACTTTGATTTCTTTGCCTATACAGAATAAGTATATTCCCATGAACTTATAACCTACAAAAGATGAAAAAAAAAATCCGATACCTCCTTTACCTATCTAATAGGGATTCCCTTTTCAACGCTCCAAAAGATTACACAAAATTTCCTATATGACTTTTAGTTCAGTATCAGTATCAACTGGATTTTTACACGATTTTCCCCAAATTGTGACGCTTCAAACTGCGTCTAATTGTTACATTTTGAGTGGATATGTAAACCTTTGCAGATCAAAGATATATACTGTAACCATAGATTAAATACATAGATGTATAGAAAGTCAAATGGTGTTATCACTTATTACTATTGAAAGGAGTTTTGAAACCTCTCGATATCACCTACTTTGTAAAAATAGCGAGGCGTGGGAGAATCTTTGCTAAATTTCCGAAGTTTCAAACCAACTTTACAGGAATGACACATTCATTTGAGTTCACATTTTCATTTTCACAATTTTTTGTTTAAATGGAAACGGTGCGTCATATTTTCGACTTTCAATGGTGAACTCATGAACGACGCGAAGTCCTAACTCAAAAAAATCTTGCGATAATATTTTATTTACTCACTTTTAGAACATTATATAAAACGAATGTTCGGATTTTCAAATAATTCTCATACATTGCAGCAGTCAGTCCATGATGAAAGCACAATACACTCACTCAACTAATAATATATATCAATACTTGCTTAATAAACTACTAATGCTCTTACTTCATAATATTTCTATTTGAAATTTGAACAAAATCTTGCATATGCCGAAAACATGACACTCGTGACAGACATGTCAAAGTCAAGATCAAGATGTCTCTTTTGTGTCATGTCTCTAGATGCTTCTTATGAGCTATTATTGGATTCGTGCATCATCATCGGGGCTCTTCAGGTCCCGAAAGGAGGAAAACACATCATTGAAAGTCTAGTTCAACTTCATAATGAGATTCTAAACGCATTTTGAAATTTTTTAAGAAATCCATCGTTCACGCCATCTATCATCGGAATTGAGAACCTCACGTTCCGAACTCACATTCAATTGTTTATATCGAGAGTTATAGTCTGACGAAACAATTGAAGAGTGTGCACACCAGTGGAATTATAAACATCTCAACTGTAACCATGGCATGTCGTTCAAGTAGCACCAGGCCAAGGATTATTAACTCTCTGGTAGATAGGTAGGACATGTCATAGTGTCAGTTGACAAAAATAATAAAAATGGAATATCCCAGTTTGGCGATTATTTCGAAAACAAGAACATTTCCAGGTCTAAAAAAACAATGAATAACTCACCAATGTGTATATTGTTTTCGTGAAATCACCGTCTTTTATAATGTTCGCAGAATACATTTTCGTTCCAACAGTTCAATGTTTGTATTCCATGTGGTAACCATAGAGAAGAGGCTACAATAATAATTACCTACCTCGATCACAGATGGAAATACTTTTATAGTTATTTCAGTATTATAGGACAAATCAGAATTCGCCCAAAATTGTCCCTGCGCTTAACATTCCACTATTTAGATCATGAAGAATTTTATCGATAGTCAATGGATAATGTTTTAAGAAGAAAATAATATAGGTGTATTGAATGAATCTGAAATTGTTAGAACTGGAAGTGCTAATTTTGAGTTGAACTCAAAATTAAGATAATTTTAGAAAAGAGAAATTTGAACAAATAAAATGAATATTCTATTCTATTCGTTTTTTTGAAATTTTATGTTCTGGTTCTCACGAAAAGGGATATCCTGTACTGTAATGTTCAGAGAACATCGTGAGAACCAAGGGAAATAAGGAGGGAATTGGTTTTCTTCTTAAATTTCTGGAGGTTCACACCGGCAACACCTCCCTTGGCAATGTGTTCCAGAGCCTCGCTGTTCGTTGGATGAACGAGTCTTTGGAAAGAGATGTTCTGCAGGTCTCAGAAGTGACCACGAAGGGGTGCGAAGCCTCAACTCGACGGATTAATCTCGTGGGGACTGCCAAGGGAGGAACAATTGTTGATATTTCAGAAGAGCATCGTCCATGAAAATATCTATAAAATAAAGCCAGATCGCCAACTTTTTTGCGGTGTTTCAGAGAAGTGAGTGAGTTTGTGAGCGAGGCATCACCCACGAGACGAATTGCCTTTTTTTGGACAGAATTCAACAGTTTCAGGGTATATTTGGGTGCTGCACTCCAAATATGGGAACTATATTCCAGGACAGGTCGAATCTGTGCCTTATAGATCATAAGCAGCTGACTGAAAGTGAAATTGCTCCTTTTGGGATTTACTTTTAGCAATTGATCTCACGTGATTTTCCCAAGAAAGGTTATTACTGATAGTAATACCAAGCATCGAAATGGATGTCTTCAAAGGTATGGTTACTCCTGACAAGCTTATGTTGGGCATAGTGAGATCGGCTTTTCTAGAGAAAAGGCACGCTTGTGTTTTGTTTGCATTGAAATTTATATATCAAAGACAATATAGTATAGTCGTGGACAAAGTATAGTATTAGTACCCAGTTAACACAAATTGATCTCAGAGATGTCAGTACACTTCACATTCATGATTGAGATCACACCCGCGATTCGATTTGTGAATCACGTCGACATCTCCAGATCCTCTATTCCGGACCCTTTTGGTCATTTTTCGCTTCACATTTAGATGCCGAATGGGACTCAAAAGTTAGCTGAATGTGACTCCAGATATCACGTTGAAATAAGACTCACATTGAGGTCACATTATAATCAGAATGTGAGGTTTAGAAGACCATCGACCATTTCTGAATGTGAGGTTCTTTTCGATTATTATACTGGTATCGTAGCGTCCCTGGAAGAATCATATTGTGCGTCTCAGAAATGCTACATATATACACATTGATTTTTGATGTCTCAAGTGAAATCACATCTAGATTGATGAAGGTATTCAATGAGAGAACTAATCGGTCTCGAATCTCTGTCAAATAGATCAATCAAGGGTTTCACAAGGCAACTCGATTTTATTGAAAATTAGTCTCACTACACATCAGAATATGTAAGTACGTACATAATGTTATGTTGAGCAAAACTACCTAGATATAACAATGATTGAAATTAGAAAAGCAGCGCAGGCCTAGACTTTTTCGAATAATTATACAGGGTATATATCTCCATGAGTTAACGCGATGAATATGGAGAACTGAAAGTAACACAAGAGAATCCAATATTTGCTCCTCATCTCTCCTTCCGTTGTAGCATGGTAACCAATCCCTGCTCAGAATTTCAAATTGTTTCAAGGTTGTCCAGATGACTTTTGTGATTTGACATCTGAAAATGTATATAGAAACAATCAATTGATTTCATCTTGCCCATTTCCTGTTCAGAATATAGAGAGTGAGTAGAGAACCATAATGAGAGTATTGAAAAATGTTCAAGTCACTTGCATATCTACGTGGAGTCGTGTAAGATTGAAATTATTTATGAGAAGATGAAATCACACTGCATACCTACTGTTCTATACCGGGTGACAAAGAAGATAGAGAATAGCTGCGGCGCATTTTTTCCTTCCATTCATAATATTTTGCAATAATTTTGTTCTTAATCAGACTTTCCCAATATACAATCAGAATATGCATGTTCACTTATACCCTGATCCCAAAATGATATATTCCAAGGTATCATTTTGTAAGTATCATCATATAGTCTTGAAATGGCGACGTGGTGTCGTCTACCCTGTCTTCATTGTCAACCAGTATATAGGTATATTATTGTATCAAGTTATGAACGTTGTAGTTACTTACCCTGTAACTTAGATGAGAAACACACAGTATCTTTAATCACAATCATGATTTTCGATTAGAAAGAGATGCTTATTCAGTCTAAACAATAACGCCAAACACGAACTGCATACCAACACCGAATGAACTAATAATGCACTGAAACAACGAAATGGACGAGACAAAAGCATGCCGTCGCTAAAGAATTCACAGACACGTGTACATCAGTCAGACCGACACTGAACGAGTGTGTACGAAACTTTACATAAGTCACATTGTGCGCTACATTCATGAGTATGCGAGTACACTGATATTTCCAAGTATTGTTCGATATTACTTTCATAAATGAATTTCCTTGAGATGTGAGAGAGATTCACATATTGAAGCATATTTTCGTTTCTTCATTCTGCACAATGTGAATCAGTTTGTCAATTCAGATACATCAAATTATGACTCTCAACGACTGAAATTTCAGATTCTGAAATTATAGTCGTTGTGAAGTTAAGGGGCCTCATAAATATTATATCCATATTGGTCTCAGATCCAACAGAATGTGATGAAATTTGCGAACTATCTGTCACACAAGGAATTCCTTGTAGATATCAGCGATGCAATATTGTGATTCGCTTTTGTGACATCAACTGCCATGAATGCGACATCTCATAGATGTTTGTGTTAACTGGGTAGTACCTAGTAATAAACTTAACTTTCGTGAATAATAGCCCTCATTATATGCTTGTTGAATAATTTACTATAGTATTTATATTTTTCGACAATTTAATCTCGTATTATGAAAATCCACACTTCTTCACAGAAAACAGATGCTCTTGTTCCGTATATCGATTAGATGTAGATATCATTTTATACATCACTCTGCCAATTTTCAAATCATAGTGACTATAAAAAAAATCAACTAACTTACTTTCTTTTCACCAAACAATGTCATAGTGACTCGTTGAATAGTGAAATAATAATTAGAAACTATTCAATTTTTTGTGCCACTACGACTCATTGCAACGTTATGCATATAATATGTGAGATGCAACAATATTTTTAAATCGATTTTACTCGATTATCATACACTCTTGAATCAAATTTTGGAATGATTTTATGTTTACTACATTGGGCGTCGAAATATTTAAGAAATATAATCCTCAGGAGCCCCCTTTCAAGGGGCCGTGGCTCCCTCAGGAGATATTTATCGCGTCATGTTCATTGTACATTTTTTTCGTATTTTTAGTCATAAAAGCCGCTGGTGAAGTTTGACAGGCTATTTTATGGACACCCTGTATAATATTGGGACTATTTCACTCCTCCCATAGATCTAAATACGCACTTCCCAGACATGGAATATATTCGCTGACGAAATAGAGCAAAAATTGTCGAGTTGGTATATTGAAAGAGTGAAATTTTCACTTCTAATTCCCCTAGGGACTGCAATATTGTCATAAAATCTTCCAGTACATCAATTTTCTTTAAAAATTCATGTACGAGACAAATTTCCCGCTATTAATTCATGCACGTGGGGGATTCGGTGTGAAAATTTTATACCGGAATTATATTTAAAAAGAATATTTACTCAGAATAATTGTGGCTTTTCAACGCTTCCTTCTTTGATGGATTATCGCAACACCTCGTACAAACTCTGACGTATCACTACGTCACTGGACCCGCAACCGATCGTCATTTCTCGTTCCTCAACTTCTTCTCACGCTTCTCACGCCTCATCATCATTCTCCACCCTTGGCACAGTTGTTTCCCTTGGCCTATTATACTTCCGTGCGTACGCGTCGATACACGGGCTGCGGATGGCGGTGACGTCACGCCGTCGTCGCGTGCTAGATTACGACGAAAAAAAGACGGTGCGCGACGTCTCATGCAGTGTTTCGCTCGCTACGCGCGAAGGTGTAGAAGCACGCGATGTCGATATCGAAATCGCCGCAATCGATCAAGTGATCCGTTCGCAGGCGACTTGATCACAGCATAGTATACTGTGACTGGATTTCCGTACAGCGTGCCGTCTAGATGTTGATCTTCGATTGCGCGCCAAAGCCTACTGGATTCGAGCATTCTTGTAATTGCTCATTGTTTATAGAGAAACAGTCTGTATAACGCTCTAGCTCCAACAAGATGTATATTTAGAGAGTTGGAACTTGGATTTGGGCCACGGAATCCAAAGTTTTTAGCATACCTGACGATTCGATGATTTTGATTTTTGGGGCGCTATGGAATCTCAGTCCACGAGGAAGCTCAGTAGTAAGTGTCGAAGATGATTGAATTTTGAAAGCTTTTACCATGTTTCTCCTTACATTTGAAGGATATAAAATTTTTAGCATTTGTGAGCATGAGGTGAGAGAATACACTGCTCTTTCTACACATGAAATTGACATTTTGGCGCTCATTTTTATAAAGCAAAGCAGAATTTTTGCGCATTTTTGCAAGATGAGCGCCAAAATATTTTGGCATTCGGTATTGTCGTAACAGGTGCTTGAAGTTCGAATCATTCAAACTTTTTTTTTTGTATCCAGTCGAAAATGTAACAATAAAATCTTGGGTGTATTGAATCGAGGACAAAGCTGATGAATTTTTCGAAAATAAACTCAATTACACAGAGGTGAATTGTATTTTTTATCTCGAAAACAGTAGCCAACAATATTTGTCAAATGTGTTCGCGGTTTCTGTGACAAAATAAATTTCTGTTAGTTTATTTTCATCCATTTTATATTCATCCCGGTATTTAAATCAAATGAAAATGTCGATTTCATTATTATTTTAAAAGAAAGCATCTAAAGTATTTGTTTTTGTTTTGTTTTTGTTTTGACATTTCATCTCTTTTCATAGGTTACTTTTTTCCCACTAGAAAAAAGTGGATACTTTTTTCCCGGATATTATACACACTGTGCTAGTTCCGAAAAATGAGCCAATAACACCATCTCCGAGAAAGAACTGCAAGTCCTTTTTATCTTCCATTCCAGCTATGTTGATGCAAATAAATACTGAAACGGACGTTCAGCAATATTGTAAAGGTGAAGCAAGCAATATGACATGTTGCTGTGATATTGCTGGAACGTTACATTTACAACTTTACATCTGCAATATTGCTGAACGTCGGTTCCAGTAATTGCTACAACCTTGTATCGACATAGCATCCAAATATTTTTAGTGGGTAAACAACCACTAAACTGTTTTTACATTTCTTTGGGACATATATCATTTCGTTATCAGATGACGGTGGAAATCCTCTCCAACTATAACCGTTCATTTTGTTAAAATTATACATATACACCATGTTGAAATTCTTCCGGAAGAAATTTTCACTTTCCTGTACTAATTTTCAATATTTCCTGTACGCGTTGAAAGAATCCACAAATTCTAAAGACTCCTCGGGTAATAAAGTCCGTATTATAGGCCGACAGAATCAACATTCAGACATTTATTAGTGAACATTTATTACTGTTTATGCTATTTCGTTCACAGTTTATCAGTAATTTTACGACGAATCTGCAACAAAGGAGATTAACTCGTTCTACATTACTTTGGATCTGATCAAATAAATAAAATAGACAAAAACCGTGATTTGGACATTCGTATAGGAAAAACGCTCGCAAAAATCTATACAGGGTAACCCACAAAGTATACAAATGTGTACCGAGCTTTCTGGAGGTGATTGTACATAAAAAAATTAGTATTGTTTGATGAATGAACTTATGTCCCAAAATGTATATCAAGAGAGATATATCCTTTCAAAGTAAACTGTGAAAGTCACGAAATTGAGACTTCTTGCATAATGGTCTGTTGATGAAATACGTTTTTTTGATACACTTCTACATTCCTGATATTGTTATAAAGGGTGTTCTTAGGAGGCCACGATCGATTCTATTCTTGATATTGTCATTCATGACATGAGTATTGTTATTGTTAATTTCCTTGTTCAGTTTTCTTGCAAAGTAATATTATTTCTGCGATTTTCAACTGAGATTTCAAGAAATCACTATAATTTTGAGTATTCTGCAAATATTGCCTGAAAAGAAATGTTTTAGAATGATAAATAGAGATGGTGTCCAGCCAAAAAGTTCTAAGCCTCCTGAAATATTATTACTAATGAATTTGTCTCTTGATATCATGTCACTACAAAAACTCAAATATCTCTAAAACGGTTACAATTTTCGTTTTCCGATAAGAGTACCGTTTCTATGTAAATTTTTTCGCTCTATGAAATGCTTCTATTTTTCAACCAAAAAGGATACGAGGAAAAAAGTTGTCTATACAAAAAATCATGATCCACCCAATTTAAACATACCCTTTATAACAATTTCACTGTGTTGAGATAGCGAAATTTTGTACCTGTATATAATTAACTATACCCGATTTGGAAATGTTGAGAATTTTCCGAAATTTTGATCAGGGGCTAGGGCAGGGCCTATCTTACCGCTAGGGGCATTTCTTCTTCCAACTTTTTTTTCTATGCATTCGGCAGTTTCACCATTTTCAAGAAAAATCGATTCTAAAAATCTGCTGCGTAACATAAATGGTGCTCTTTCCTAATTTTCCCAAAAAATATTTTTCGATAGAAAATACCCCTTTTTCAACATTTATATACCTGTGATGTTTAACTCAAATTAGAGAAAGAATGAAAAGAATGATTCGAAAAATATGGTAGGTAGGTACCATATTGGGAAAAAGTACTATTTCACTTTTGTTCCTAGCATTCGTGATTGAAATATTTCTATGTAATTTCGGAACACCCTGTAAAATTGATTGGGACGGTACCACTGTTTATCTCACTGAATAGTGATTTGGAAGTTTTATATCCTCCTCCTGCCCCCCCTAGAGAGTTTTTTTCAAAGTGTAGGTGGGTTCATAAAGAATCTGACACAAATTGAGATTTCAAGGATATTTGCCAGACATTTATATTATACAGGGTGACACAAAACGTGCATTTTATTTTTTAGCTCAAACCCATCTATGAACTGGGTAAGCTGTAACATCCTCATCCTGTAATTTCTTATACCTTAGTATAAAATCGATTTGAACATGGAATTACGTGATATAAGTCATTTACATGACTTTAAATGTTGATACATATCTGATGTTGAACCACTAACCCCAAGTTTTGGCAGAAAAACAAGTGAACATTGTTCCGTGGAAATTCACATCGTCGCCAACTTGATTTATGTTGTTCCAGCTTTTCCGGATGATTAATAAACAACTTAAATCCTTCAATGAAAAATCGGAGCAATAAAGTAAAAAATCAAAACGGTCTCGAGTTCAAAATATCAACTGAAACAAATTATTTGATTCATGACAAACTCAGTATTTTCAAACATTTTGCATGTTGAATTCTGCTTTTTCAAACTTTTTCCCACAACTTTCGACTTTTCATATACTTGATCGATGTTATTATAATGCTAGCGTTTCAAAAATAAGCTAGACATAATATTGGTTGGAAAAACAAATATGATTTGATATTGAAACTTTTTTGAGTAGATTCATGATGAATTGTCAGCTAATTTTTTCTTCAAATTACTTAGAAAATAGTATATTTTATATTGTCACAATCAATTTGCTTAGCTAATAATGTAATCAAATATTGTCTGAACAGTTTCAGTCTGACATATTCATGTAAAAATGTCTGTTAGATAATTGATGTTATAACGTTGTTGCCAATCAAAATATTTCAATGGAATTTTGCGATAAACCTAATTGAAAGATGCTGAATCCAGTGGTGGAGTCTAATTTTCTTGAAAAAAATCGCTAATGATATTTTTAACATTGAAAAGAACATTGTATACCCTGAATATCAGAATTATAATCTGCGTAATCGTGTAAACGTAGACCTTATGCTCTTTCTGCTGAAACGAATACAAATTGAACTGAAATTTGTAGATTTTATAAAGTAGTTACAGTCGTTGGACCAATTTGAAAAATGAGATATTTACTCGATATTTCCTCGAAACCGAACATTTGGTAACACAGGAAGAGGGCTTATGACGTCAGAAGCATCCACCTGTAGTATTTGTCCCTTCTTCCTGGTACTAGATATAGTTGTGAGAGTCTTTTATTAATTTATTCAACTGAAAAAGGAGTGGTAAATAGTTCGTGATATCGTTCTTCAACAGCCAACAGCAGACAACGTTTAACTGTGAACATGAATATGTATATGTATATGCAACCATAATAGTTATTTATGTATCAAGGGCGTAAAGCAGGCGTTTATGGCCTGTGGCGTGAATAATGGCCCGATGGCGCTAGCCGAGGGCCATTACACGCTGAAGGCCATAAATGCATTTTACGCACGTGATACATACAAAATTTTATGCACTAGTGGTTTATTTCCCAAGTCACAAGTAATGACTAGATTTCAACAAACTACAATTCATATGTCACTCATAAATTCAGTTTTCAAGAGAAGCGCAATGTTCATGTGAATCAACATATTAAAATTACCGTACGAATATCGCAATTATCGTAAGAGTAAAACTCTTCGTTCACTAACAAAGATTCATTCCTTGAGATATAACAATATGTATACCCAGTATATAGCTACCTAAATTTGACGATGTCAATCAATCTAATGGTTGCTGTCTAGCAATACATCATACATCCAAAAAAAAGCTGAGATTGTCATCTTTTCGCTAAAAACTTGAGACAGCCAGGAAGCAACTATTCAAAGAAGGAAGTTATAGCGAAGATGGAATCGGATGAACAATATAACATGTATCATAATCATAACGATAGAATCAGCTGAGAGTTCAAATATAGAAATTCCACAAATGGATGTGTGGATATAAGGGACTTGAGAACAGCGGGCGGTAATGTGCCCTTTATGGCCCGTGGGTGATAATGGACCCGCGGGCGGTAAAGCACTATTTTACGCCCGCAAATCTGAGCGATAAAGTGCACTTTACCGCCCGCTAGTGCATAATAAAACATATGGAAAACACTGTATGCAAGGAGACTGACAGAAATTGTCCCAATTCATGAAGCCGTTCATTTATTGTTCGATTCTGATGAACTTGAAAACGAGCGAAAGAACAAATCAAATTACTCCTTGAAAATCTTCAACTTTATACTTCAACACCATCAACTTTTTTTTTCTTTCAAAAGAGAACGTACTTATTGTTCTTTTCTAATGATTGAATTAACCAGTCTTGTTCTTTGGACTAGGGAATAACATATACTGTTTCGAGAGTGGAAAAATGTAATTCCATTAATGCCATCCATCATAATGAAAATATATAATAATTTATAATATACTTAACGGAAATGAATGCATATACAATATACACTATACATAAGATTTTGAAGATTTGTTTGGTAGTTTAAGACGATTAAGTGCATAAAATGAATGTTCTGGATTTATACAATGTTGTTATTGTTTGGTCAATATACATTATTATGTACTCGTTCTGTACCTATACCTATCTTTTGATGATAAACGTAATTTTCTATAAACAATACTGAATTGATTAATCATATAATAATGAAATATTAAACATATTGCCATACATTTGATACATGTTCCAATGTTTTTTTTGTCTATTTTCTTAAAGGCAACTCCATTTCATTCATTGTTCTAGATCCTTTGGGATTTTCCATCAATAATATCTCCAAAATTTCACTTTGTTCAAAGTGTTCACTATAAGAGAGTCTGAAAGAACAATACCATCGATATATAGTCAGTGACACCTTGCTTTGATATGTTTGAGGAATAGGAATATAGATACATATATATCTAAAAAATATCAAATTTTAGCATTCGACGTTTTGAGAACGAATCTACTCCCGTTTTCAATATAAAAATGAATGAATTATATAGTTTTCCGCACTATCTTCCAAAAACCCTGTATATTTTAGAATGTGTCTTCTGTTACTCAGGAAAAACCACAATCCTAAGGAAAACCTCTGTTTGTTCTATTTGTCATCAGAAACGAACGAGAGAAAAATGTTGACAACATAAATATGGACTTGGCAACAATTCTCGAATGAGGATCCAATAACGTGATAGATTTCAATGCAAACAAAACACAAGCATGCCTTTTCTCTAGTAAAGCCGATCTCACTGTGCCCAACATAAGTTTGTATTCCTATGGGAAAATCACGTGAGATCAATTGCTAAAAGTGCACCCCAAAAACTTGGTTTACTGTTTCGGGCCAGGAGATATTTCACTTCCAATCAGCGGCGTATGATCTATAAGGCACAGATCAGACCTGTCCTGGAATACTGTTCCCATACTTGGAGTGCAGCACCCAAACATACCCTCAAACTGTTGGATTCTGTCCAAAAAAGGCAATTCGTCTCGTGGGTGATGCCTCGCTCACAAACTCACTCACTTCTCTGGAACACCGTAGAAAAGTTGGCGATCTGGCTGTTTTTTATAGATATTTTCATGGACGATGCTCTTCTGAAATATCAACAATTGTTCCTCTCTTGGCAGTCCCCGCAAGATTAACCCGTCGAGTTGAGGCTTCGCACCCCTTCGTGGTCACTTTGGAGACCTGCAGAACATCTCTTTCCAAAGACTCGTGCATCAACGAACAGCGAGGCTCTGAAACACGTTGCCAAGGGAGGTGTTCCCCGAGGCATATAACATCCAGGAATTTAAGAAGAACACCGATTCCTACCTTATTTTCCTTGGTTCTCAAGATGTTCTCTGAACATTACAGGATATCCCTTTTCGTGGGAAACAGAACATGAAAAAAAACCTATAGGGTATATTGAACCGTGTATACAAAATTCTGCAAATAAAAACGAAGTAACCGCACACCACGATAAAAACAAGCAATTAAGGAAATTATGGTATATTTATGCAAACATTTCAATCTAGAAGTACGAAATTAAAACACACCTAAACGTCAGATGGAAACGAACATTAAATTCAATCATCAATAGTCTATTATCGGCGTATTGTTTCTATTTTCCTGTTCCAAGATAGTCAACATACTATTTCAGTCTTGAAATAAAACATGCACGAACGACAATACATGAAAAATTGCGAAACTGAACAGATTTTCGAATAATTTAAATGCTGGGTGTATCTGCGCCTTAATTTTGTCTTATACATGGTGTATTTAATAACACCGAATTCAATTCAAGTGCGGTGATTCCTTGTGCAATTTTAGGAAATATAAGGACACATGTTTACATGAACTTTATTTCCTTGCTTCGTTTTCGAGATACAGGGTATTAATATTTTCATGAAAAATCTTTTTTCTATTCATTTCTCAATTGTCTTTTCATCAATTTCAAATATAGAGCGTCTTCTAGTGCAATTAGATTCGAAATAATGTTTCCAGTTTTTTCCGAGTTTCATATTTTTATTAGATTGAACTATTGAAATGACAACATCTTAGTTTTTGAGGAAACAATAAAAATTCGATCTGACTAAAAGTGAATATATGTTTCATGTGCAACAAAGTTCATTTTGAGATAGTTTAAAGTCTCTATTTTTTTGTCGGTGCACAGGGTGATTATAATCTCCCGCCCATGGCTTACAACAGTAAAAAGAAAAATGCAAATGCAAATTTGGCAGAGGGAATTTAAATATGAAAAGCTGTGTGCAAGGTATATTTTTTCGAATCTAAACATTTCAACCCTTTTCGAAATGGCGGAAATAACGTCAGAAAACATATTTTTTCCTCATAATCAGAAAGAACATGCACAATTGTTGTAAGGTGATTAAATTAAATAATATATCATTAAAAGCTTAAAACAATTGATGTGCAATAATTGTTACCCGGCCGACTTGAATTTTATTATTGCGGGGTCAGTTGAGATTCATTTAAAAATATAAAATTTAGTGCCCCATAGCTTTCAACAAAATGAAGATAAATAAAAATTTTGTGGATGAAAGTTGTTTGAAAAAATATTTCCTTTTTGAGTATGAAAAAAAAATTGTAACCTTGTGTGGAAAAAATAATTCTTCTGACATCATTTCCGTCATTTTGAATGAGGTTCAAAAATATTTAAATACGAAAAATATACCTTATTCAAATCTCCTTTGCCAAATTTGCAGTTGCAGTTTTTCTTTTCCTGTTATCACCCTGTAAATAAATACTTCAACATCTTGTAACTTTCTCATTCAGTATGATAAGAAAATGAAAACTACACCAGAAAAAATTCATCTGTAGGTACTCGAAACCTTCGTCCACTGAAAAATCTCATTTTTCAAGAAATTGTCACAAAGATCGCCCAATGTTCAATAATTTTGAACATCAAGTTCTTCAGTGAAATGCCAAACTATACTTGAGACTACTTATTTTTGTTGTGTTTCAAAGCATTATACATTATACCTGTTATTTTTCTCACTAATATTCATTTTAAGAACCGCTCAATCACTGTCATTATTGAAAGAAATCCGTTGATGGGTTCTAATAATATCTCACAATTGGGCTAGTTATATTCGTTTTCTTATACTCGTAGTAGGTAGTATTATCCTTGGGTATACTGTTCACCTACTTTCATGCCATTATTATTTTTTCTTATAACCTATTCTACCTACCCTTATTGTTGATTCAAACACTTTGATAAAAATGAAATACTTTCCAAGTTCTTGGGAAAAATGAGCTTATATCACAAACAATTTTTATTTCATAACTCGATAGAACTCACCCAAACTAGCTCACCACCGCAAATCGTTTCTTGCTGTGAGCTCCCTACGTTTTATAAAAAAATATTGAAATCCCCGATTTTTCGGACCTCTGATAACGAGGCGATGATGTGACGTCAAAACCCTAATACTGAAACACAGTAAGTCATCTTAACAGGGTATGCAGAGTACGGACAGATCATAGCTGCATTCTTTTTTAATGATTTAGAGACTTTAGTTTTGTCTACTGGCATCCCTGATATTGCTGTCACGTCACATCCATGGGCGCTACAGAAAATGATTCAAAATTGTAATAATAGGTATGTACATTGTACAGGGTATTTACTTGCTGAGGAAGATCATATGGCGAACGAGTTTTGTAATGAAGATCCGATTCTACTCAAAATTGGTATCTGGGGGTTTTCGGGATAGAAGATAATGATTGTTTCGTGAAGATTGGAAAATTCAAGATGACGGATCCAATATGGCGAACGACATTAAATTATTACCCTACCACATATAGAAAATATGTAGGATGCAAGAGTGACAATAACGTGCCTATAAGTTATACTGCGTATACCTACTTCTTTGTTACTTTCATCAATAAATTATTCGAGATTGACTTGTTATTCAAGGGAGGCATACACATTTCACGTATTACTTTTTATCAGCCTACTTTTCGTCCTAGGCGAAGTTTGATACATATATAGTGTGATATTAGAAACTCCATAAATTCTTGAGTTGGATTTCCGAAAAAATATCTAGCACACATTTGACATGAGTACAGTAGTTTAGATATCCACATCGAGGTTTCCATCATTTCTCAATCATCACGCTTTCAGTACAATTCATATGTTCCCTACCTCGCAAAGATTATGCTGGAGTAGTAAACTCTGAAAAAAGAGGATTGTTCATCTTTACTGTCAAGACATAGCTTTTTCAGCCTGGATCAAAGACGGAAATGTTCTGGTGTCATTACGCTACATAAAATAATTAACAATAAAATTAGATGTCAATGCTTACTACATCAGATAAACTTCAAAATTCCCCGTCAGGCATCTCGATGCACCGACTCATTCTACATTACCACGCCACGAACAAATATATACAAAAACTCTCCTGTTCATACTATGTGTAGCAACTATAGCTTAATAAGTAACCAGCTTGATATATTTCATTTTAATGTGAGGCAAATCAAAAACTATTATTATCAGCAGTAATATTCTTGTATTAATCTCTTACTTTTTACTAATGTCTATTGTGTAAATTGTGTATTATGCCAAGTTTTTTCTATTGTTTCTTTCTATTGTTTACTTTTGTGCAAATTTTTACTTAGTTCCTGTTCTGTAATTGGGAACCTTTTTTTCTGTAGAACAGTGTAAATAAATAACCCAGCGAGCACAAAAACATCTCAGAGATGTTAAAAGTACGAGATTTCGAGACATTGAACCTCCACTGCGATGTTCTGTTCACACATGAATAGAACTATTATAGAACAGCCAATAATGTCCGCCGCAGGCGGCAGTTATCGAGATGTCCTTGATATGTCACAAAACTACCTTCTCCCTAGTTCTTTTTAAAGCCTTTTCATGGACACAACAGAACATTTTCAACGCGTCATGCGCACATTAAATTGCTGTAAAAAACCATTTTCGAGGTACTTTTCTGAAGCCTTGTGTCAAAATGAACTTTTGCATTAGGATTCCATTTCCCTTGAATGAAAAAATGCATTGAAAATAGATTGAACATAAAAATATTTTCTTGATATGAAATTACCTTCTTAATCGGTTTCTGAGTAGTGCTTACTACACACAGACATATAATTGGAAATAGGTTTCCCAATTTTTGAAATGTTCTCTACAATGCATAATTTTGCAACTGCGGAGAAGCTGTATATTGATGAATTCGTACTTTTATATATTGATTACACTGAGGCACCGAACAACACATCTTGCATCTGATGGTCATTATTGCAAACTAAATAAGTCTTTTAACACAATAAACTTCACCAAATTCCTTTCTGTTCGTTAGCAGCGTGATGTAAGCGTGACACGCTGCAAACGCGAATGCCAATTGCGAACAAGAAGAACAAAATCGAAAACAAATCAGAATTCACATCGTATTGTGACGTAAGCATGAGACGTTGTGGTGGGGCAAACAAAGAAAGGGCACAAAAGAACAAAAACAATACTTTCAATATCCTTCTAAGACCTCTTTGGGAAGTGCATATTACGCCTAAAAAAAACATCCTCATGCCAGTCATGCCTACATTTCTAAAACATCCCAGGGATACCTCTCAGTAGGCAAACAAAGAAATGCCACAGAAGAACAAAAACAATACTTCAATATCCTTCAAAAACCTCTTTGGTCAGTGCATATTACGTCGCAAAATAACATCTTCATGTCAACATTTTCAAAACATCCCAAAACATCCCAGGGATGTTTGTGCTCGCTGGGAAATAAATAAATAAATAAATCATGAACATCGTGTGGAAATGACTTTCAGCTTTTTGTATTTATTTAACATTTCATTGCACTTTGAGCATTGTGGCGATTTCTTTGTTGTTTAATATAATGTTTTTGTTGCAATTTCCAGACAACCCCCCTGTTCCGGGCAAGAACTCCCCGTCCCTCAGCCAGCAGAACAGCAATCAGGGCATGGCGACGCTCATCGTCATGGTAGCCGTGCTCGTCATCATCGTGCTCTTCTGCTGTTTCGCCGCGCCCGGCATACGGGGGCTGTGCAAGAGGTACATCTTCAGGACGTGCGACATCGACGATCCGGACCTTGACAACGGTAAGCTAGCTGTCAAGTGTCAGCGTTAGCAGGAATTTTGTCTCACCCGAACGTCCGTGCGGACGATCCATATAATATGTACTATTTCTATATATGGCTCATCGCCTGTACGATATCTCAACAAAAATGGGACCAAAATGAGAGGTATTTTTTTAATCTATAAGGACGGAAAGTGAAGGATGGAAACAGCCATATTGGTTTGACGGGTTTGACAAGTTTCGTATTATTTTTTCCCTACGTCGGCATTAACGCCTATTGGTCGATTTTGTTACCTATAGAGACAGAAGTTGGTTCGGCTTTGAGGACAGCTATGCTTCATATACAGAGTGACCCATTTGAAAGCGGGCCACCCCTGTATCTCACGTAATCGGTGGGTAAGAATCATGAAATTTGCTGGAGCGAGAGATATACCAAAAATGCACTCTATGACCAAGTGGGGTCATCTTCAGTGATATACACTGCTCACCAACAGCCATGGAACCACCCCAATTTCCGGAAAAAGATATTAGGAGTCAAAATAGGTTGAAAATCACTTCGGATTCGGAATCAGGACGCCTAATTCACTAACTCTTCATATTTTTCCTTGAAAATTTTCAGTTCTGAAAAATTAAATTTTGTCGCACTTTTCACGGAAGCACCCCCGTATCTCACGTAATCGACTTCATCTTTGAACTTTCCGTTCCTCCTGCAAATTTTAGAACCCCACCACAATAATTACGTGAGATACGGGGGTCCGCTTCCATGAAAAGTGCGACAAAATGTAATGTTTCAGAACTGAAAATTTTCAAGGAAAAATATGAATAGTTAATGAATTGGGCGTCCTGATTCCGAATCCGAAGTGATTTTCAACCTATTTTGACTCCTAATATCATTTTCAGGAAATTGGGGTGGTTCCATGGGTGTTGGCGAGCAGTGTATATCACTGAAGATGACCCCACTTGGTTATAGAGTGCATTTTTGGTATATCTCTCGCTCCAGCAAATTTCAGGATCCTTACCCAACGATTACGTGAGATACAGGGGTGGCCCGCTTTCAAATGGGTCACTCTGTATGAGTAGTAGATATATGGTTAGACCAATCGAAATGTGCATGCAAAAGTTGTCAGTCAAATAGATCGAATGCACAATGACCGACCCTGAGGGTAAAATATGGGTTGCATGCAAGAACTGTCAGATGACCGACCCTGGAGGTGAAACATTGAAACATAACCTCACTTTTCTTATTTGTTTACGAGTGATTGAAATACTTTTTCACAATTATTTTGGCATACGAATCGTGTATTTCGGCTATTCGTTAAATCTGCGCGATTCATCACATTGTGCTGATGTACAATGCACGAAAAATGCAGCGGGAGACGAAGGAATCCGGTTGGTACATTATGATTTAAAAGTAAGTACCAACTATAGTCACTCACATATAGTTTTCACTTCTGAAATTTGGTAATTTCTCTGATTTCTCATCGGAATTCCTTCTGCAATATAGGAACTGGAAATTTCTAAAATAATGCTAGAAGATAGGATTCATATGCAATCAAACGGGAGGACTGGTCTGACATGCTGACGAAATATGATCGTGTGTTGTGAACATTTTCAATCTTTCAGCAGTATTTCAGCTCCTATTGCAGAATGGCAGAAGTAATTTTAATAAGAAATTACATAATTTCATAATGAAAACTATGTGAGATTACTAGTTACCTGAAAAATCATATTCCTTAATAAATAATAATAATAATAAATGGACTTTATTTTACTTGGCGGAGTTTAGCTCATAGCTATTCTTCCACTCAACCAAGCATATTTTAGAATAACAATGTGAGTACAATGATGAGAAAATAAAATTAGTGATATAATAGTATAAACATAAAATCAATTGTACTATTGATGATAGTAGTGACAATAACGATCATAATGATAAATAATAATAATAATGATAATAATAATAGTGAATGATAATAACAGTCATAAAGAGCTTTGAAGAAAAATGAAAAAAAAAAAAAATCAGAAAAGTAGAGATCTTGATGAGTCTATCGCTGTTCATCCAGGAAATGTTGCTTGAGTTTACGTTTGAAATTTATAGGACATACGTGCTTTATATTTTGACGAATAGAATTGTACAGGACGACGGAATGGTAGGAGAAAGATCGTTCAAAGAACCTGGTCCGGTGCTGAGGGATTGACAAATTATCGTCTCTCGTTCTTGATACCAAAGTTACAACTCACAACTTTGTTTCTTCTTATGGGCACCATATTGAATTTTTGCATTTCTGTCTTTTTTTCTCTGATTACAATGATGTATCACACGATATCATTGAATCTTTCTTCCGAAATTGGGAAAAAAACATTTTTGCAAAGAGTGATTTGGAAAGAACGGCAACAGGTTTGTTTAACAAGCTGAATTTCGACAGTTTATTTGAATTTGGATCTGGTACGTTCACATATTCGTTCAGCTCATCTACTTAAAGACTATGGTTTTGAATTAGGAACGACGTAATGAGCTAGAAGTTTATTCTTCGCAAAACAAAACAAAGTCTAAACACAATTCTACGCTGTTCCTCAGATTCTGAATTGCTGCTCGTGTCTGGACCTTATGAATCTTAGTCCTGAAAGTGGTGATTATAGTTTTTCTCAGCTCATCAATATCGATCGGTACAGTTTTGGAAATCGAATTTTTCTTTGAACAAATCTGTTGGCGTTCCTTCCAAACCACTCTTCGCAAAAATGTTTTTTTTTTGTCAGTTTTGATCAACAGGAAAGATTCGATCATATCGTGTGATACATCATTGTAATCAGAAAAAAAGGGACTTTTTTAAAATGCGAAAATCCGATATGGCGCCCATAAAAAAACACAAAGTTGAGTTTTGTAACGTTGGCATCAAAAACGTCATGGAAAATACGATGACAGATTCAGATTCCTTGTGAAAAAGTGCCTCAAGAATGTCCTATAGTCAGAAACATCTAGGTCTTTTGGTTTTCGCTTGAAAAAATAAAAACGAAAAGTACAAATTTTCGTTTTCTTCGAATAATTTTAAAACTAATTTATGACACGTCGAATTTTCTTGCAGATAAATGTTCAGCATGAACATGTGCAACTTTGCTGAGATCCCCATGGTGAAGCTCGAAAAAAGGGCACTCTGTATACATACTTCATAGAGCGATAGAGAATACTATTAAACGTTCGCCAGTTCTCTGTCTTTCCTGACAATCACATGCATGAACTGATCATAAAAAAAGACAGTGCCTTCTTGTTTCCTTCAAGCAAGAATATAGCAAACTTCAAAAGACCCAAATTGAAATAAACACAAACTCAGATGAAACATCTTTTATCTGGGGTTATTATTCGACCTCATAGAATTTTGGTAGCTCTAAATGTGAGTTATTTAGATTGACTAATAAATTATTTAGACGATCGTAGGAAAACCGAAACCTGTGAAATCTCTGTATTATTTCTCAGTAATGTTCGTTTTTATAAACTCCACCTACGTGATAACAATGAAAATAATTTTGTGATCTTATATTATGCAGTAAGTAATTATGATTTATTCTGAATTTCAAAAAGTATGATTCATCTGATGATTTCTCCCGATTTTTTCTGTTATCTCTATTTGCCCTTTATTATTCATTGCGGAAGGTTGGAAGAAGGTAAATGGATAAGTTTTCCTTTCTCAAACATTTATTGTATACCTACTTGATACATTTCTCATCCCTTACATATTATCTCCGTCAAAGACAAAGATTATGAGGGAAATAAGAAGAGACAGGTTGAGGATCGTATATATAGTTGCATGACCTTGTTTCTGTAGTTATTTAGTTATTTTCTAGGATTGTTACCATAAAAAAAGGTGGCATTTTGACTCGAGTCCAATTTCACTTCCTATGATTTCCACCCTGTTGGTATTAATAGCAATTCATTGGTTGCTAAAGAAAATTTCATACCAATTATCTTTGAAAATGTGAAAACTTCACAAACGATAAGATTTCCACAAGATTCTCAAACACACATGTTTCGTTAACACAGTAGCTTCGTCAGATGATATACTGGTACAATGAATTGTACCAGTATATCACGAAAGCACTGAAAGGGAGACAGACATTTTTTTTATTTGTTCAAAAATGTTTCCATTTTATATTTGAATTCAGATTCAGATTTTGAATAATGAATTGAATTCAAGAGGGGAAGTATTCGTAACTGTCGTGTCCTCGAGATTGTCGTCCTGTACATGGGTTTGCATCCAGAGCCCAACTGTGAATGATTGATCAAACAAGATGTCTGACAAATGTTTATATAGAGGGGAACAAATCATCAAAATATCGGATAGCGATAAGTATGCGCTGAATAACCCCAAGTAGGTACGTCAATTATTATTTTCGTGGCAGACTGACAGTTGTATTATTAATAGTGAGTGCAGTTTTATGTGATGAACCTCGCAGTCACAAGCATATTATAACTAACTTTTTGTAGTTCAGCTAGACAATTATAAAAAAAATCATGCTGTCCCAGAGTGGCTGCCTGATAGCGACAGCAGCAAAGTCGTTATTGCTATAGAATAGTTTTGAGCAAAGACGAAAGTCAAAAGTGCATAGCACAAAAGACAAAAGTCGCTCGAAATGGGCGTGTACACCTTAGTAGAACTTTTAACTCAAACCTTGTTTATAGATCCTTTTATACATAAATAATGATTGACGACATAATTCGCTCGAAAAATTAACTGGAATGTTTTATTTTTGGACATAAATAATAGTACCTTCTGAAAACAGACCCTCTTATGACGTAGAAACCTTATATCTCGCTGTAGTTAAAAGAAAATATCAAACGCCCGACGGAGACTGAGGCAACTGATATATCAATTCCTTCAACTGTGATCTCGCGCTAATTCACTCTGTCAGAAATCATGTATCATTCATCTCTGTTTGGAAAAGTCTTGTTTCAGTATTAGGGTTTTGACGTCACATCATCGCCTCGTTTTCAGAGGTCCGAAAAATCTGGGATTTCAATATTTTTTTATAAAACGTAGGGAGCTAACAGCAAGAAACGGTTTGCGGTGGTGAGCTAGTTCGGCCGAGTTCTATCGAATTATGAAATAATTTTTTTTTGTGATATAAGCCCATTGTAGAACTCCGTAGATGCCGACACGGGCACAGTCTTTGTGTCTTTGGCAATATGAACAAACATTGTTCTTTGCGTTTGAGAACTACTTCTTGAACCAACTATATTAAATACTAATCAAATTAGCTCTTAGGCTTCTTCACCTAACTAATTTGATTGTTATTGCTATCATAGGATTCCAAGGTGCTGCTTCTATTCGAAAATGTATAACGGTAATATCATTTCTTGTAATGGTAGCAAGAAATATCTCAGCACAATTTTCCTCAGTGCATAGTAAGTTTTTGGTGGTGAGTTGATGTTCCTGGTACCCATATGTATTTCAAATTTTGTCTTGAAAGGTGTAAACAATTCTCATTCTTTATTCAAATTGTGATTATATTCACGGGGATTTTATTTTAAATATATTTTTATTATTGACGTGTGAAATTTAGGCCAAAATGATTTTGAAACGAACTAGACAATTTTTCATAACCATTAAAATTTTATGAGATCAAAGTTTTGGGATTCCGTGTATAAGTTCCTATGCTGCAATCAACGTTGGTCGAGACATGAGCAGTGATAAATAACTCACCTGCTACTTTGTCCACGTAGAAACACTAAAAAGAGTGATTGATTGATACAATAAATTCGGGTTGTGAAATCTTCAACTGTGAATTTCTCAGAGACAGTGTCTGTTTTTGTGTCTATCCATAACCATAAATATTTTTGTCATCGAAACGATTGCTGTTGAATTTTCACGAGCACTTTTGAAATTTTCACGCTATGGTCTGACGTCATTTTCGAACCAGCTGTCTACCGAGATGGAAAAAGTCAATACAGAGTGTCTAGAAAAAGAGAAGGGCAACCCCTGAATCATACAGGGTGAGGCAGCATACATTTCTTTTATCAAAACTTAATAAATCCCGTTGTGTAATTCTGAACATTTTAATTTGTTTTTTATAAAGTAGGCGCATACCTCAAGCAAAAAGCTGTTTTTCAACTCAACCCCGTCTGTATTGAAATTCTCATTTTTAATGATGCGTATTGATTTTATTTTCGAATTGATCTTTCAGTATATACGAGGCGATATGGCTATGATACTAGGGATGAAATTAATGAAGTTTCAGAACTGAAAAAGAAGGTAAAAGATTATTGATGTCCGATAAGGAGGTGTTGATGTCTCTGTTTTTTTTTTCTAGGGTGTTGCGATCGTTACCTTCATCAAATTAATTTTTTTCAGTGCTCGTATAAAAATACAGGGTGAATCTGGAGACACGGACAAAATTATAATCTACACAAAATCAATTGAATTTTTATACAGTTCCCATTTATGTTCAAGTTGCAGGGTGTTTGATGTCTTCCTCTGTTGATTCACCCTGTGGATCTTGTAAATCTAAATCGGGTTTATGAAACCAAGAAGAACATAAACAAGTTGAAAATATAGAACAGCTTGAAGTTTCTTCAGTTTTCTTTTCTTAATAGGTATTGTAAAAACAAATTTATTAAGTGTAGAATAGTAGATAGTAGTTAATTTTTAGACCCTTCCGTATTCTGTAAACTTCATAAATCTTCATGGAACCACAAACCTATTTGAATTTAGGTAATTCCTGAGGAGATGTAGGGTGTATAGTATCATACTCATCATGAAGTAGCAAGAATTTGTAAACTACAGGTACTATCACCTATTAAATGTTGGATACCTGAATAAACATTTTCACTATTTAACGTTTTCATACTTAGTCTCCGTAACAATCATAATTATATGAGCGTAACGAAAGAAACATCCTGTATGTGTATTTGTTTAACATCCACACTAATATTCGATTTCAGCTTTTTGTTATGTTATTAATACCTTACAATATATGTTCCTTATTGTGAGCATGCCAACAGAATTCCTAGTTGTTATCAGTTCGTAACAAACAAATCAAAAACAAAAGACACCATTGTA
Organism: Phaedon cochleariae; assembly: GCA_918026855.4. NCBI lineage: Eukaryota > Metazoa > Arthropoda > Insecta > Coleoptera > Chrysomelidae > Phaedon > Phaedon cochleariae. The sequence goes on along the minus strand of OU896707.1, from coordinate 77,601,055 downwards.
CATATTTTTTGGCCGCTATTGTGTATACAGGGTGGGCGAATGGAAATTTCCAAATCTAATTTGTAGGATTTAAAATCGAAATTTTGGAAAACGCTCGAACACGTCGATTTTTGATTTGAGGGGGAACTAATTTTAAAATGTTTTCACCCCCGTGCAGCGTTAATCCTTTTGCTGGGGATCAACAACCCTCAAAATTCGCATATGGACAAGGGGTCGTGCCATACCTCTTTTTAAAGGTCTCATCGAGATCTCGGGGGTGAAAAAAGCTGAAAATTATTTCCCCCTCAAATCAAAAATCGACGTATTCGAGCGTTTTCCAAAATTTTGATTTTAAATCCTACAAATTATAGGGTGGGAAGTTTCCATTGCCCACCCTGGTATACAGGGTGTTCCTTAATGATATACTAATAATCACGGGGCCGATTCTTCGATCCATTTCAGGAATAAAACTTCATATGAACGTATGTCGTAAACGTCCTTTTTTTGTCCACCCTGTATAGCTTTTCGTGATGGAAAAATGCAGTCTGCTATGCATCAAAATTTGAAGTCTGGTCTCGTTTGTCCATTTTTTCTCGAAAACGTTCTATCGAGTATCAACAAGATGATCTTTTTTGCACGTAATTGAATAGCCTTTAATGACATTGTATAAATTTTGAGAATTTTTTGTCGTTGCTCACTTTTAAGTGAAATATAAACAATAATATTTCCGTAACGGTGCCACTGGTAGAGAAAATGAAAAATTTTTTACATCAGAAAATGCACCTTGATGCATAAAAGACGTCTACGAAATTTCATGAAGATGTATACAATATTGTCTCAGTTATTATTAAAAAACTCAATATTTTTCAAAACTTCATCACCCTGTATCTCAATAGTGGAGACTTTTAGGACATACGTTCATATGAAGTTTTCTTCTTGAAATGAGTCAAAGAATCACCTTCTCAATACTAGCATGTCTTCAAGGAACATCCTGTATACACATAATGATGATTTGTTGACCGTCTATTCGAAGATACATAGGTAGGTACCTACTTTGATAATCTTGTAAAGAGACAGACAGACAGGAGAGCAATCCAATAACAACGTATGGTAAAAATATGAGTAATATTTCAGTGATATTCTGGGACAGTAGTAGTAGTAGTAGTAGTATTGTGGGGAGGCTGTAGCTAGGCAAGTAGGCCCCCATGGGCCCTTTTTGCCAACCCCTGATCTCCACATATCTACACATCCCTCTTTTAGTTGTCCTTTTCGAACCTTCCCGTCCTTCTAAGGATGCCCGTCCACTCTAATTCGACCAAATCTTCCTGTTGTAGTTTATCTACTCCAAATATTTCGAATCTCATCCTTCCATACGCCTCACACTCTCCGAGGAAGTGAAGTGATGTCTCCTCATCTTCTCCGCATTCACGGCAAGTGGGACTATCTTCCACACCTATGAGTAATAGGTGTCTGCGTAACCTGTTGTGCCCTGTCAGTACCCCTATAAAGAAGGCGCAGGACTTGGCGATCCCTGCCCAGTAACCAAGCCGTCTTTGGCTTGCTTGGACCGGCCACCAGGTCTCTCGATTGCCTGCAGCCGCCTATACGCCTCCAATATCCTTCTAGTGCCTCGTCCGCCCATTTGTCAAGGGCAGACGAAGTGTGTCTTCTTGTTATGCCCATAGTGCAGGCTCCGGTCCCCAGAACGGTGTCGCGGATCCGATTCTAGCCAGCTCGTCGGCCACCTCGTTCCCGGAACCCATACTAGTTCGACTTCCTTCTGTTCAGCTAGTTTCTCAAGAGCATCGCCACATTCGTGCACCAAAGCTGAGCTTGGTTTAGGATGGCAGATAGCCCTGAGAGCCGCCTGACTATCCGAGCAGATGTAAATCTTCTGCTCTGGCCCCTCTTTCACCTCTTGCCTCTCCTCTACTGCCAGAATGGCAAAGACCTCAGCCTGGAAAACTGTGGTATACTTTCCGAGAGCGTAGCTCTCCCTTATGCCTATTCCTTCTAGGTAAATTCCTGCACCTGTGTCCTCTTTGTCAGTTAGGCGCGATCCGTCCGTATAACATACTAGACTCCCTGGGCGGAATTCCACTCTGTTCTCTTTCCATTGTTTCCTGCTTGGAATAGTGAGGGTGAACCTTCTATTCCATCTCAGCCTATTTTGAGCGTTCTTTACTCTTAGGGTGGAGATAGGGATCTCCTGCTCCACCCATGTCGCAATTTCCGTGACCTGTCACTGCTCATCCGTTAGCCCAACTCCCAGAGTCCCGCATCCTCAGATTGGCCGCCATTGCTTCCCTCCGGATACATATTCTGGGACAAATCCTCTGATTTGTTGTTGCGACAAAAAGTAACAAAAACATAGTACTCTCAAATCACATCGAAGCCATCACCACAAAAAAGACTGGATAAGCAGAATCAATATTGCAAAAATGTCACTAGTCCATGCTTTTTTTGCGATCATATTTTCTTTATAAATATTCACGTAGATATGGCGGTAATAAAGTACGTACTTAATTTCATTTCATTATCATTCAGGGGCCAAAGAATTGTAAGTAGCAAATGGTCCGATAAATTGCTTTTATAAAAATATCCTTCCTATTACTTCCATGATATGCGTTAAAATTGCAGTTTTAAACACAATTAAAAATTTTATGGTGGGCTATAATATGAGCGCAAAATTCTAATCAAAATTGAAATTTGTTTGTATGGCTGAATAAAAACAGTATTGATTATCGAATTCGGCAAATAATAGACTTTTAATACAGTACAGAGGAAGCAATATTAGTTAGGATTCTGAAAATTGCAGGAGCAGGAGATTTACCAAAAATACACTCGGTGACTAAGTGATATACACTGCTCGCCAACAGCCATGGAATCATGTGAATTTATTACTTATTTTGTAGAATTTATTTAAACGAAGCGTGCCGAAATCATGCAATTTATAAGCGTATGTGATAAACTAAATAATAATAATAATAATACCGGTAACTATAATAATAAATAAATGTCAAAATATTTTTCACTATTTTATGAAATGTTTCAGTAGATCAGTAGATCAATTTGCAAATCAGGAGATCTACTGAAAATTCAGTATAACTGGCAACCCTGCAGCCCACGAAAAGTGTTTGCGGACGAAATGTTAGTGTCTGCGGACGAAAAGTACTTGCCTTCGATTTTTAGTTCGGAAATTATAATGTGAAATGTGATTTTTTGTAGAGGTCGGCGAAAAACGTAATTTTATGTGCATGACAGTAACCACTGCCAAGTACTTGACGAGTAAAGACAATTAACACCTATTAGTTAGAGTTAGTACGTTTATGGAACTCAAATTGACGTATGTTATCAATTATTGTTGAATTCTTGGAAAAAATAATGAAATAATAGTAACTTTGGTAAAATCCAGAAAACTGCATTATTTTAGGCTTTGCACTGCACTCTAATAACCAAGTAATACTTTGCAATAACCATCAACCTTTCTACTAATTCCTCATCATTGCTCTAGAGACCAGTAATTCCCAATTACACCCATCAGTAATTCTAAAATTTATACTGATTCAAAAATTTCCATCATGAAGAATCCTCATCAATTCATTGCATTAAAGCCTTGTTATCATTTCTAAAACACCATTTCAATACTGATTTTTCACATTTGCTACTATTCCTCATTGAGAACAATATAATTCCTTGTGATACCTCATATATTTTTCTTTTCTGCATCGAGCCCTTGCAATGTAGTAATACCCAGTAATGTCTCTAACACCCAACTATAGTCTCCTCATCATCCGATAATCCCCTCTTAACGCTTTTCAATGTTGTTATTGTTGTTGTTTTCGAGTTATTTTTCAAACGCCATTCGAACAATAATTTCCTGAAACAGTGTGCATTTGCAGCTAGCAGAATCACAGAAGAAGCGTCCCCGACAGTGATCCTGCTACCAAACGGCAGGATGCTGGTAGTCGATCGCAGAATCCTGATGCAATCGGCCTTCGACCTGTCAAACGTCCCCTTTCGTGGCAGTACGCCCAGCATCCTGGATTCCAGCGAGACGAGCAAAGGCGTGTCGCCCACCTCTCTGGGTTACCCCCCGCCCAATTACGAAGATGTCTTCCCCCGATTATTGCTAGACCTCCCGCCCTCCTACAGCGAGATCAGCCTGATGGCGAAGAACTTCGAGGCCATGGAGATGACGGCTTTATACAGGAACTCCGAAGCTATCGGGTTAACAGCTTCGGAAGCCGTTGGTTTAACAGCTTCGGAAGCTGTTGCGGTAACAGCTTCGGAAGCTGTTGCGGTAACAGCTTCGGAGTCTGCAGGGGTTGTGGCTTCTGACCTGAACTTGGAAGCTGTTGCGGAAACAGCTCCGAGCCAAGGTTCGGAATCTGTTGGGATGGCAGCTATCGAAATGGCAGGCTTGAGAGTGAGGTTAGGAGTAGCTTCAGAGGATGGAGAGTGCGCGGTTGACGCTGATAGTGAGCAAAACACGGTGATAGTTGTGGAGAACAACCAGGGGGTTGGTGGTGGAAATAATGACGACGTCGAGGTGAACGTAGATAGGACCAATTATTATAATAGTTTCTGACTGTTCTGGAGCTTTGTCAACCAAGATTTGTTTCATTTTTAGCGAGGGTTGCATATTCAGTTGGTTTTCGGATTTGCGAATGACACAAAAAATTTAACAGTTTTGTTGACAATGCTTGAAATCATGAGACTGTTCGGATCAGTCGAAGTTGATGATCAGTTTTTAATCTTGATTGATTTATATCTGAGTCCATTTAGTCAAAAACCATACCTATAGGTTGTTAAAGATTAGAAAAAGCAAATCTTGGTACCAAATTTTCACTCCAAATATCTAATAAATAATAAATTCACTGTAGAATATATCTTATTTCTTCACAAATGTCAGAAAGACGAAATTGAAGCAACCGATACTGGATATGCCAGGTCTCCTAAGAATAAACAAAAAACTTACCAATTTTTTTTCCTACAAATGTATGAATATTTTTTTACAAGAGAAAACTTGCTGAAAAATTCTATATGATATTGTGAGAAAATAATTTTCATGCGAAAAAAAACGTTTTATTATTTCCTCACATTATTTTTCACCAAACATTTCTTTTGATGTGGGGACATGGAAATGGATACAAAGTTGACTTCAAGAATAATATCTATATATCATAGAATCTATATGTTAATATCAAGAAAATCAAAAGATTATTGGAATTTATAATGTGAAAATGCTTCAAATCTTCAAGTCTTCCCTGAAATTCATCTAAAGCTTTACGAATTAGTATCCAATGTTTCCTTGTTGAGTCAATTAATATTACATATTATGAGAGACAAGAGAGAATTATCAGACATTCTGAAATTCTCAAATTCCTCTGTAGTTTCTACTTGTCCAAAATAATGGAGGTAAATCAATTTATAATGTGATATTTTCAAAAATAACTAACGAATTATTCATCAACGAATTATTGATTCTGTAAGGCATATCATTTGAAATTCTAGCACAATTTTCTGATCTCTCTCAATCAACGAAATATCTGTGAGACAAGTATCATAAATCATGAAGAATTCATATAAGTATTTCATGATCTTTCAATAATGTTTGTAAATATAAGAGGTTTTCAATATTTTATGAGGTATCCCTATTTGAAATTTGCTTGCTTTGATAGCAATTGATTTTATTTCTAAATCACTGAATGTACTGATGTCCATACCAATAATAGATTATTATTACTCTGAAAATTCTGAACAATTATTAGCAACATGGGTGTATCTTTACAAATATCCAAATTCACTGCATTGTATAACAGAATTGACATATAGAATTGAGAGGGAGCCTGGATTCATCAAAATGAAAAAACCACCAGATGATGCTGTTTGGCATATATTTCAAATAAGTGTGCTAAAGGTTAAATCTGTTAAAAATGGCACTGAACTGAATAATCTGAATAAAAGGTATCATAAAAAACTGAAGAGTAATGATCGCTAACGCTAAAATGTAAAAATTGTGTAAATCCTTCAAAATTTGTTGGAATTTCTCAGTTAGTCTGGTTGTGGGCATGTTGTGTTTTTGTTTAGCTATAAAAAATCCAGCTCTTTTCCAGTGTATTCAGTTTTTTCAGTGGGACTCCCCTACTATACTTCTATTCATATGTGAATGTGAATAATAGCACAAAGTTAATATAGATACACTCTCTGTGTTTTTTTTTTATCATAGTGAAACTCGTCCGACCACCAATCAATTATATATGTAGTATTATTATCTTCGATCATATTATTATATACCTATAGATACTTCACATTCACAAGCTTTTGTATTTCTGGCCTCTACCTGTAAATTGAGAAAAAAAGTCCATGGATTTTATTGTAACATTGATTAATAAAAATAGATATACAAAGATATATCCTCTACCATCATAAAACCCAGGACGTTTTATTGTTTATAAATGATATACTATATAGGAAATGTTTCCCACTTATGAAATGGGTAATCCAAGCAGACCAATAATAAAATACCTGCTTAATACTTTTTATCCGACAAACGAATACAATTATTTTTTATAGCGGCAAGTCACGCTTTGTAAATTTATTAAAATCTATGATACAAATTTGAAATATAAAAATCTCTCTCTCCCTTTCTGAATATATGGCCTCTTGTCTTACGACATACAGCAGGAATCCTCATTACGGAGAATCCGTCCTCATCCGGCCTGGATACTGGCGTAAATAATAAGAGGTTTGTTTTTCGAGCACCCTGAATGTCTTACTCGAAGTGATATCCAGTATTGTACTCTTTTAGGGTTTCAAACTCACAAAAACATTAACTGACCGCGGTTTCTGATTTAGAAGAATCTGGCTTGGGGCTTGGCTTGGCGGTAAATTTTGATAAGAAAATGCAGCTTGCCCTTAGTGTCAATAACTGTTACAGTTCCTAGTAGCAGTAGTACATTGGCTTTTTACAGTGCGCTTCACTGGATACGTGGCTACTGACTGAGAACAGAAGAGGCTTTCTTCTGTCAGTATTTCTTATTTATCTGTCAGTGTCAATACTGTCAATAGTGTCCTACACTGACTGTCATTCTAAGCTTTATTTTGATTTTCATTGTATTTGTCAATAAAGGAAGCTTTCACACAAAAATTATATTAATTTTTAAATTTCTAATTTAGATTTACAGTCACATTCAATCCTTGTTAACTTTAGCTTTGTAGTTGATCGTCGCTTTGCCATGGGAAGTACTGCGAAAGCCATAATGACTGGTTTTATATGTAGGTTATGCTCTAATCAGAAAAAAATTGTGATTCACCTCTATACTCAAAGGGCCAAAAAATTGGAGTTGCTGAAGAAAATCAAGCTATTACCACTTGATGTATGTTCTACACAATATGTAAGCATATTGGTCTCATTATATTATTCTTTATTTTCAGTTGACAAGATATGATAATTTACCAAAAACTATTTGTGAAGAATGCATCAACCGTTTGGAAATACAATATAATATGATTCAGAGAATCAGGAAAAGTCATGCTATACACCGTCGACATCGGATGTATCATGTAAGTCTACACACTATTTATTTGAACTCAGTATAGAACTTTCATTATGTGTATTGTGTACCTAACCAACCCACCATATTTTCCAGAGTAATGGTAGATGTCCTGTTGAATGTCCATTACGAGGTACTGTGGACCCCTCTTGGCCTGAAATGGCCCTAGAGGAATCATCAGTATAGTTATCCATTACCTACTCATTCAAATTGTACATAGCTAATTAGAATATCTTATACCTCATTTCTGATGAATTACATAAACTTGTATTATTTTGGCTAATTCAGTTGATTACAAATTTTAAGAACCTACCTAGTGAATATTATTTCAACAATACACTTATTCACTACCAAGAGTTCTTTTGGCCTAATTTCACACAATATATTTTGAGGTCTCTTAAACCAGTATACTAATTTAGAATACTTTTTGTACACAAGCATAAGTTCCATGATATCACCATATCACTGATTATTTGATACTCAATCCATCACTGTATAATCTCTGATCCATGTAATGCCAGTTGACATAGATATCTATATACAGTGTGTCCAGTTTTTCATGCTTCTGCATGATATCTCAGTTATCTTTGGAGATATAATGTTGTGGTTTTCACCTAACTTTTTTGGGAAACAAATGATGCTGCAAACAGAATTTTCAGCTCATTTTTTGAAGATACAGGGCAAAGTTGAAAATTCTCACTTTTTGAGCCCCTTCCCTTTCCTGGTTACTTTTCAACTCATCAGCAGGATGAGAACAGTCTTTGGAGAAAGCTGGACATTCATTCATTTATTCAAATGTTTTGATCAATAGTAACTTTTTATTTTCACAAATTTAAGGAGCATTGTAATATATATTCATTACAAAATTCAATAAATATCTCCTATCCTAAATATAAAACAAGTCAATTTTTGAGAAACTCTTAGGTATTTAAAAAAATATTGTTGGCATATATGTACAAAGCTGATACAAAACCAATTCTTTTGTGCCACTTTCATTTAAAATATATTAACACTTATTTACAGCTATCAATGAAATTAATATTATATTGTCATAATTGAAGAAAAACTTGTATCAGTTTATTAAAGCCAAGAAGTTCTGTGAGGATAATCTTCAGATATGTTTAAAAAATATATTGAACAAAAACTTCTCTAGGCCATCCTACACAATCAGTCCAATAACCCTACTAAGCATATAATTAACAGTTAACTCTGGAGAATTTGATAATACAATATTCACCTCCTAGAAACCTGATATAGAAGAGAAAAAATCCAGTGAACAAATGGATTTCATACAGTGTGTCCACTTTAAGAACTTACCACCCCTGTAAAATCGTTGATATTATCTGATAGATTTCCATAAACATTTTCTTGTTGGATCGGTATTTAAAATTATGATCCAACAAGAGAGTGATTTTATTCTAGCCAACTGTGACCAATTTTATTGACCCCTATTTCAGGGTTTTGTTCTCAAAAAATAATGATGGGTTCTGAATCAGGTCACTTGAAACAAACCTGTACTGATTCTTATATATCAACATTGAACACAGGGAGTCCGAAAAAACTAATCATTATTTTCTTTGAATACATGATCAGAAAATGTATAGTACTGTCGTATTTTGGAAAGAGCTAATGATAAATTAGTATTAAGGACTACTTTGAACATATCTGTACTGATTTTCATTGTTCAAATATGTGTCATAAAAAAAACATGCAATATTTTTCTATCATTTAATTAAAAAAACAATGATAATTTGTTTTTTCGGGCACCCTATGTTTAATGATGATGAAAATCGGTACAGGTATGTTTCAAGTGATCCTGATTCAGAATTCATCATAATTTTTAAAGTGAAGAAATATCATGATAAAAAATATTGCTTATATATTTCATTTATTTTTTCTTAGACACATTGTATATTCAAATGATGAAAATTGGTAGACAAGTTTCAGGTAATCCTGAATAATAATATGTCATTGGTTCTTCCCAAAAATACCATGGTACTACATTTTCTGATCACCTATCAAAAAAAATATTTCGGACACCCTGTGGTTTGTGATGATGACAATGACAGGTATGGTATGTTTCAAGTGATCCTGATTCAGAATCCATCAATATTTTTGGTCCAAGAATGGAATCACTTTATTGTTGTTTGGACATTTCAAATACCTATCAAACAAAAAAAGCTTCACAATTTGGCACTGATAAAATCTTATTTGAGCAGTTGGACACGTAAAAACAGTATATCAAATCCAATCAATGCGATTTCTGGAGTCCCCCAAGGGTCTCACATTGGTCCTATACTGTTCTTAGTATTCATAAATGATGTTATTGATTTATTTCAAAATTTCATAGTATCACTCTATGCTGACGATTTGAAATTTTATAAAAAGGTAATTTGTTTGAATCACTGCCAGATGACTCAAAAAGACTTGGAGAAGTTTTGCAACTTTTGTGAACTGAATTTACTGGATATAAAATGTTGAAAAATGCAAGGTGATGCGTTTTTATAAAATACAAAATCTAATTGTATGTGATTATTTTATTGAGAATGTAGATTTGCAGTCTGTTGATTATATTTATGTGAGTTAGGTGTTGTGTTTGACAAAGACCTCAGTGTCAACCACCACATAAATAGTATTTGCAATAAGGCCACTCTATGCTGACGATTTGAGATTTTATAAAAAGGTAATTTGTTTGAATCACTGCCAGATGATTCAAAAAGACTTGGAGAAGTTTTGCAACTTTTGCGAACTGAATTTACTGGATATAAATGTTGGAAAATGCAAGGTGATGCGTTTTTATAAAATTCAAAATCCAATTGTATGTGATTATTTTATTGAGAATGTAGATTTGCAGTCTGTTGATTATATTTATGTGAGTTAGGTGTTGTGTTTGACAAAGACATCAGTTTCAATCACCACATACATTGTATTTGCAATAAGGCCTTGAGAATGCTTGGATTCGTGAAGACATATTCAAAATATATCCAATATTGAATCCATAAAAACATTATATCAATCGTTGGTATGTAGTGTTCTGGAATACAATAGTATAATTTGGTCGCCATTTCATCTTGCTCACAAGGAAAGAAGGAAAGACTTGAAAGAGTCCAGAAACGCTTTACAAAATTCATAATCTAAAAAAATGAGAATGTCTTTTCAATGAACATTCAAACTCTAGATGACGGACACAAACTTGCTCTGATCTTTTTTCTGCACAAATTTATTAACACTGCTCGCCAGCTGCGATGGAATCACTAATATTTCTGGAAAATACTATCAGGAGACAGAAAATAGGTTGAAAATGACACTCAGTGTAATTACATTAATCAAAGGATTTCTAGAAAACCATTTATATCGTCGAGATCACAAAAATGCTGAAGAACTGCGTGAAGACGTTATTTCAGCCATGCATTCCAAAAAGTCACACCGATTCACCTTACTAACGCAGTGAATTCTGTGAGAATTTTGCTTCGGCCAGAACGGAAGACAATTTGAACATCTTCTATAGAGTTATATTTCTCAACGCCACTTACTAATTTCCTAATTAGGTGAATTATTATTTCTCTTATTTCTGTATCTTAAATAGTTCGAATGAATTGATAACAATGATATCAAATCAAATAATTTCTTTTTTATATCAAATATTCATTTGTCTGCGAAGAAAATTCGAATTGCGAATTTATGATGAATCCAACCACAATGATTATTGGAAAAGATATGGAGGTGTAACCATGAAAAATGTGACACGCTGAATATATTTTTGCGAATATTTCTGAACTAATGGAAGAAAAAGGTATATTTTCTAAATTGGAAAGCCTGGGACTATCTAACTGTTCCAAAATGAACGGGGTGTTCCATAAGAAAAAATATAATTGGATGCCGTATCTTTTAAATAACACCCTGTATAAAATTTCTAATGGTTCCAATAAATTGTTCACATCATACTATATGAATAAACTTTCGGGAATTTACAATATTCCCCACCATAAAGCACTCAGAACATAAAAACGAAATCGGCGGTTTTTCAATTTCCCCCTGTACCACTGAAACGAATGGAGATATCAAAATTCTGAATGTGCCATTCTAGGTTTCTTTAAAATCGAACCCATAACATGTATATCGGTTTTTCGATAACTCCTTTAGTTATTGAGATAGTCCGTGAAAACGCCCAATTTTGCCCACCCTGTACTTTGAATTGAATAAATGAATAAATAAATGGAACATTCATCAGATAATGAAGATTTTACAGGGGTGGACAAACTGTAGATGCTTTTCGATGTACTTTTCCCACATGTTTTATGATGATCGGCTTAGCAAGATGAATCAGCGTAAGGACCCCCCCCTGAATCTTCTTTGAACAACGTCCTAGAATAAAAATTATTTTCTGGTGAACCCTCGCCAGAGGGAAGCGATACTAGCGGCGGCGCTGTTCACCAAACCGCCTGCCATGCTGCTGGCCTGCTGTGTCGTTATCATCTGGGGGGCCTGGCTGATTGCAGGCCCCGCTGCTATCTCCGGGCATTGCACGTGAGGCACCTAAACGCATGGAAATTCAAACATATACAGGCTGATTCACGGTGGATGGCACATTAGACGTTTCTGGGGAACGCAACAGGATTATAGTGAAAATTTCACACCAAACATTTTCGATCAATTTGAAGCCTGTATTTCGTATCGTTACCATAGCAATTAAACAAATTTCTTGGAATTTTTTTTCTCCTCCTTGGGGGACAAAGCCATGAAATTACACTGGATTTTTTTTTACTTTGATAGGTTAGATGACATTTACATTCAACTTCAGATTATTTCGAGTTCATTCTATAAGTCAATGAATAAAAATAATTTTTCAACAGTTTATTATGTAGGTATAGACGTAGTAGTAGTAGTAGTAGTAATGCATTTATTTGACATAATAGCTACATATAGGAACAATTTGCCTTATTACAATATGAACAGGAAAAAAATACATACATAACTCACCTTAGCATTACATTTTCACTAGCTGCGAGGTACCCGTTTATGCAACATATGCTCATAATGAACTAATTATTCGAAGTTATGTGATCTGGTTTGATTTTCCAAATTTTTACAGGTTGTTTAAGAATATGGATACATTTTGAATATAATATCTGAGGCGATTCACAAATATTTTTGTGGAAAAAATGATCATTCAATGATCTAATCTTGCAAATCAGTCGTTTTCGCTAGAACTATAATGTAATTATAATGAATAGTTAAAAGTGTGTTGAGGTGTTGCATGAACGCATTCTATGAAATAGGAGTTTTCAACATTCTTGATTTATAATATAATGAAAATGTAATTATAATGACTATTGCATGAATCGGCCTTAAAACAATTTTTTTCAATGACGGGAAAAAAGTTTGGCATTTCATCTCTGTTGGCAGGTTATAAAATGTCACTTTCCATAAATTAATTTTTTCCCGTGGGAAAAAAGTGAGTTCTTTTTTTCCGGATATATATCACATATATATATACACTGTTGATGGCTTTTGTTGTGCAATAGTTCCGAAAAATGAGTCAATAATACCCTCTCCGAGAAAGAACTGCACAAGTCCTTTTATCTTCCATTTGACTTCGCGGTTACGTATATTACTAAACAACCACTAAATTCGCAATTTTTTGAAATCAAATCATAGAATTAGACTGACAGAAGTGACATCAGATATTTGATTACTTCAAAAGAATGATAAAGGTGCCTACAACGTAGGTGTCCCTACTGTTAAAAACTTAAAATTTCACGTCGATAATCTTCAGATTTCAAAATAATGTCTAATCTTCTCAATATTGATTCGTTCTTTCCTCTGTCACAGAAAAAAATAGTGTTCTATACACGGGAAAAAATATTACATTTTAGCTCACACAACCTGGAGCTAAAATCTACTATTTTTTCCCTTGTATAATGAATTACTATTTCTCAGGAGCCGTTTGAAATGGTTAATGTTATCACAGTTTTTTATTGTTACAGGTAACTAAAATTCAGATAGACCCTTGTACAAAACCGAGTTATGCATTTGATTTGAATTGCATCGTTCAGGCAAAATAAAATCACTTTGATTTCTGGTGTGATAACTATGTATATCGCTGAATACCTTCAATCTGTCACATTCTACTACAGGTACTACTATCGTCTTGAGTATTTTCAAAATATTCGTGTTCCCGAAAAAAATTCCTGAATTAATTGAAGCTCTCGTGATATTATAAGTGAAAATTTGGTTTCTTGTATAATTAGTTGTGTTCTATCGACATAAAATATTGTCACTGCTAGACCCCAAAATGTTATAGGTCAGTGAAATCAGCTTTTCGAGGAGAATCTGAAAATGGATACAGGGTATCCCATTTAAAAGATCAAAGTTGTTGCTACTTTTTAATATAAGCGGCAACGTCGCAGCGCTGAGAATATTTTAGGTCGATAGAGCACAACTAATTATCCAAGGCACCGAATTTTCAGAATAATCCCAAGTTACGTTCTCCAGAAACGACGTCTGATGTGCCTTCAACTGTGAATCAGCCTGTATAAGAGACACAATAATCCATATGGTCAAGAATGGGCGAGTGGACTGATAATGAATTATAGGCATTCAATTACTCCACTGTGTTGCTAGGAACCGGAATTAATTTTTGCAACAGTTCTCACGCTTCTTTTATGTATAAACAAATTCTATGCTTTGTTTGAAATTGTTGAATTTCAGAACTCATTTCAAACGAACCGTCATAGCAGCCATTTGACGATACGTCGAATAAATGGTGACCTCAGTTTTTATGCTGTTCAGTTATTGGTCAGATAATCTTCCATTTCCATTCACGAAGCAAGGTTGTCAAGTCACCAATTATAATCAAGTTATCAAAGAGATGTTGCAGTCCTGTCGTTGAATAAAACATAATAGGAGGAACCCATGATATTATAGTTCATTCTTGACTTATGTCGAAATATTTCTTATTCTCCATAACAACATATCATGTGAATGTTGGAGGCTTGGCAACATTGTGCTGAATGTTGGGAACTGGCGAGACCACGCCCACAATTCGTGCGCTGTTGGCACGTTCACCGATTAAAATGTCCTCAAGTGTGAATTGACATAATTATTATTTACACAAATATATTATAAGCAATAAACCTCAAATCATAAGGGAACATTTTGAGACAATTGAATTCGTATTGCTAATCAAGAACATTACCGATACTTGATTGGGAATCTATGAATTATGGAATAACTATTATTTCTGAAGTTCCCAATCGCATTTCAACACATGGCGACTGTGCTATGGTTTGCCCCTACTTAGGAAATTGTGGCGTCAGTTTCAATAGGCCTTTTCATATAGAGACGCATGCGCTCGTTTTTAGATCCAGAATTTGATTGGTTAATGCGAAGGTGAAGTCTCAATAGCTATAGTATGGCACATAATTCTGATTGGCCATTCCGAATATGGCGGTTTTTATTGACGTTCTGTCAAACGTCAACAGTGTCAACCACCATGGGCATTCGTCATTGAGAAACAACGATAACAATATAGTATTCTCGTTTCTATATTCCTGGTGTGTTTAATTGTATTATATTAATTTAAATCGAAAAAACCATTACTTATTCATTACTGAAGAGTGTGGTGCAAGTGTTTTGGTGAAAATGACCACCACTGTCTTTGGATGCGAGATGTAAACACAGATTGTCATTTGTCATCTGAATGAAAAGGCCTATTGGTGGTAAATTTCTAGCTGTTTGAAAATAGCAATAGAATTATTGATGATTTTAGCACCTAAAAATCGACCGAAAAATTCTTAAAAAATATGAAATTGAAAGTTATGTGAGTGGTGATTCTATTTAGGAAATAAAACAAATTAGTCCACTCTCCTAAGTTCATGAACACATTTTTTGAGGAAGTTTTGTTGTTCTACTCACAGCTTCCCATTCTACAGGAAAAGAGTCACCTTCCTCAGAGTCAGAATCTTCACTTATTTTGAGATTATCCGTCAAGGGTTGTTCTAAGGCATTTACCTTATGGAGATCAAATTCCATAGGCCCTTCTCTGGAAAAAAATAGTGAAAATATCAAATCATTTTACTTCAATGCAAAATTATATAGTGTCTTTCAGAAAGTTGGGATCATGATCATATGGGAAAAAATGTTTAATGAAAAACTCACACACCTAACATTTTCCACCAATTAGAAGCCTGTTTTTAGTATCATTACCATAGCAAGTAAACAAATTTCCGGAAATATTTTCTTCCTCCTTGGGGAAAGGAGCATGAAATTTTACTGGAAATTTTTCAACCTTATAGGTTAAATGACATTGACATTAATCTTCAGATTATGTGGAATTAATTCAATAAGTTGATAAGTTCCTTGCAAAAATAATATATCTACCAACTTTAGCTAAATAAACTTGTGAAAAATTGAGAGATTGAGCTATTATGACTTATTTTTTTAATATTTCATTAAACTGAAGTCAGTTAATTATATTTCATTTACCCTGAGAAAATATGTTTGTGAAAAACTGAAAAATTAAGTTACTATTGACTTATTTTTCATTATTTTGTGTACCTAAAGTGAGTTAATTGTGTGAATTTCATCAATACTACATACTGCTTCAGTTCCCTGTAACAAAATATGTTTCCACCAACTTGAGTGGTACCAAGTTAGTCAAGAATTATGGTTTCAACTACCATCAGCTGCTTCATTAATATGCATTTGCTTAACTGAAGTCCATATTTTGTATATTGCTAAGTGTAATCTTATACTGGTATTTTTTCAATAATACTTCTGTGTAAAATTTTTTCAGGGAATACAATTCTAGAGGTTCAATTAAAAACCGGAAATTTTTGAAGCTCTTGTGGTATTATAAGTGAAAATTTATTTTGAAATTTAACTGGAGCATCAAGTTTTGGTTTTGAAAAGATGAAAAATTGCTTTTTCAGTAGGTATCACATGACTGACTAGCTACCTTGATGTCAAGATACATTTTTTCAAAAAAATCACTGAAAAGTTTGAAAATGTTAAATGAAAAAAGTTGTTTCTATTGAAAAAGCTGTTTCTCTTCCGATTTAATTAATAATTATGGACAAAATTATGATTTTTTTTTTTCAGAATATAATGGTTCTGCTTAAAATTTTTGCTGTTTGATGTAAAGTTGAATTATCATCAAACATTTAGGAGTGAAATTTGTATAAATGGATTTTTCAGTAGGTGTCACATGACTGACTAGCTACCTTGATGTCAAGATACATTTTTTCAAAAAAATCACTGAAAAGTTTGAAAATGTTAAATGAAAAAAGTTGTTTCTATTAAAAAAGCTGTTTCTCTTCCGATTTAATTAATAATTATGGACAAAATTATGATTTTTTTTTCAGAAAATAATGGTTCTGCTTAAAATTTTTGCTGTTTGATGTAAAGTTGAATTATCATCAAACATTTAGGAGTGAAATTTGTATAAATGGATTTTTTCAGTAATAAAGTTATGCCAAAGTCATCATTTGAAATATCATCCATATGATCCATATGATGTCAACTCTCTGTAAGACACTGTAAATATTTGGAGAACCATGAAATTTATCAATGAACATGAAAGTAATGGAGAATTCCAAATAAATTTCCTCATTGGCATATTATTCACCTTCCCAAATCACAGTTTCCATTCTCCAATAATTGCAAAATATTGTGGATGGTTTCTGTTGATTGCAAATCACAAAGTTCCACATTTTGTAACAAACACAGATACAGTATATTGGCATTCAATCTGGCAGTTCTTCTGGCAAATTGTTGTTCACTCATGTAGCTATTGCAAAAATCACTGAAACAGGAATTTACACAAGCATAAACATTATTTTGTGGAAATAAGGCAAACCATCACAAAAAACAAATTTTGAATGTATGCTAAGTATGATATTCAGAAAACACTGATGGTCAGATGATAGTGTTCACAGTGAAAGATACCTTACTAGTTGAATACCTACCTGTATTGCATTTTGTAAGGAAGCCTGATGTTGAAGTAAAACGACAAAATGTTGACTAACTGAGCAGTGTAAGTCAATGCAGCACTGATGCTAAATGCAGGGTTCAGTTCCACTGAACTAGTCATGTTGGAACCGGGTACTCCATCTTGGTTCTGAGCAACTAACACAAAAAAGTAGAAGACCTAGCTGAATTTGTCAAATGTGAGAGATTTATTTATTTACCCCAGATGTTGTAAGCTGAATAATTTCCAGATCCAGGTAGGGTGGGACCAACAATACAATATTTCATTTCTCCCATATAATCTGAATATTCCCACCTATCACTGATAAAAGTGGTCTGTGAAGCTTCTGCTAGAGCACTGACCATATCATCACTAGAAGATTCTGTTTCCCTAAAAAAAGTTATTGGCATTGAAAAAATCCTAGTAGGTAAAAGGTGATAACATACATTGTTGGTTTGACTGTTGATATTGGAAAAATATACTTGAACAATTGTTGTATTCTGATTTTCACAAGTTTCTTCAGCTCCTCTTGCTTTTCTCTGGTAGTATCTCTAATTTTTTCAACCTTTTCTCTACGTACTGCCACATAGTTTTCAAGTTCCTGTACTTTATTATCATACTTGGGCAGGCTCCTATTTCGTTTCTCATTTTTATCTTTCAACTCCAGAAACTTCACTTCATTTGAAACTTTGCTCTGTTTTTTGTTCTCTAATGCTGATTTTAGGACCTTTGTCCTATCCCTGGCCTGCCTAATTTTGGAATTCTACAAATATGGCATTGTAAAACAAGTAAATTAGCATCATTACTATTTACCAGGATATCAAATTTTCGTCTAGCTTCAAGTGAACTAAGACAGTTTTTCTCTATGGTTTTCTTACTATCCTGTAGTTCCAGTAGAGCTTTTTGTTTATCAATATACCTAGAACAACATCAATTATAATTGAATATCTATGAACATTCTATGACAGGGTCTGATACAGTACCCTTCAGTAACTCTTTGCCTGGAACTGTAAAAGAGGCCACTGTAGATGCAATCTTTGCAATAAAATACTTTTCTGAAGTTATGGCACAATGGACACTTCTGTCTGTTGAGGCTCAGTCTGCTGCCACTGTCTGTAGACGTTGATAAATGGAAATCTTTAGGAGCTATGCTATCATCTGAACTGCTGGTGGTGGCCATAACAGGATTTCAAAATCTCACTTGGAATTTGGATTCAACCATTTTTACTAAAAGTTAATGCCTCCTATTTATCAGAACAACAGAAAATATTTAGGAAGCTTAATAATTCGATTAGAAACAATACAATAGTTGATTTTTTTCCTTCTGACCTGACTACTGGGTGATGGGTGATATCCACAAATCACGAAAAATGGAGCGGGAAATTTGAATTATTTAGAAGTATCTCGACTCTCTATTCTAGCATAGCTTGAATTTATATAATTATGAAACCCAATAGGAAATGTTCAGTAGAAAATCATTTTCTTTGAATTTATCATTACATGTTTTCTTTCATTAGGAAAATTTCATATTTCAATCTATTTTTTCTTCTTCTTCTTCTTATCTTCACAATATAGTTTCTTTTCATTTTTTTCATGGGAAGTGAGGTTTGTAAGAACGGAACCATTCTACTCATTTTTTATTTTATCAATCAACATAGATGCATGGTGCAAGCATTATTTGAACTACTAAGAACGGGATGGTAGGCACAAAGCACAAAGGACAGGTTAGGTTATGTTATCTTGGCGGTTGTGGCGGTTAGCTGTTGCCCCTGCACGTCACCATTTCTTTATCATGTAGAACAAAATAAAATAAACTCCAGAACGAAATCATGTATGTATAATATATATTTATTATAATTATCAATTGTTTTTGATTTGTACAATCATACAATAAAGTAATGCACTGGAATTAAATAAAAGCATAAAGCATTAACAACAGTAGAAAATCTCAACATTTCTGATACAGATTATGGTATCTGATCTAGCAATTAGCAGCAGCAAATACAAATCCAAAGCTTTTTAAATCATAAAGGAGTCTATACATGACCTGTAACTTGATGTACCTATACATTTTTGAATGCAATTTTTTTTACTTATTAAATATAGAATCATCTTTTCCTAAAAGTAGGTATTTTTCAAAAATGTTGTATCTCAAAGTATGATTCATTGACTTGATAAAATATCACTGATAGTTATGGTTTGTTTGTACTTTTGTATGGAAGAAAGACTAATCATATTCACTTTGTTGCTTCTGGAGGACAGTCTGGTTGGTTATTTGGATGAGCTGCAATGAAGGCAGGGTGGATCTCAAGCTCCCTGTCAATCCTCAATATGATCGGGTAAGGACGTAAGTCTACGTGAAATCTTCTAGCATTGAATACCTGCAAACATGACTATTGTATGTTCCAGGTATATGGTTATAGTCCCTTATTGAAAATCTCAGCACACCCAATATATTTACTAATGAGTTGATATGAAAGTTTCAAGCATAATCTTTTTCAACAAATGACTGCCAAAAGTTGCTGATGGATATTTTGGCAGTTTAAACTTCTCCTTCCATTGGTAAGTATAATGCAAAAACCTTATAGCTATTTCATCTAAAGCCTAGAATCATGTAGAAAGCATTTGGGGGAAACCATATGGATCTTAATACACACTTAAATCTATGGGGAAACATTCAGACAGCTACCTGTGGTATCAGACAACAATCTGCCATTGTAATATCATCCCCAACACAATACTTTGCAGCACTAGCTGACAATAATTTCTCTACTGCTCTGAGTCCCCTCTTTATCCAATGCTTGGCCCATTCATTCTTCTTTTCCTCACCAACATGGATGAGAACTGTTAAATTCTGGAGTGGCTGGATACCAGATACAATCACCTCACATATTTCTCTCACCTGCAAAATATCACACATCAAATATGTTTATTGTTGTGGGACATAAAAAGTATAAGGAAGTAGAAGGTACAATAATTTGCTACCTTAGCTCTCTTGATGCAATCATTTGGTAGCAAAGGCCTATGGGGCCTAGTTTCTTCAAGGTAATGCATGATGCTCAAGGATTCCACTAGAGTGGCGCCATCTATGTGCAGGGCAGGAACTTGTTCCATGGGGTTGACCTCTCTGTATTCATTGGAATGTTGCTCTCCTCCAGATTTTATTAGAGATACTGGTTTTATGTCATAGTGGATTTCTTTCAAGTTCAGAGCTGAAACAGATATGACTTGGAATATCAAAGGACATAATGTTATCTGATGATAGTGATTATAGGAAGGGATTATGACAGACCCATATTAACAATTAATGAAATATCCATTTTTTGCAACATTTAAATGAGGTTAATTGAAAGAATTTAAAAAAGTTGACATTTGGGGAATATTCCTTGGACTGTATCATATTGTGTTCTGAATATACCTATTTACTTGTTTCAAAAAGACCTAGGCGATTTTTGGTAAATTTTATATTTTGATGAATCATATCCTTGGAAGTTAATTTCCCTTCTGTATGGATAATTTTTTTCATGAGATGGTTCCCCTTTTTGTAAATTATTTTATTGAAAGTACCTACCTATAATGTGATTTCTAAAAGGAGATATTGTATGTATTGCCATGATGTTGTTTCACCTTATACTATGAAGCTATTGTGGATGTGGATTTATCAATTAAGGCATGGTAAATGTTCACATTTGCCCAACTAGTAATGGGCGAACTTGACCTATTTACATAAATTTTAGAATATAATATTTTTTCACATGAAGCTTTTAACATAATATTATGATACTTGTTGAGGACCAATGAAAATTCAGCGATTAATATTTAGTAAAACTTTCCAATTCTTCATAATCAGCAGGCAATTGAATTTTATTAATTTTAGACATTTCAATAAACAATCAATGAGGGAAGCATAGTTGGGACTTATTTAAAAACAAAATGAATGTATAAATAAGAAGGGAACTTGTTCACCTTGTATATAGAATACAAATATCTACATATTTATGAAGAATTATTATGTTACATAATTAACATAATTTCCATATTTATAACTCACCTATTCTCACTCTCCAAGAGCATGAGCTTCTCCAATAAGAGTAGAGGATTGGCTGTAAATAAATAAATAACATATTTCAAGATCAACTATTTATTTAATTATTGTTACCTGCTTCTGTTGTAATACTTACTTAATTATTGTCTATTCAATAATTCCTACGTTCAAACATATTTCTACTATTTATTGGGGAAGACCACTGAGGGAAGAAATCCGTGCAAACCTCTTTCAATCGACGAATCATGATTTACGTTTGATCTACAATCAATATTATGAGTTGAAGTTGAAGGGAATCGAATCTATAGTTTTTGAAATCAGCATATTTCATTCGTTATTTCGAAAAGCCAAATATGATGGTGGAGCTGTGACGTATTAGTCCCGCACTGTAGCTATCTCTCTCTGATACCTCGTCATTCTGCAGTGTTGCAGTGTGATTGGTGAGTTCAAGGACAATAGGCGTGTTGGGACTAAGACGTCGCACCAGTTTCACCAATGAATTGACAAATTTTCAAATGGCGCAGGAATTGTGTGTTTAGAAATGGACATATTCTAATTTATTTTTTTCATCGTCTTAGCATGAATGAAAAAATTCAAAATTAATTCACATGGTAGTTTTTCAGTATAGAGTTCACGATAATGTCGTTTCAAAAAATCAGTGGTCTCCCCCGGTGATTCGCCATAAACGTTCCCCCCCCCCCCTCAAGCTTAATTATTTTTGAACCGATTGAAAATTTTTAGTTTTTTTCCGCTACATCAGAAAATACAAGGTGCTCGGAACAAACGATCTACAGGGTACTATTTAATTTTTTCAAATGGAACACCCTATTTTTCATTGTAATTTTAGATTCTCCCTGAAGAGCTGATTTCATCGATGCATCACATTTGGGGTCTAGCGAAAATGATTACAGAGATATAGGGTGTTCAAAATCGGGATTTTTCAACTTTAGGATTTTTCTGTGACGATTGATATTAATAAATTAGTCGCTTGGACAGTTGAAGGAGAATATGTGTACCAAATGCCCAAATAGGTATCAGAAAATTTTACAAGGTGTTTCGTTTTATGCCGCTTTAAAGAATTAAGAAAAACTGACGAAACCGATATAGTCGCAATCGGTTATGTAAGAGTAAAAATTATGGTATATTCGACTACTCACCATGGTTGATGTATATGCCCCTTTTACAAACATGAAACCCTCTGTATGTTGAAGAATTTTTTTCTTGAATGGATGTAGATTTTCCATAGTTTCCAGTAAACAAAATTTTGAATAATCGAAAATAATGTTTGAACTTTAAAAACTCGACTGTCAAGTAAAAATTCAGCCCCACAGTAGTTGCATTTTGCAACAAAAAATAATGACAATGAATGAAACGTAGAAAACGAAATTTGAACATTATTTTTTCTTCTTGATCACTGATTCCACCTCATTCAAATTTACTTTCTTGTGAAATAAAAATATTCATTGATCACAATAAATATTCAACTCGGGCAATTTGATATATCAAACGATCTTACCTTTCCCATCAGCGAAGACATTTCCATTCAATGAGCCATACAGTTGCGATTTTCGCGACTCTCACTCGCGGACTGTCCGCAATTTATAAAAAAACCGCAACTCGCGATGACCAAAATATTGCACCTAACCTCAAATTCGTATCGATCGCTCCTCGCTCACGAAACCACAGCAGCCAAATCTGCACGGAAAATGAAAGACATGGACATAAGTGGACGTATGAGGGGGATCGTTCAGATTCGCGAATCTCACGCTTTCAGTTGCCGACGACAGGTTTTCGCTTTCCATTTGATTCGGAAGGAGACAAACTGGTTTCTTTACAGGCGAACGTGAATTGTGTGAAAAGGCTTGGAATTTTTTGCGTGCGATATATTCGATCGAATTTGCATAAAGCTAGCAGTCGCGAAGTGTGTGAAATTTTTTTGCGATTGCGATGCTTTGTAAACGAAACCGAGAAACGGTTTTCCAGATATCGCTGAACAGGGCCTTGCAAGAAATGATTGGGGTGAAATTGAAATGGGTTCCCAGACAGCACCAGATATTCCATGAATATTCATAGAATATTCTTTCTGGATATTGCGAATATTCATGAACATGCCAGGGATATACATATCAACTATGGAATATTCCCTGAATGTGCTGCTGGGGAAAATTTTGTATATTCCCGGAATATTACACAAGGAATATTCCCTATATATTCAGAATGTACCTATAATATTCTAGGAATATTCAGATAATATTCGGAATATTCCTGGAATAATACAGGAATATAAATAAATGAATATTCCGGGAATATTCCGTAATACATATTCATAATTAAAAAAAGCTGACCCAAGATGGGCTCGAACTCGGGACTTTCAGACTGTCAGATCAACGCCTTAACCACTTGGCCAGTACTCGAGTTGAATAATAATGTACATAACAATTTATTGAATTGCGTTGTTCAGAAGGGAACCATAAACACTTCCAGTTCCATATGGGCTCTCGACATGTACGATTGTACGATGATCTGATTGAGTACTTTGATCACTATCAAAATTGTGGAGACGACTTTTTGTTTTTGATCCGTGGTAACATAACCACTTCACTTTGAAATACGATAGACTTCTACCACAGATTTCAAAATCAATGTTCAATACTCACATCTATAAAATTGTGATTGGTTAATTTTCGTACTTTACAATTTAATTGAAACACATGGGAATATTATTGAAATATTCCATGAATATACAAGAACAGAATATTCAATTGGGAATATTCCTGGAATATTCATACCTGAATATTCCCTGCACTATCCAACTGGAATATTATAGGAATATTCACTTCAGAATATTCCTTCTGGAATATTCCATGTATATTCATTTTGGAATATTACTAGAATATTCACATTTGAATATTCCTTGAATGTTCCAGAGGCACGTATATATTCTAAGAATATTCGAAGGATATTCGGAATATATTCTTCCCTTTTAGCATATTTAGAGAATATTCTAGGAATATCCAGTGCTGTCTGGGTTGTAATGTATCAAATAATATTACTGGAAAGTTTGTTTGCATGCAGGGATTTATGTGAAGGGTTGATTTTGCAAACGGTAACGATTAATATTAAAGTATATCATATACATGGTGAGTCAAAAATGTGTAACCAGTTTTCTGGATGTGATAGTTCACTGAAAAATAAGTATAGTTTGGTAAATAAACTAATGGCCCAAAATGTGTATCAAGGGAGATATATCCTTCCAAAGTTAATTTAACTAAAATAATTTTTCCGCATAAGTACTAAACAGTAAAAGCCAACAAATTGAAATTTCCTGCATAAATGTGTGTTAATGGAATACAGTTTTTTGATACACTTCTACATTTCTGGCATAGTTATAATGGGAGTTTTTAGAGGGGGGAAACTTTTCGACTTGAATAGGGACACCCAGTATATTATTCCATATTCAAGTAGAGTTCATTGTTACAAATTTAACAACGGGTTTGATGGGATTTTTTTCAAACGGCTACAAAGGTATGACAACAAATGAAACGATTCAATAAAAAATTCATGATTAGATTTTTTTTTTCGTTTGTGAAGTTTTTAGATTTTATTAATATAACACGTATGAAATCCAACGAAAAGATAATAATTAGAACCTCAACTTCTCATTATGTCGTCCATTCTGCTGCAAACATTTCCTAGCTCTTTTGATAACGTTCATCATTGTGACCCTATGTATCACGTTGCGATCAATTAGTGCATATAAATTCGTGATTTTCTCTTTCATTTCTTCCATATTCACAAATTGGCGACCCATAAACCTGTTGTTTCAATTACCCACACAAATAAAAATCAAGCGGGGTGAGGTCTGGCGACCGAGCTGGCCAGTTGCTATCACCATCGAGACAATTGATGGTTATTAGATTTTCTTTAAACCGATGGCGAAGATAATCCTTTACGGGTCTGTAGTTATGTGCAGGACACCCATCATTCGATTTCAATCTTGTTATATTGATAAAATCTAATCATATAATTTTTTTATTGAATCGTTTTATTTTTTGCCATATCTTCGTAGTCGTTTGAAAAAATCCCAAAGTTGAGGTGCACTTCGGTGTGACCCTGTATACCTACGATTTATTCAATATCATATTTCGAGTGAGCATCATCAAATATACTGGGTGACCAAATTTCAAGTCATTCGATCGCGCGGTTGATTTTTTACAGGAGGGGACATTTTAGCTGGGACACGGTGTATACTCTTTCTGTGGAACTAATGAGCGATTTTTGATTGTCACCAGAGATTATAATGTTAGTATCATTTGCGTAACAAATAATCTTAACATTTGGAATATTTTCGACACAATATGGTCATTCGCAAATATGTTGAAAAGTAGAGGAACCAGAACTGATCCCTGTGGAACACCCTGTGTGATGCTACAAGGACTACGAATATCATTCAGTAAAACAACCTGATTTCTATTGAAAAAATTTCAGAGGAATATGCCTTATTCCATATCTTTCAAGTACATCGAAAGCTTATTAATATATATATTAGATTTAGATAGGGGAGAGAAGGTGAGAGATACAGTGCCTTTCTGTAATGCCTCCCCCCCCCCCCTTATATCTTTTGAACTGGTCAACGAAAAAAATTGAAACGGTGTAATGAAATTGATGCATGAACACTATATTTTGGAGTAAAATTGCAAGATGAAAATCTCAAGATGGCGACTGGGCCCCATCTGGGAAAAAATTAAATGAAGCTCCTGACGAATACTTCACAACCCTAGTATATAAAGTCAATATCTTCATCTACTACAAAATGGCGAAACATTCAATAGTTGTCTGAATCACATTATTACTCCATACAAGTTAGAAACATATTCGGATAATACTTTTCCTGGTCGTTGGATTGGACGTCGAGGTCCTACGGAACGGCCAGTCCGCTCGCCAGATTTGACACCTTTAGACGTTTTTTTTATGGAGCTATTTGAAGCAAAATGTGTACGAAACTGCACCTGCTGCAATATCAAAACGACAGAGAATGATAAATATTTGTAGAAATATCGACGTAACTGTGTTCTAAAGTGTTCGGCATGAAATATCGGATAGGTTGTTCTTATGTCAAGAAGTTCCAGGCAACCATTTCAAGCATCTTCTGAACTGAATTCAGTTTATTTTCTCAAATTATACAGTCTGTCCCACTTACCATGCTCACCATGGGTATCTTTTTAACGGTGAGAGATACGAGGTCGGTTAAATGACACCAAATGTGGAGTTTGTCAAGGCCAACTATAATGAAAAAAATATTTTGATAAAATCGTTTTTGTTTTATACGCAAAAAAACAGATTTTGATCATTTTCATGTCTCCTCCATAACTTCTTTATTCATGAAAATATTCAAATAGGAATTTCACATTCTCATGGCAGTTTTTCTTCTTTTTCTCTTACAGATGATATGTCGCAGTAATAGTTTTGTGTTGATAACAACGGAGTTATCATCATTTATACAAAAACAAAAAATTATTTGGAAGCCGCCATCTTGAATTTATAAATTGTTACAAAAAAATCATGATCTCCGACCTCAAAAACCCCCACTTACCAATTTTGAATGGAATCGGACCAAATCTTGTCCGCCATCTTGGAGCAGCCATTTTTTTAAATTTCAACAAAAATTCCATAACTCCGATTAACTTGAAATTTGGCAGGTGTTCATAATTTCGGTGACAATACATTATGGAATGTTTGTTGAAATTAAAGAAAATGACTGCTCCAAGATGGCGGACAAGATTTGGTCCGATTCCATTCAATATTGGTAAGTGGGGGTTTTTGAGGTCAGAGATCATGATTTTTTTGTTAAAATTCATAAATTCAAGATGGCGGCTTCCAAATAATGTTTTGTTTTTGTATAAATGACGATAACTCCGTTGTTATCAACACTAAACTATTACTGCGACATATCATAATTATGTGAGAGAAAAAAGAGTTAGTCGTAACTAAGTCATAGTGAGCTATGACCTACATTTGAAAAATTAAAGTTGGTGCTGATATCTCAAATTCTAGGAGAGTTGGTATAAATTTCATATTTTTTTCGAAATCACTTTGAAAAACTGCCATGAGAATGTGAAATTCCTATTTGAATATTTTCATGAATAAAGAATAAGTTATGGAGGAGACATGAAAATGATCAAAATCTGTTTTTTGCGTATAAAACAAAAACGACTAGATTTTATCGAAATATTTTTTCACATTATAGTTGGCCTTGACAAACTCCACATTTGGTGTCATTTAACCGACCTCGTATCTCTCACCGTTAAAAAGATACCCATGGTGAGCATGGTAAGTGGGACACACTGTATAGTAAACGTCGATGTATTCAGGCAAATAATAAATTTTCCGCCATTTTGTAGTAGGTGTAGATGTATCACAAAACCCTCCTTTCCATTTATTTTTTTCCCTGATGGCGCCGAGTCTTGAAAATTTCTGTCAATTTCACTTCCAAATATAGTATTCATGCATCAAATTTATTACCTTAGAGGTTTCAATTTTT
The DNA here is from genome assembly GCA_918026855.4 of Phaedon cochleariae. Lineage (NCBI taxonomy): Eukaryota > Metazoa > Arthropoda > Insecta > Coleoptera > Chrysomelidae > Phaedon > Phaedon cochleariae. The sequence continues at coordinate 77,572,961 of OU896707.1, read as the reverse complement.
TTCGTTGACCCGTTCAAAAATTAAATGGGGGAGCATTAAAGGAAAGCACTGTATATTTTTTTGATTTTTGTTATTCTCTGTCATTGTTTTCATTTTTTCCTCATTGTGAATTTGGAAAATATAACAAGTGAAATAAAACACCTTGTTTAAGAGAAATTCAATCATTATTTTTTTTTAAGAAAATAAAAATTTGATAAGATCTCACTCTGTAGTTACAAAACTTAACAACAATCATAACAACTTTGTTTTCCTTAGGAAAAATATAAATAAATTTCATGATGAGATTTGTTTCCGTCTCTAGTGTATGGTTATATGAAAGCCTGCGATTTTTATTCAAAGGACACCAGAAATCGAATCGTTTGGGTATGATGAAAATAAAATGAATATTACCCATAGCTTTGGTAAATCATATGGACATACACATTTTTTGGTGTCCCTTTTTTCAACAAATCGAGCAACAAGAATGGAAAAATGGATATGGGCCATGAAAATGAGGAAGCATGAATAATACGTAATATGGCACTATGAATTTATTGAAATTTATGTGTTCATAACAATATATTATAGAGTCCAAACTAACTAGTTTGCAACAAAAAGTGATAAAATAATGAAAAAAAAAAAAGAACTAATCACTGCAACATAACCGTTAATAATTAATTTGGTATTTTCAACGGATGATTGAAACTTATAATTCCTATACTGTCTCCATCTATGTGACTATTTTAATTGTTATTGGTATAAATCTTCTGAAACTCAATCCCATTAAGAGTATTAACAACTACATAATAATTGAAGTATGAAATGAATAGCACAGAACCAAAAGTGCGTTATCCAGTAAATAATTTATACATAATATATACTGAGGGGCCTTTGAATAAATGTATCTGGAATAATATTCTAATTAAAAATAATCCGAGAAGATGCTTCACTAAACGTAGTGTGAAATTCCTCTATACCAGCCATTATTTCACGACTCAAGTCCTTCGTTGTAAATTGAATCAAATATTGTCCATATTCATTGTGAATATATAGTGTAAATCAACATGCAGGGTGATAAAAAAAATAATACAGGGTTATTGGGATGAAGTATGAAACCAAGCAAATATCTCGGTAACCGTTTGTTAGATTTTTTTTAAATTCATGTACAGGATGATTTCAAAACGTGTCGGATTTGGAAATGTTATCGCCAATGTTGCCACTTTTTCAGTTATTCCGGAAATATTATCAACTTCCTTATTTTAAATAGAACATCCTGTATTTTAATCAATTTTCAGATTCTCCCTGAAAAGCTGATTTCATCGATCTACCACACTTGGGGTCTAGAGGGAATGATTACAGAGATATAGGGTGTTCAAAATTGAGATTTTCCAATTTCAGGATTTTTTGTGTTGAAAGTTGAAACTATTCATTATTGGTCAAAATGTCTCACATATCCCTATCTCAACTTTCGATTTACTATCTACTGACATTTAATTGGAACGAATACGGGGTGGTTTAAGAATCAGAATTCTGATCACCCTGTATCTGTTTCAATGAAATGTCAGTAGATAGTAAATCAAAAGTTAAGACACGGACATGTGAGCCGTTTTGACTAATATCTCTGTAATCTTTTCCGCTAGACCCCAATTGTGATAGATCGATGAAATCATCTTTTCAGGGATAATCTGAAAATTCATTAAAATACAGGGTGTTCTATTTAAAATAAGGAAGTGAATAATATTTCCGGAATAACTGAAAAAGTGGCGATAACATTTTCAAATCCGACACGTTTTGAAATCACCCTGTACATAAATTCAAAAAAATCTAACAAACGGTTACGGAGATATTTGCTTGGTTCCATACTTCATCCCAACCCTGTATAATATCAAACACATCAATATGAAACGGAATTTTGTATGGAGGTGAACAGCTACAATTTATTCTATTTTGACGATCGATTTTAAAATTCTTACTAATGACATATTATTCTAGATACAGTTTTTCAATAGGACATCCAGTATTTTAGTATACACAGTAAACACAAAATGTAAGTGTATGTATCTACCGCATTTACTGTATGAGGATTTGTATGTACTCAACACGTGATAGAATTTGGTACAATAAATATATTATAGTTTCTTCAATATAGTTTTTACACATAAAATTTAGCATCAAATTCAATATACCAACTTCTGAATCAGCAATAATGTATAGATATAATATTTATGTTATATATAGGCCTTTCATATAATAGAAATTTTCAACATCAACATTTTTTTTTGTACATGCAATACCCATATTCTCCTATAATTAAAATAACCATGTCGAATGAAAATGGAAAGAAACGTGATCGATCGGACGAAAAAATGAATAGGAAATATACAGGGTGTGTCAGATTTAAATGTACATATGGTACATGATTCCAAATCACCCCCCATTGATGTGTCTACCGTCTAACTGAGATACAGGACGTTATCTTGATTTTGTCAAAATATTCATCTGGTCATGATTCTTGAACCACTCTGTATAATCTATCCATACTTGGTAGAAATTTTCCACTTATATTACTCGTCAAGACTAAAGAAGTGACCTACTTTTTACGAACCGGATGTTTCATTTTTTTTTTGTATTGAAATTGGATTTTGAATCACGAGTTCACTAAAAATGCCTCGAAATTGGAGCTGAATATTTCAAAATAATAATAAACCATCTGTCAAATTGAATGCGCACTTGTCAAAAGGAGTTAACTTCATACATTTTTTCCTGATCTTTCCACATATCAAATCAACAAAATCTTGCCACACAGAGTGTTGCTTTTGAAATAACTAAGTTTCCTGTTTTTCATTGACACGGAACTGGATTCTGATCTCGAATTTTATTCAGATTCGATGGGTAATATAAGAGGAATATTTATACCAAGTATGGAGAGATTATACAAAGTGGTTCACAAATTATGACCAGATGAAGATATTGCCAACATTAAGATAACGTCCTGTATCTCAGTAATAAAAGACGGTAGACCCATCAATGGGGGGTGATTTGATACCATCAAAGTATAATTTATCTGCAAGTATCGTATGTACATTCAAATTTGAAACACCTTGTATAAAAATAAAATATATACAATGCAACAGGTTCACTCCATTGAATACGATCAAGAACTGTTTCCAAAAAAAATAAGTTACCTACTCTCAAGCCCGAAGCTCCACCACTTATTCTGAAATCACATAAACAACCCAAAGTCGTATGGAATGAAGTGATAAAATCTACACTGTAATGAATTTTCGTTCAATGGATAATTGATAATGAAATTGTACTGTGAATAATCAAGACAAAATCTATGTAATTTTTTCCATAATCTCGCTATATGCACCAAGTAATTTATTTCACTTAGCCAAGAAGGGCCAACACATTACTGAGGTGAGATATACAGGGTGGTCCACGGTGGATGGCCTATTAGAAGTATCTGGAGAACGGAAAGACAGATCATTCTGAAAATTGGGATGCTTTGATGATTTAACATTCTCTATCCGTCTAAAATCTGAAATATTTTCATTTATTGCATTTTTAGATTCTTCCTGAAGAGCTGATTTCATCAATGCATCACACTTGGGGTCTAGCGGGAATGATTACAGAGATATAGGGTGTTCAAAATCGATCAATTTTTTTTGTCGAAACTATTCATTATCGATCAAAACGGCTTACATGTCCCTATCTTAACTTTCGATTCACTATCTACTGACATTTATTTGGAACAGATACAGGGTGATCAGAATTCTGAATCTTGAAGCACTCTGTATTTTTTCCAATTAAATTCCAGTAGATAGTGAATCGAAAGTTAAGATAGGGACATGTAAGCCGTTTTGATCAATAATGAATAGATTCGACACAATAAAATCCTTAAATTGAAAAATCTCTATTTTGAACACCCTATATCTCTGTAATCATTCCTGCTAGATCCCAACTGCATGCATTGATGAAATCAACTCTTCAGGAAGAATCTAAAAACGCAATAAAATACGGGGTGCTCCATTTAAAATAACGAAGTTGCTAGTTGTTTCTGATAGAAGTGGCAACACTGTATCGATGAAAATATTTTGGACGGATAGAGAATGTTCAATTATCGAAGCATCCCAATTTTCAGAATGTTCCGTCTTTCCGTTCTCCAGATACTTCTAATAGGCCATCCACCGTGGACCACCCTGTATATATGACAAAATATTTATTATACGCGTTGGATAATCAAGTCCTCAACTGGATTACTGTTTCCCTTCCTTGCAGCCATGCCATACAGGGCGAGCCACAAAGCTACTCCCCTAGGACATCCGGTATACATAAATCTTGTCTTTTATTCAGTACAACAGAAAAATACCAATTCTGAAAAACTATCACATTCAAAACATTCACATCACACCATGTTTATAACTTATAGCAATGTGGAACGATGAAAATCAGCCAATGGTATTCGTGTGCTGCGCATGAAAAACTGAATATATTGCACAAAGTTGAGAACGAAAATCATGAATCGAGGTGACGGCGATCTAACGGATGTGATTATCACAGCAACAGTATTTTTCATCGAACATTTTATACAATACTGCGAAATGCGACCATTTTTTTACTGAAAGAACTGCACTGCAAAAAACATCAGAACCAAAAAATGGCCAATTCGCTCATCATTTGACTGGAAAATTTTCACAAGCAACAACTTAATTATATAACCCATTATACCCTAAAATATGAACATATACATGTTTTCTTTCTCGAACTTCATTCATAAAATACAATATATTATATACTCCATATTTATGTAATAATCATCTCAATATAGTTTTTTTTTTCTGAATAATATATGGCAATCACAAACATTTAGACAAAGTATCTAGGTATTTTGTTATATGTCACCTAAATCTTTCAACTCCATGGTATGTTGATGTGTTTTCAACAGGACTAACTACAATCATATTTATTCAGTGGAAATCTATTTAACCATATTTTCTGCGAAGATCGCTCAAATTTTGACGACTAGGCTCCACTACAGATTCAAGAAACATGTCAAATGAGTTATCGTGACAAAATATCCTTTTTTCCAACGATACAAGCATTACAAATAATAAATACTTCCGAACCAAGTGGCTCTTTTGATAACATCGCAAATGATTTTTTAATTTTCATCCCCTAAAAATGTATTTCGTAGGCCTCCGCTTTTTAGTCCAGTTATTATAGACTTTGACCCGTGAATAATTTTTTAGTGTTTTTTTTTTCATAGGTGTCTCGGGGGTGTCACTGGGAGTGTAAATTCAAAATGGCGACCAAATCAAGCTTTTGCGTATATTCGAAAACTGTTTTTTTGTTAAAAAACGGTTTTTCTTGAATAACTCGGCCATTTTTGATTCTACAGAAAAAGTTTGGGGACAAAAATTGTAGTAAATTTGGTTCTCTACAAGTTTGGTGATTACAATTTTTCTGATAGGATCGATATTTTGTAAATTAAACCTGAAAAAAGCGACAAATTCGAAATATTTTCATTATCTCGTTTATTTTCAACTTTACGGCATAAATGAAGAGGACTAAACTTGTGGAGAATCAAATTCTAAACAATTTTGGTTACCACGTTTTTGTTCCAAAAATCGATATTTTGGGAATTAAACCTGAAAGAAGCGACAAATTCAAAAGATTATCATTATCTCCAATGCTTCGCATTGTACGGCATAAATGAAGAAGTTATTCCGCGCAGGTAGCTTGTCTGTCATGACGGTGTGAAAATATGGTTCCGGAACTATTTTTTTTTTGTTTCTTAGCTGATGGTCCTGCCAAATCCATATCCTCTCTCCTCAAAATTTGATTCTCTACAAGTTTGTTTCTTCTCATTTATGGTGTAAAGTTGAGAATAAACGAGATAATAATATTTCGAATGAGTCGTTTTTTTTAGGTTTAATTCCGAAAATATCGATTTTCGGAAAAACAGGTAGAGACAAAATTTGTCCAAAATTTGATTCTCTACAAGTTTGTTTCTGTTCATTTATGCCGTAAAGTTGAAAATAAACGAGATAATTAAAATATTTCGAATTTGTCGCTTTTTTTCAGGTTTAATTTACAAAATATCGATCCTATCAGAAAAATTGTAAGGACCAAACTTGTAGAGAACCAAATTTACTACAATTTTTGTCCCCAAACCTTTTCTGTAGAATCAAAAATGGCGGAGTTATTCAAGAAAAACCGTTTTTTAACAAAAACATACGCAAAAACTTGATTTGGTCGCCATTTTGTATTTACACTCCCAGTGACCCCCCCGGGACACCTATGAAAAAAAAACACTCAAAAATTAATTATTCACGCGTAAGGTCCGTTATTTGGATATAATGACTGGACTATTTGTGAAAAAAGCTTCAGATATAGTGTTTATGCTATTCAATTGAGCTCTTTACTATCTAGAACGAGAGATATAAATATTCAGTCCTCTTCTATCTTTCTCGTCGGTGTTACCAACGTAACCATATTAAAATTTATGAACCTGAACTGACTGAACTAAACTTGTCTGTCACTATATCCCAGTCTATAGGGATAAAAAAAGCGATGTATTCATGATCCATGACAATATGATGTCGAGTATAGTCAAGTGGAATAAATTAGATGTTAGACAAGACAAAATAATCGGACTTCTCCAAATTTCAGTACGTCCACGGTCGTAGCACCAAAGAGGAGACCTACTATTCTTTGGTAGCACGCTCAGAATAATTAGTTGGACAGAGACATTTATTTTGCTTATTTTCTTTGAGAAAAGACATTACATACAATCTAAGAACATTTGTAGAACCGTTGCCAAAACCGTTCTTGAAATTTTTCATTAAAACAGTTTCTAGAATCTGCAGCAGTATATCAGCCTGCAGTATCAATTTAGATACGGCATCTCAAGGCCAAACTATTCAGGTTATCTAGTGTTGAAAAACAATATGTTGGGCAGAGGGATGTCAATAGTTCAAACATTAACAATATTTCAACAACATGCTATAACAACAATATACGGGTCACATTACATCAATAATATGTAATAATTATTATAAAATTCCCCCTTTCAATTTTCAAGCCAATTTGTTGCACTTGACTCTTGAAAGTTTGTAGGGAGACTTCTGAACAAGCGTACTGTATGATAAAGATTCATGAGAAAGATGTAACAGCTTTAGAAGTGAAATAGATGACTAAATTCGCTATGACTATTTACAGATTATGTCATGCCCATAGTTTATCAGTGTCCCCTAAATAAACATTTCATGATTGGTAACATATTAATAGACTCTTCAAAATCCATGTCCTCGCTATTTGGCCAGCCAAATATAGAGGACTGTCAAATATACATATATATATATTTTGAGGTTCGACACAGGTACACAATTCGGAATATTCAACCAGCTAAAAGAAAAAATATATACAGCTTTGAAGTTTTGAACCCACTACCTACAATATGGATATCTACCCGTCCTGATTATAGGAGATATCAACAGGAGATTAGGTCACTAATTCAGGAATGGTTAGAGGTCAAAATAATATTCAATTACCTACTATCTTATCCAGTCGTATCAGAGACAACATCAATTTGGTCGTTATAAAGATTTATGAATGAATAATAATCTTCAACTCTTAAGTTTAGGAGCCTTCTACAAAAATGAAGTACTAACATTAATTTGACCTTGTCTAACGACCCCTGTATTATTGACCTCTTCTTCTGGAACACACTGTATTCATGATAATCCGTGAGAAATTTGCAGTCTTCCCAAAATATAGATGACTTTTTACTGAAAAAGCCGGTAACTGTAATATTTCTGTTGTACAACATAATAAATTATAGGCAATTATTTTCAATTCCTCTAGTTTCTTCGGATTCTATTTTTTTTTTCAATGAAAAAAGGTGTGAGCATTATTTTTCAATAGATTCGTTGTGAGGACAAATTAGGTGATTTGTTACTGTCTTCAAAATTTCACTATTAGAGCCTAAAACGTCAATTCGATATTCAGTGACATCTTTTTTGAAAAAAATGTGTATAGAAGAGGGATAGAAGTACATATATCGAACTATCACTTATGTCTTTGGATATTTCTGGGACATTTGCTCATGTTTTCGACATAAAAGTAGAAATGTTTCTTTGCTTCAGAGATAGACACTTCTCAGTAACAAGTTGACAGAAACTATGGTCACAAGGTGTTGTCATTAATTGATCTTGAAATTTGATACCAACTCAATATATTAACTGAACGGGAAGCAATGTTTTTGAGAAGTAAGCAAATTTTTCAATTTATTTCCTCGATTGCTTATCTCCATTTTTCAAATTCATACCTATTTCTGTTCTTCACACATTTTCTCCAAAAGTGACACTGACTTGAGATAACATCATTTACACTCTAGGTTTTTAATAGGTAGTCAAATTTTTACAAGCAGTGACATCTTTGGTTAAATCATCTGATTCGTCTCTGCTACAAATATATTTAAATAGTACCTAGTACTGATAAAGGAGAGAAAATCTAAAAAAACTAGAGGTGGGATTTCCAACTGCTGAAAACTACCATAATGCAATCTTATTTTGACTTAATCATCTTCCTAAAGAAGCAACTAAGTGAAAAGTAAGAAGGCCTAATCAAGAAAAACTGATTCGATGACTCATTGGAGACCATTTCTCACAGACTAACATTAATTGACCAGAATTAAAGGCCCTAATGTCGACTGTCCAAAAAGTCAATAACAGAACCTCATTTTAGGTTCATAAAATACGGTCACTCCTCAGATAATTACCAATCACAAGACACCAAGTTAATGTTGAAACCTAACTATACTCAGCAATCTTTAGAATCAACCTGAGTACAAGTAAAAATACCGTGAAAAAGAATAATAGTTACAAAGACGTATTGTAGGAATGTTCTTCGGCGTGGTTCTGGAAGAAAGTGTGATGGTTTTTGTAATTCTCTTGGCCATATATTTTTTCAAGGTATTTTCTGCTATATCATGAAAGATGCCATAAAATTACTCTTGAAAAATTTAACACATACCTCTCCAGATTGCTGAGAAAATCCTATAGGATATATTATGAATAAAATAACTCTTTAAATACCATATGAATAAAGAAAATAATGATGAAAATGAATCGGTACAAACACCCGAAGTAATAATCAATGATTTCAATTTAAAACTTCTTCGCTATACTTCACATAAAAAATCAGATCGTTTCATAACAATTAATGTTTCGATAACAAAAGCTTCTCAGCCAGATAGTCAACAGAAATAAAATTTTTCTTGGTTACAGAAAACATTTGACTTAGATTGGTCCTCGTCGCAAATAATCTATATAATAATAATGATCGACCCACAAAAAATCACCAGAAGTTTGAAAAACAATTGTTTATATTTTACAATAAAAAAAACATGCACTTATAAAATTATACTGTACGGGGTACAGTTGACAACAAAAACAAATGTGGACAACATGAAATTTCTTCCAAACATTTTCAAACCTACATCTCAAAAGGTTGCAGATTTGATCAACCCTATGGGATATTTTCATAAACTGTAATTCTTATTGATAATTCATTTTTCACGGTTATAATAATAAATATAGGTAATAAATCCAGCATTTTTGAGATGCAGTCATCAAAATGTTCGAAAGAATTCTCATAAACATTGTAATAACAATACAAAAACGCTGGCACCTACCAGTGTGCCCTTATCACCGACAATTTAGACAAGAATGACGACTTTTTCAATCGAGGCTACCTAATTAAAATGGCGGAAACACGGTTTACACGACACAGAACGTCAACGCTAACATTGCATAACATTTGTTTTATTTAGAACATGTACTTGCAGGTAAAATCATTCGAATCTATTGAAATTTGCCCGTGCATTTTATTTTTACTATCGGTTTATGACCAAGAATGCTGGAAATTACCCAAAATTATGCATGTAAGCGTTTAAATACAATGACATTTAAAGGTACAATATATTACCTTGAAGATACAACAAATTATGTTTATGTAAGGTCAACATCATGCTCAGCATGTTAACTTCATAGTGACACTGATTGTACCAGACCTTATCAAAGATCGCTGAGGCGTTATGTTTATTATTGTAACGTTGTTCAAACCATATTTTGACGTGCTGCAATGACAGTGGAGGTATATTTTTCTTGTGTAGATGTATGATTCATTGAATTTTAAAAATTTTACAAAATTGATATTCATCATATACCGTTATATTTATAGTGTTCACGTCATACGCGACGTTGAATTCACCAGACATTTTCAAAGGGCGCTGAGGCGTTATGAACACCAAAATATTTTGAGTCCTGCAGTGCAAGTTATACTCAGCATTTGTAGGCGCAACGACGTCCTGAAGTGAAATTCACTGTCACCAGACCAGACTTGGAGTTATGCTCAGCATATGTTGAAGTCCTACGAGACATAAATGAACCAAAAGATCATCAAAGAGCGCTGAGGCATTACATTTATATTTGTAACGTTGTTCAAACCATAGTTCGATGTCCTGCAATGACCTTGAAGGTATATAAAATTATATCTTTGAGAGACTTGACGTTACGTTTATAGTGTTCACATTATGCTCAGCATATGTGGAAGGCCTACGTGAAATGAATGTTTACATTTGTATAATACATTGCCCTTGACAGATTGGACGTTATTTTTATAGTGTTCACGTTACGCTCAGCATATCTTGAAGTCCTACCATATTTTGACGTCCTACTACGACTTTGAAGGTACTAAATATTACCTTCGAGAATGCTCAGCATTTGTTAGCGTTACATGCATATTTAACGTTCTTTAGACCTGCGCAATAACATTGAATGTGCCAGCATTCAATGAACTCAATGTAAACAACTGGAAGGGAGACTGCCGTTTTCTCGAATAGCAGTGTATCAGGGGGGCCAGCTGCAACAAAGATAGCTTGTGTTACGGTAACCTGCCTCTTTCACACTCGTGTTGTTCAATGGCGGATTGGTATTATTTTTTTAATCAAATAATTGGAGTATTTGACATTTATTTTTTTATCTGAACAGTCAAAAAAGTGAAGACATAACTTCATTGTTTTTCGTTATGTGAAATATCGCTTTATTAGGCGTGTTTTGTTTTATTAAAAGGACTGAATTTGTTGGTGTGAATTGATTGTTGTTTCTTCAGTTCCAATTTTTTCCATCGTTCTTTTTCATGATATAGCTGAGACATTGAGTTTCGCTCAACCTATAAAATTTATCTGCAGTGTGTGCAATTCATTTCGTTGAAACAGATGAGATACATTTTCGCTTAGAGATGGATCATTTCTGAAAATTTTGCTAAGGAACAAGACACCCTCAGTTAGAGGGGAAAGTGTAAGACAGAGAGTGACATTTATTTTTATCAATTAGGTTCCCACTCAAATGTATTGAAAATATCTTCCCAAGTTGTAGTTATTGAATGAGATGCCGGTCCAAGTTTTACTAGGTGATAATAAGTTGGGATTCCATGATTCAAAATGATGACCATGAAATAGAGTAGGTGGTCACAACTTCAGAATAACATTTTAGCAAGATACAGAAACATCTCAGATCACACTGAGAATCAGATCAAAGAACAAAAAATTAGCTCATTTGATGACTTAGTAGAGAAGATATTGATATATCTGAGAAAAGCCCACACATCAGTATCTTGTTACTTCATTACACAAATCTTGAAATCATTTCAATCGATCACTTGGAACATGTTCTTCTTTTACAGTTATTATGTAAATTATGTTGTACACCCCACTTCCCAATATGTGTATAAACATCAAGAATAATTTCATTTAAGCTAACAAACGAACCAACTATCTTCATCTTGAATATTTCTCCAAGTAATAACCTCCATAGTAATAATTACTTGTCCAACATATCTTCTGTTTATCTGTTTATAAGAAACTCGTCGGCAACCAATACAAATACCCATAGGATCCTGCCTCGTAATTTTTAAACTTGATTGATGATATAAAATGGTACTTGACAGTTGTTAATTTTATCTACCAAACTGAATAGAACATGACCTGTGACCTGACCACTATTTTTGCTATTTTTTTCATTAATGTTCAATAATTTCAGAGACAGACGTTAGCGCGCAAACGTACCATTATTTGCCTCTGTCGCCGTGGTCGTCAGTCGAGAGTAGACCTTCCGCATCACGGCGTTCACAGAGAATCCCTTCCAGGTTAGGTGTTTACATTCAGCTCATTGCCAGCCAATTACCTTGACGTTATGTTCGCTTTACGTTGACGTTACGTGCAGCGTGAACCGTCCCTCCGTTCTGCCGTTTGAGGTTAGGTTCTCGAGAGAGTGAGAGAGGTTAGGTGCGGTGGCGCGTTAGGTCGATCACTGTATCGCGAGCGTGCCGAGGCCGTTGTTCCTCGCTCTTTTCATCTCCTCTTCGGCGATCCGTTGCTCGATCAGGTATTGGGCGGTGGTGATGGCGTGCGGGTTGCCGGTTATCGTGACGATGCGGTTGCGCGTGCCCGGCGCGAAGATGCCCTTCTTGGAGATTTGGATGTTGGCGCCGCTGATCTGCTGGATTTCGACGAGCGATCGCCCGCCCGGACCTGGAAGAGGAATAATTATTTATGTACCAAGTGCGTTATATAGATTGTTGTTGTTCTTCTTTATTACACCAAGGAACATATTTCTTTATAATAGGTATATACAGTGTGTCCCACTTACCATGCTCACCATGGGTATCTTTTTAACGGTGAGAGATACGAGGTCGGTTAAATGACACCAAATGTGGAATTTGTCAAGGCCAACTATAATGTGAAAAAATCTTTTGATAAAATCTATTCGTTTTTGTTTTATACGCAAAAAAACAGATTTTGATCATTTTCATGTCTCCTCCATAACTTCTTTATTTATGAAAATATTCAAATAGGAATTTCACATTCTCATGGCAGTTTTTCACAGTGATTTCGAAAAAAATATGAAATTTATACCAACTCTTCTAGAATTTGAGATATCAGCACCAACTTCAGTTTTTCAAATGAAGGTCATAGCTCACTATGACTTAGTTACAAATAACTTTTTTTTCTCTTTCAGACGATATATCGCAGTAATAAGTTTGTGTTGATAACAATGGAGTTATAAAACGAAAAATTATTTGGAAGCCGCCATCTTGAATTTGAAAATTTCAACAAAAAAATCATGATCTCCGACCTCAAAAACCCTCACTTACCAATTTTGAATGGAATCGGACCAAATCTTGTACGCCATCTTGGAGCAGCCATTTTTTTAAATTTCAACAAAAATTCCATAATGTATTGTCACTGAAATTATGAACACCTGCCAAATTTCAAGTTAATCGGAGTTATGGAATTTTTGTTGACATCAAAAAATGGCGGACAAGATTTGGTCCGATTCCATTCAAAATTGGTAAGTGGGGGTTTTTGAGGTCGGAGACCATGATTTTTTGTTGAAATTTTCAAATTCAAGATGGCGGCTTCCAAATAATTTTTCGTTTTTGTCTAAATGACGATAACTCCATTGTTATCAACAGAAAACTATTACTGCGATATATCATCTGAAAGAGAAAAAAAAGTTATTTGTAACTAAGTCATAGTGAGCTATGACTTTCATTTGAAAAACTGAAGTTGGTGCTGATATCTCAAATTCTAGAAGAGTTGGTATAAATTTCATATTTTTTTCGAAATCACTTTAAAAAACTGCCATGAGAATGTGAAATTCCTATTTGAATATTTTCATAAATAAAGAAGTTATGGAGGAGACATGAAAATGATCAAAATCTGTTTTTTGCGTATAAAACAAAAACGAATAGATTTTATCAAAATATTTTTTCACATTATAGTTGGCCTTGACAAACTCCACATTTGGTGTCATTTAACCGACCTCGTATCTCTCACCGTTAAAAAGATACCCATGGTGAGCATGGTAAGTGGGACACACTGTAAAACCATATGATGCAGCAGTGTAAAAGGAATACATTTTAAAGTTTATCCAAGCTTTCGGAAAAATATTTTTTCAATATATCAATATTTCTTCTCTCCAAACTTTATCCAAAAAAAAGTGTCACTGACAAGTTATTTACTTTTTCTTTTAGGCGTACTGATAGGAAAATTAGTTGAACGCAGTGACATTTTGAGGCAAATCATCTGATTTGTCCTGCTACACATATATTGAAATAATACTCATATTTTCATTTTGTAGAAACGAGAAGAGAAAAATCCCAAATAATCATGTGAAATGAATGTTACACCTCCTCGAGTAACCTACAGACAGTATTTATACATGTATAACCATGAATAGCCTGAAGTTCGAATTGTATTCCATGCGATTATTTTTTGAGTAGTTCTAAACAAACGTCAACATTTCACGACGCGCTTTCAATGTTACAAAATATGAATTGGTTACTATGGAAATAATTCTAAATTTCTGATTGGAAGAGTTACTCTTTGTATATCCACGTGTATTCGAAATTATACCAGGTAGCTTAACTCAATTGAATGTTCTGATTGGTTTAAAATTATATGACTAAAATAATCATTAAAATCTAAAACATGAGAACTTTTTTCGGTATTGTGACGTATTCTGGGAAAACACTACATGATTTCTAGATAAAGGAACTCATAGCACAGGGATGATGCCATCAAATAAATTTCTATTCAAATATTTGTGACTTTTCTGCAAATACAAAAATCCTACGATGCGATGCAACAATATGAAATCAACAAAATTCTATGGCGCCTGTTATCAATTTATTTATCCAGAGATTTGTCGACATTGTTAAAACTGCTTATGGTTGGAGGCCATTCAGTTATATTTCGCCAAAGCAGTATCACCTACATTGAAAATGAATTGTTTCTACATACTCTATATCGTAAGTAAGAATATTTTATCTGATTATGTTATTAAGAAGTTATTGTTTTTTCACAGATTTTCTTGATAGACGTTACTCAAGGATCACCAGGAGGAATATTTTCAAATCCTTTTTTTGATCGTCTGAAAAATCAGCCAAAGTCAGAAAATATCAGTGAAGATTCGAGATCAAACATCTCTGCGTACTTACCTCAGAACGATACGCGTGACGATCAAATTGAGAAAAATAATACAGGCGACCAGAGTGAGGAAAAAGTGAATGAAGCTTTGGAGCAATTGAGGATATTCATAGAGACAATAGTTGCTAAAAGGAAGGCTAAAGATTTGACTCTGGAATTGAACGATATCGATATTGGTCCAACATCTCGAGGAGTTTTTGTGAATTTAACGACTAGGCTGAATTCTTTAGTCAAACTAGTGATCAACCTCATTCTCCAAAATTTTAATACTATTATTGGTAAGATTGTGTTACTTCCAATAAAATTTGTTTTACAGATGATTCTAAATACAATTTTGCCTTGCGGTACTAGCTGCAAATCCATATTTGATTTTTAGAATTGTAAATATTTCAAGTATATAAATGAAACTGTTAATAATCTCGTATATAGGTATCAATAAAGGGTTAACTATACTTCCTTATACCAGAACTTGATTCTGACTGGAAGTAACATTTTCAATAAATAAATAAATAAATAAATAAATGTAATCAGGACGTTTTCTTAGTTTTTTTTTGCCTTTTCCAAGCTCTTGGTGTACTTCTGTAGAATAGGAAGCCAGTGCGAGCGAGCAAGAGAGAGAGAGGGAGCGAGAGGGGAGAGAATTTTGTGATTCTACGATCAATGATAACAAAGATAAGCGAAGAAAACTGCATTCAAGGACCTGCCTTCAAAGGGCTCTAGGTCCCTTAAGAAGCATATTCGGACACATGTTGATAGGAACATTTTTTCTTATTTTTATCTGCAGAATTACATTCCGGGATATACGAACTTTATTCTAGGACAACCTGTAAATTACTTTTGTGTAAATTGAAACTATCATCCTTATACAGGGTGGCATTGAAATAACTCCAAATATTTTAAACCCTGAGAAAGCTCGACGTATACTATCGAAAGGCAACAATAAAAAAATATAGCGATCCAAATAAAATATGGGGTAAGACCCCTTTTTCCACCCAAAGTTCCACACTGTAGCAATTCTCACGTAACCTCTGTTCACAATCACTATCATTCAAATTGTTTTTAAGAGTACTTGATTTTTCTCCCGGTTTATATTCAATTTTCAGTATGAAATTTCTCGTTAATTGAAAAAATTGAAAAAATCTGATATTATGGGAATATTTGTTAGACTGTATCATATCGCTGTGCTGAATATATGTACTTATTTCAAAAACACCTCGTATGTAAGTGGATTCAATAAAAAGTGCTTTTTTTCTCAATATTATAATTAGAAACAGTTAATGACTAAAAGAAGAGAAGTCATTGAAATGATAACTCGTTATTATGATGAAAAATTCTCTAGATTTGTTGGAATTTTTTACCTACTCGAAAAACTTACAGGCAATATTTAGTGACCAAAAAATCAATGTTATGAAGACAAAGTCATTAAATTGATTCCTTTTATAAGAAAAACAGCGCGTGACAACAGCTGAACCTAAACGCAAAACACGGATAAATTAATGTGTTTGGTACTTGTATATCATCCAATATTGTTCATATTTCAATACGTTATCTATTTCAAGTAGTGGAATCACCATGTTTGTTTTATGAATGAAGTTATGACTTGGCGACATGTTGCCATGAGGAAGCAGTTGAAAATAATAATAATAAATTAATAGCCATAAATTGAGAAGAAAAACATTCACAATACGTTCCTCAATCATCAACTTATATGAATCGAATCATCATACTATTGAAATACAGTCCGCTGCACTCAAGCAACGAACAATTGGTCCTTCGAGCCGGATCAAGAAAAGCAGCATTCACATACGTTCCTAAATCACCAGCTCAATATCAATCGAATCATCATATATCATTCATCGTACTATCGAAATACAGTCCACTGCATTCAAGCATCGAATGCGAATCGCGAATGGTGGGGATAATTTTGCAGAATCATTGCCAGAGAATTGATATCCTTTAGGGAAAGATATATTTATATAAATCGAAATTTCTATAAATGTGACTAGGGTAAATGCACTGGTCAGACGTCCTGGCTTTTGAGAAAAAATAAGAAGTTGCCGTTGAGCTCGGCGTGCTGAGCATGGCACCACAATTCAATCCTAAACGCCAAAGACGGATGAGTGAATAAAATCGCGAGCGGTAGGTATTCGCTTGAACTGCTTGTCGCTAACTGTGAGAGCTCCAGTATTGAGTGCTGCTCTGTATTCGTTGTGGAAAGCGTGGCAGTCTTGAAGGTTTGATTTGTATAGATTCGGCTCGAAGGACCAATAAGATCGATGCTTGATAGATAGTGAACTGTATTTGTATGGTTATATGATATATGCTAATCAAATGGAGGTTGATATTAAAATTGTAATTCGTATTGTAATTCTTCTTTATGATTTATAGTTTTTTTTATAAATCTTATATTTCAAGAACACGTCATGTGTTAATGAATGAAATCGCGAATGGTGATAGAGATATATTCTATATATCTCATAAATCAAGATTTCTATGAATGTGTGTAGGGTAAATGCACTGGTTCTTGACCAACCTGGGTTCTGAGACAAAATGATAAGAACATGAATTATGAAATTATTTTTGTTTTACCTAAGATGGCGCCGACGATCACCTCGGCGATCTCGACGTTCTTCGTGTCCTTGTTGCCGTTGAGCTCGGCGGGGGTGGGGCTCTTGCTGAGCATGGCCACCTGTTGCTGGCCGGCGGTGGTGCCCAAGCCGAAGCTGTTGTTGTTGAGCGAGATGGGCGCCGTCGCGGCGGACACCTGGTGCCTGAACGGATCGAAAGCGGATTCGTAGCGATCGAGGGCGGAGCGGGGGGCGGCCGAATTCGCACCTGGAACGACAACGAAGATGTAAACGGTTTGATTTGGTCGAAAAGTTGAATATTCTCTTTGTTCTTGAATGTCATAATAATAATATAATGGTGAATTATATACGGAGCGGGGGGCGGCCTACCAAGAGGTAGGTAATATGCTATGCGGGTTCTGTCTCATTTCAACCCTTTTTCCATTCCAACCTACCCCTATATTCTTAACGGATTTTTTTATTTTGAGTGAAGTGGATGAAAATGCAAAAATGGGTATCAGAATGAGCGTAACATTATTTATTGTCCACCAAAATGCGCCCCTGAATTTTGAGGTCTTCCTCTCTCCAAAATAATCTTGAGGTCATGGTTGGTAGAACTTATAAATGTACTTCTTATTTTCGTGTTATTTGGCCTCTTGCCTCTCCGTCAATGTACGAGTTGGTCGTAAAGTTCCCCATTGAGAGTAAAAAACGTAAATCAACTCAAGTCTTTCGATAACATGAGATTCTCTATTTGCTCCTTTAGGGCTAGTGAAAATGTTAGCCCTTATTGACATTGAAGACATGATTCGAATGTTTACTTTTATTTCTAGTGAAGTATATGAAAATGCATACTTTCATTCTGAAGATAGAGTCAATATCTAGCTGATCCCTTGATTTATGTAAATGTTGATTCCAAAATGGTAATTCATGAATACATTTTTTGTCTTTATGTCAGAATGATTTCATAGGTTTTTAAACAGATTTTGCTGCAATACTCTAGATTGATATCAAATACTGCAATTTACAATAGATCAAACAAAAATGAATCCACCTCAAGTATTCAAGTGGTATAAATGACCTGTCATTGTATTCACCATGTGATTTTTCATTGAAATAACTGAAAATTTACCGGCTGTCCCATTTAAAATAAGTAAGGGTAATTTCCCATCAAACCTGATGTGGAGAATACCTGAATACGTCAGAAACTGCAATTGTTGTATTCCAAAATTGTTCTATCTGTCATTCGGTTGACTCCTTACGACCAACAGGGTTACCGCATAAACGAACTTTATGGCTGCATGGGGTATAGGGGTGAGGTGAGGTAAGAGGGTGCATTGGTACCAACAAAAATTTCAAGAAATTGAATAAAAACAATATAGAACCTAAAACTTGAGGTGAGGTTATGATTTAGTATTGTTTTTCCGTGTTGATGGATAATATATTAAAGTATTTTTTTCAAAAATGACTGGTATGAAATATACTGTGAAGACGAGGTATCGACTGTGAAGAAATCTGTGATTGAATGTTTACATCAGTCAAATAATTGAACACAACATCCAGAAGTTGATCTGTTCATCTAGATACAGATAGTTTTCGAACGGAATGAAAAAAAGACATCAGAAGAAAATAGTAAAATATAATGAGATTTTTTTGCTCAGAATGCTGAGAGCCGCCATAAAAAAATTATAAAATTGGTAATTATTGTCAACACTGTCTGAAAATGTATGTTTATTCCAATGTATATTTTTTAAACGTTTTTGAATAAACTTATATTATTATTTTTATTATACAGCTCTTTTCGTAAATACCAGAATATACCAGTGGCGGCTCCTCAGAGGAGGCAACGGAGGCTGAGCCTCCTCAGAGATTCTCCATAAACTGATATTATCTATACTTTCTCATTAAAAGGACACCAAAATACATGGATTTTGATTTTATTTCCTGTCTTTAGGTAAATATTTTTGAATTGACAACAGTGCTTGCCCACGCATCACACGATGAAGTCTGCAAATCACGCGTAAAATATTCAACTTGGCAACATCTATAGGAGGCTAGACTCCTTCACAAGTTGCAACCCACGCGCGCAATGCAAATGCCCGAATACGTCCGAATAACACGTGTTTGTCGTGGTCGTGTCTCGTCGCGAATTGCGGACAATCGCGAGTGCATTGTTTATGTTAGGTTAATGGATAGGAGCTCTATAAATTTCTGAAAAATGAGTGTTTCAAACGATTGCGATTTAGTGGAATACTTCTTGGTGAACCCATTCAGTGCTTTGTCTTATAAAGATTAATTGATTGTGAAAAACAAACGTCCGACACCGGAATTAAAAAATCTGATTGTAACAGGTAACAAACAAAATCGTTCGTTCAATTCTGATAATTATAAAAAATATATCTGGCTGACGGGATCTGAGGTAAGGAATGAGCTATTTTGTTCGTACTGCGTATTATTTTCAACCGATAAGTCATCATGTTGGGGGCGATTAGGATATAATGATTTGAAAAATTTGCCTCGCGGATTGGATAGACACTGCAAATCACAGGAACACATCTCTTCGAGTATTAAGTTCAGGTTAACTGGTAAACAGAATGTCATTAGAGCTGTTGATTTGGGTGAGTCGTAGAGAGTTGTTTTTCACAATAAATCTCATATCATTCAGCCTCCTCTGTCATGAAAGTCACGAGCCGCCACTGGAATATAATAATAATAACATTTTTTAATCCCAAGAAACATACAATGTTTATAGAGGGAAACAACAAAAAAAAAATGAAATAAAATCAAATATGTGTATTTATTTTAATGCTACCCTGTATAGTAACCCTGGTTAGAAGGATTTATACGAGTATAATACTTGAAGGAGCTGGTTATGTTAGTGAGACATGTTGAATTTTGTGGACATTCTCTCAATTGTGGCTATTTTTATGACTCGATCGATTTAGCATTTTTAGATTTTTTTGATTTTTTGTTGTTGTCAGCTTATATTATTTTATTATCGTTGTTCGTAATCAACTTCGTCATACTAGAATTTTATTTCTGACTGGAAGCTAGTTTTACAATAAACAATAAACTATGGATTTTCAGCAAGCAGTGCATTTCGTAATTCGTACACTTACCTAAACAGTCTCCTAAACTGACTTGCCCGATGGCTCCGAACACGCCGGTACTGGTATTCGTCGTACCCGTTTGATCCATCACGCTAAGGTAATTGGAAACGGGCAGTGCACTGGGATGCGCCCCACTGATACCTGGGAAAAAACAATCTGATGTGAGTTTCCAACCGATCTCCGATGCCCTCTCGATAACATCATTTTTGATTTGTTGAAAATATTTTCAAAAATTCTCATCATAATTTTTTTCCGAAATGTATTGACCAACAGATCTTCTCCTTAGGGGTATCATACTAGTTTATATATCTCTTATAATTTCCTGTTAAGACTTTCTTGGTAATATTTCAATGGAAATTACGTCAATTGCAAACATTTACTCATGACACAATTTTTTTTTTGCATAGCTTGAAGCCATAACGAATGAAATCATAAGCATGCAAAAAAATACATACAGTGTGACCCACTTCTAATAGAAACACCCCTGTATCTTACGTAATCGTTGGGTGAGGATCCTGAAATTTGCTGGAGCGAGGGATATACCAAAAATGCGCTCTGTGACCAAGGGGTGTCATCTTCAGTGATATACACTGCTCGCCAACAGCCATGGAACCACCCCAATTTCCGGAAAATGATATTAGGAGTCAAAATAGGTTGAAAATCACTTCGTATTCGGAATCAGGACCCCCAATTCACTAACTATTCTTAGTTTTCCTTGAAAATTCTCAGCAGAAAATTTTAATTTCATCTCATTTCTCATGGAAGCACCCCCGTATCTCACGTATTTATTGAGGTAGGGTTCTTAAATTTGCAGGAGGAAGGGAAAGTCCAAAGATAAAGTCAATTCCGTAAGATACGGGGGTGCTTCCGTAAAAAGTGCTACAAAATTCAATTTTTCAGAACTGAAAATTGTCCAGGAAAAACATGAATAGTTAGTGAATTGGGCGTATTGATTCCGAATCCGACGTGATTTTCAACCTATTTTGACTCCTAATATCATTTTCCGGAAATTGGGGTGGTTCCATGGCTGTTGGCGAGCAGTGTATATCACTGAAGATGACTCCACTTGGTCATAGAGTGCATTTTTGGTATATCTCTCGCTTCAGCAAATTTCAGGATCCTTACACAACGATTACCTAAGATACAGGGGTGTTTCCATTGGAAGTGGGTCACACTGTATATACTAAAACTCGTGCGAATACTTGTTTATCAATGCCTATGTGTACGTTTTTGCAGGTATGATAATTAGTCATCAACCAATCAATCGTTTATTGGCATTGAGACAAGTCATATATCATACTTAGAAGTAGAATGACTTCACCATTGAAAAGAAATGTTGGTCTAAAATATCACAAAATTTGCCAGACAGAATTTTTGACTTTTTCCCCAGACATCTTGAAAAACAATGCCCTGATGCATAACAACGCCCAATGAAACCTAGTTAAGGGTGCATGAACTAGTATGTTTCGGATGTCTACCGCCCACTTTTTCGTAAAAAGAATGATTAACCTGTTTCAATTTTGACAATTTTTGATTCGGAAGTTGATGATAAAGGGGAAGACGACATGAAAATGAAACAAATGATGAGATGATGAGCTAATTTAATGCGTAAGTACTACACAGTACAGTCGGTAGACAATGGAAAAAATAATGATGGAATCCTAAAAAAATATGAAAAAATGAAATTCAAGATCCAAAATTGTAATGAACAAATCAAAAGTGGCATGAAAGAGCAACAGAAACAACAAAAAATACTTTAAACAATGAAAAATGATACTTGGAAAAACATTTATCAAAAGTCTCATAATCTCGTTTTTTTTTTCAACGAACATGATTATCCAAATGGATTGACATTTCTCTTCATCAATGTATCATTTTGCATTCGTACATTCATATCAGATGGTTTATTACCCAAGCCTACTGAGATGATTCCGTATTTGGCCAAGACCGTCAGTGCCGTGCAAATTTCGACTATTTGCGAATCTCCGAATCCAGAACTTCTCAGTTGAACCTGCAACAAAAGGAAAAGGTTGAACAACCATTATAATTGTGACATTGAAACTGCAAATCATTGTGAAAAATCCAAATCGGAGCGAGATCCCACGAAACCACACCCTAACTGAAAACGTCCATTAAAATGCCACTCCCACTACTGTAACACGCCGACCCACCTGACAAGACACGCCTATATCGAATACTAGTCTCTTATTCTGAAAGTATGCAGATCGGAAATCGTGTGTGTATTTTATTCGATTAAGATATTTTGTAGTTTGCATCTATGACAAAACTACTAACTAGACCGCTAGTGGTCATATCCCAGCAACCCAAAAATCTTATCCGAATTGATCGCCTAAAAACGCTACTGATCAACGCGTACAAACCTCCAAACTGTCGTTCATCACATCGAGTCATGTTTCTGGATGGTCGGAAACAGAAGTGTGAATAAGATATATGACAGAGGTCTTAAATGCACAGGATTCATCTCCATCAGTTCGATCTTGTAAGTGGCTTAGCTTCTTTCTTATGAAAGTGGTCTAGATAGTAGTATATCAGTGATTTGCACCCTCCAATGTCAACTAGTCTTCGAGAACACATTTCGATAAAAGGTGTTTTCCAAACGCTGCTGAAACTTTCATTTGTCAAAAACTTTTCGTCGTCATGAAAATGTTTCCAAAGCATTGAGTTGTCATGAAATTAGTCTTCGTTCATTTATTTAGTTTGAAAATAGAACATTGCCACACCCACCGACCTTGAACGAATTCTCACTCGCCTATACCGACATAATAGCAATTTATATGTCAAGGGAAGAAATGTATCAATTTTCTCCCGGGTGTGAAGTTTGATCCTCGACGCGTAGCACAAACGAATTAAGACAGCGCCCACTCACATCGAAACGCCCCATCCACTCAACTCGCAATTTATTTCGATCTATTTCTTGAAGTGCCCGCCTACTCAGAGAACAATAATACTACTTCAGATACCTGAAGAATCTGTACCGTGTTATCGAAACATGTTGTATTCTTTAGAAAGTCGTTGAAGCCCGTCCAAAATATCATTCTCCAATCCGAATCCAATCGCAAAAATCATCACCCAATCACTCTTATGACTTCTATCAAGCCACTTTCACTTTCCGAATCTTCTACAAGACCCCTCAAAACGATACCGATGTACCTCACTACGCTTACTCACTTTGAATCGCGACTAGTCAACTCAATACGATTTATATCCCCACCTACTACTAACCTTGCAACGAATTACAACCACCCCCTGTTGCCTTGAAATGCAGAATCACCCCACCCACTCACCTTGAAACAAATGAAGACTCCGCCTACTCA
This sequence comes from Phaedon cochleariae, assembly GCA_918026855.4. Classification (NCBI taxonomy): domain Eukaryota; kingdom Metazoa; phylum Arthropoda; class Insecta; order Coleoptera; family Chrysomelidae; genus Phaedon; species Phaedon cochleariae. The sequence continues at coordinate 77,548,912 of OU896707.1, read as the reverse complement.
TCTCGAAACGTACCTAGCCCCTCCCACTCATCTCGAAACTCACCTAGATCCTTCCACCCATTTCGACCTTTCTCTTAACAAGCTTTCAGTCCTCGCCTACCTCACCACCCACTCATTTTTATATGGATCAGTAGCTGCGCCGTCAAATTCGAAATGTGATGCCGATACCACTTTGCCTACTCACTCTGAAATCAATCTTTACCACGTCTACTCAACTTGATACGTTTTCTGTCCCCTACTAACGGAATACGACCCGTCTTTTTTTTTCGGCACATTTCACATGAGTCCAATTCAATCAGAAACCAATCTCGGTCAAATCCACTCGTCTAGAGACTAGCTTCCACCACGCCCCCTTGCCTTGAAACAGACCAAGTCCCCGCCCACTCAGCCTAAAACGAATCAAAACCACGCCCACCCACCTCGAAACGGGCCTATTGACCACACCCACTCAACTCGAGACCAGTTTCAACTTCACCTTCTTGCCTTGAAACAGAAAACGACTCCACCCACTCACCCCGAAACGATTCAAGACCCACCCACTCACCTCGAAAGGTATTTAGACCCACCCACTCACGTTCACCTTCTTGCCTTGAAACAGAAAAGACTCCACCCACTCACCTCGAAAGGGATCTAGACCCCGCCCACTCACCTTGATGTGATCCAACAGCTGCGCCGTCAGATTAGAGATGTTCTGGCCGGGCGCCGTCAGATTGAGGCTCAGGCTGATGCCGCCGCCGTTGAGGACGAGGCCCTGCGAGACGGTGGCGCCGAGCCCAGCGGCGGCGGCGGCGTTCAGGGTGGCGGTGGACGCGCCGAACGCGCCCGCCGCCGTCTGCTGATTGGCGAACGGCGAGCCGGTCGGGTTGAAGTTGGCCACGGGACCGTTCACGTCGGCGTAGGAGACGTTGAGGCAGGCGCCGGACTGGGGGTCCTCCACCACTTTGCCTGAATCGGAATGGAAGGAGAATGAGAGTGATCCAGGAACAGGAAACATATGTGAGTTGACTAGCATTTCATGAAGTCGACAACAACAAGCTTCGACCATTCACGATCTCGTTTCGCTCATATGGGCTGCTCGTAGTAGATAGATAGATAGATAATTTATTCAGTTGTACAGAGTTGTCTCACGCGTCTGAGAAGTAAGTCACATACATACAATTTAAAATCTAGTATAAACATTTCATAAAAAAAGTAAGCATAGATATAAAACATTACCACAGATTAAAAATAATCACTGACTGAGTATGGCTCCATACTGAGTAAGTAATTCCGTACCGAGCCAAGGAATCTTTTGGAATTTTGCATATCTTTCATCTCATCCGGAAGATTGTTATAAAATTGTATTGCATTGTACAGTGGACTTGTTTCGAAAATACACTTTTCGTGGATTGGGTAATTATAGTTGTTTTTTAGTCTCATGTTATGTTCATGATTCATTTTGTGACTGCTAAAGTGATATTCATGTGTGGTCTGGAATTTAATAGCCTCATAAATAAACAAGGCTGGTACAGTTAACATGTTGTTTTTTCTTAACATTTCCCGGCATGAGCTATCTATCTTCAGTGAACGCAGAATCACGCCAACATTGTGAAGGAAAAAATATACTAGAGTCTATGCAAAGTCAGTTGGAACAACACATCAAGCGCGGGCCGTCGGTCCCTTTGAAATTTTCAAAGAGAGTTTTCTATTCTGTGTATATTAGTGACGTTTATCCCAAATGTACTTACTTGATTTGCTTTTTCAATAAATATTGTTTTTCTAATTTCGACTTGTGATTTGACGTCTTACTTCACGTAACTAGTTGCCCCACAAAACGTACATATTATTTTTTTTTCTTTAGTGAAGTCGAGTGATTGCAGTTATATGATTTAAAAATTCCCGCTTGATTTAACTGAGAAATGCAGAAATGCGCTGTATAGTTCTTGGCCTCTGAGAGATGCAGATATATTGCCCCCATCGTTTAATGTGGGCGATTAGCAGTCCATTTGAGCGAAGTGAGATCCTGAATGAACAGGATACTGAAATAAGGCTTAACAAGATGGTTATCGGTAGAAAATCGCTGAATTTTTAGTATTCTTTGTGACAGATCTACTCATATTTCTAGATTGTAGTTGACTAAAAATATTAAACCGACAATATCACCATACTGGCGCCCAACGTGGGGCTATTTGGCTATTGAATGGCATACCACAGGAACTTCTAAAGGACATACAAATTACTCAAAACCAGTAATTCTCTGATAAATATTGTTCAAAATATGTAAAATTTGATGAAATGAGAAAGTGGAACGTGTTTTTTGTGCCAAAAATCAATTGTAGTTCAGGATGGGCAAATAGAGCAATGTTTCTCTCTATGGTTTAACAAGAAAACATTCTTCTATGGAGATTTCATGGAGAATGAGGTAAACATTTGATGTATCTCACCTATGATCATCAAGCAAGCTTGCCTGTTTTGTTCTCTATCTCCTATCACAGTGATGCATCTCTCTTGCAAACTGACGTCTTTGGCTTTTTGCGAAATCTGGACGTACGATCCGCTCGCTTCTTTGATCTGCTTGATATAATTTCCCGCTTTGCCTTTTAGAAAGAAAAAATCGTCAAAAATAATGGCAAAGAAACGAATACACAGTTTCAATAAAGTCACTTCCCTAGTTGGTAAAAGACACTTTCGACTCAAAAATGTTCAAGGAGTATGCCCATAATTGAGCTATGGGGATCGAGTTACGCTCGTAGTCACTGGCCACCCTTCATTTTATACATACCTATGATCATGCCTGCCGTCGAGTTGGGCACCAATATTTTCACTTGTCGTTCGCGTTCGTGCATCTTCCCGTCAGCCGTGCCGTCCGATATCGTCTTGGTCAGATCCGGTTTCTCCCGGATTTTCTCCATTATGAACTCGATCACGTTGATAATGGCCTCGACGCTGCCCGTTATCAGGCAGACGCGTTCCGTCGTACCTTCGGAAAAACGAACAATCATGAATATTTCTCGATATACTCAAAGGTTGCTATAGGTGCTAATCAGATTTTGCATAACTGTTTCAGTTTATGAGATACAGGGCGATTTTTGAAATTAATACTTTTTAGACCCCCTCTATATCAACGCAGAATCCAGTGGCGTACTAAAATTTTTTTTTCGGGTATGGTTTTGGAGATACCGCAAGCTTATGATTTTTCAAATGGAACACCATGTATTTTATAAGCTCATTAAATTCTTAATTTTTTCCCATCAAAATGAAATATAATGTATAAATATAAAATTGAGAATTGAATGAGCTTATAAAATACAGGGTGTTCCATTTGAAAAATCATAAGCTTGTCGTATCTCTAAAACCATACCCCGAAAACAAATTTTTCAGTACGCCACTGTATTCTGCGTAAAATTCTAGATGGGATGAGATTTTAGTTTGATATTTTCGCTGGAGATGTAGGGAGGAATATGGCTTCAAGCATTCATTTGACAAAGGTTCACAGTCATTTTGCAATATTCCTCAGGATGTACCGCACAGGATATACAGTCTGTCCAAGATAAGGTTGAACAGCATGGGGATCTCGAAAACGGTAAGAGATACGAAATCGGTTAAATGGGGAAAAAGTTGCGCATTCGGAGGCTCATATCAAGAGCCTTCGAAAATTTTGAAAATTATTTTTAGTTTTTGAGTTATATCGAAAAAAGTGAATTTTTGGAATTTCTATTTTATTTTTTTTTCTCCGTTATTATTAGAGATACAGCAAAACTGAGAATACTTTTTCATAGCAACTTTTGATGACGGTCAACGTGGTGATACCGATTTTTTCATGCGACGTTTCGTATTCGTGGAACCATCATCAACTTTTGTTTTTTAAATACGGTCCTGATAATTTTTTCACAGATTCTAAAAGGTTTTTTTATTCTGAATTCAACCATGTATTATACAAGGTGATTCATTTGTGTTTCGACCTATTTCCATCCATCATCAATGTTTTTTCGAAACTCCAAAGGAAAAATGCCAAATAAAAATCACCACGTTAAACCTCATCAAAAGTTGCAATGAAAAAGTATTTTCAGTTTTTCTGTATCTCTGATAATAACGGAGAAAAAAAAAATAAAATAGAAATTCCAAAAATTCACTTTTTTCGATATAACTCAAAAACTAAAAATAATTTTCAAAATTTTCGAAGGCTCTTGATATGAGCCTCCGAATGCGCAACTTTTTCCCCATTTAAGCGACTTCGTATCTCCTACCGTTTCCGAGATCCCCATGCTGTTCAACCTTATCTTGGACAGACTGTATAGTGTCAACAAAAAATCCAATTGCAGATATTTTCAATTGGATATAGGCCCAGATTTCGATTCATCCACATTTTCATTCGCCCACATTTCGATTCACCCACCTTTCATCAGGCCCACATTTTGATTCAGCCACAGTCTCCGAACAAACACGAACAATGCCTTGTTGCCAAATCTGATTGATGTTGAGAAACATCTAGGTTAGATTGTTTAGAAGAAGTAGTCTCCTTCCTTATGCAGGCATTGTGGCCTATATAGTGACAATTGCCACATCAAAGTGACAATTGTGTTACACCTACATTTGGCAACAGTGCATCCTTCGAGTATCCACGGAGGCAACGAGTTTATTGAAATGTGGTAGAATAGAATTGTGGGTGAATCGAAATGTGGGTCCAACACCGCGCAACCATACAGATTTGGTATAGCGTTTTTTTGCGTTTTATTACGTACAGTGAATCCTTGTGATTAGGTTACTGCTCAATAATGTTCATTACACAATAGTAGATTGTTTTATTAGAATCAAAAGTGGCACTTTCTTTGACAAGCGAATTTTGCATATGCGAGGCTGAGAGTCTAGCTTGTTGCAAAAAAAAAAATCGCTCAAGGTGGGCATATTGTATTCATCCAGATTGAATCCTGTAACTATTCATGTTATCGGAAAACCAACACACAGAATGAGCCGAATTTTGGAGAAAGTATCATGAAAGTGGGTACTGATGGCAAAATTGATAATTTAATAACTTTATTCGTTGAGGAATACTGAAATCACAGATGAAATAATGTGCTTGCCATGATATCAGCCGTTTCTAATGAAAGTAACGATTTGTTTTTGTTGTTTTCATATTATGTTTATCTTATCAATCACTAAAATTTGTAGAAATAATCCAATCCAATGATGATGATATTGATGAAAATATTTGCTGATCAATTAGTCATGTTTAATATATCTAAACAAAAGGGTGGATAAAACAGAAACCAAATGAAAACAAACCACGTGAATAGAGATTTCCCACGAAATTAAATTCAAATTGTCCTTTTATTGGCAAACAGAATCAAGTATAGTACCGGCAAGTACCGTTTACCTTATTTCTCAACAAAATAGCAAAGTAACTTCTAATTATAGCCAATAAATCTAACGAATTCGTTAGAAACCTTTGAACCGTTTGGAAAACTGAGTAATTACAACGTTTATAAATAAATACAGGGTCGTGTTTTTCTGAAATCAGGTGGATTACCTAATGATTAGAATTAATAGAAAATGTCTTTGTGCTTGCACGAAATTCAAACATACCCGTGATTTATAATTTAGTAATGCTAACGTTTTGTCATGCAAACATTTTGCATTAGCATATATACATTAGGTATACAATATACAACATTGTTTTCAAAAATGTACCATACATTGAATATTTTTATAGATACCTACAACAATTGAATGTTTAGAGAAAATAACTTGATATGAATGGCTTTCAAAATAATACATGTTTCAGGAGTTTCTATACATGCTGATGATATTATATTCTCGCTAAAAATGCCTGATATCACTGATTTTTTGCATTTACCCTTCAAAAGTATACAGGGTGGAACACATTTCATTGTCCCACTTTTTTATCTCTGAAACGGTTACATACATTTCGTGGAGCATTAGGATTATGTGAAGAAATCAAAGATATCATGAACTCTTCCGGAGATAATTGAGAAAAAACAACCCAGCCAACACATCTGTGACATGACATCTCTGAGATGTTGTGTTTATAGGTAACAGTGCGATATCACAAACGTTTCATCGTTGCGATATTCATAAGCAAACACATTTGCGATATATCTCTGAGAGATTGCGATGAGCCAACACTGCGATTATCACGATTGTTCCATCGCTGCGATGAACATAGGCGAACTCATGCGATAATTTTCCAAAAATGTGTTATTTAGATTCATGGTCGGTGAAAAAGAATACATGAATATAAGTTACTCAACAAAGGAAGCTAAATTTGCAAATATTCTTTACATTGCTATCAAACTATTCTTGGTTTGCTTACATCTCGCAGACGCACACTACAAAATTTTTGATACATATACGAGTAACAGATCTCATTCTGATGGAGATTCGTATAGGTTCAAAGGATAGCGCCGATGAAAAGACGATTGGATGGACAGGAGACCCGGGGGACCAATAACCAGTCACAACAACACATAATCAATATCAGATGTCATCAGAAGTCATGTTGTGATAACAGGTACATACACCACTGGAGGAAATTTTTGTTTCATTTTAAAACACCGCTTTTTCATCACAAATAACAAGTAGCAATAACATTGCATAAAATATATTGCTGTTATATCGCAGAGAACTAATCGCAGCAACGTTGCATGGATGAAACTTGAGTGGGACAAAATAACATCCCTCTGACATCGCAGCTACGTCTATGCGACATAGAGTGCGATATAGCAGGAAACAATTGTTACATCGCTGCGTTATCTCTGTGATGTAACTGTGTTTGCTGGGGTATGTATATTACCGAGTATATTACCGTTGTCAACATTGAATGAGAGGATGTTTTTGCTCACCTGGGTAAAAGTCATGTGACTTGGACATCTTGACGCGGGCTCCTGTCTCCTTCTGCAGTTGGGCGATAGTCTCGCCGCCTTTGCCGATGATGGCGCCAGCGGCGACACTGGGTACCAACAATTTGAAATGGAAAGTTCCATCTCCGCCTGAAACAACAACACACAAAATTATCTTCAATAATGTTTCAGTGACTATTTGTCACGTCTTGAATCACAAATTACTACTTGGGCATCGTGAGAATGGGCTTATATCACAAAAAAAATGTATTTCATAAATCGATAGAACTCACCCAAACTAGCTCACCACTGCAAACCGTTTTTTGCTGTGAGCTCCCTACGTTTCATAAAAAATTATTGAAATCCCCGATTTTTCGGACCTCTGAAAACGAGGCGATGCTGTGACGTCAAAACCCTAATACTGAAACAAGACTATTCCAGACAGAGATGAATGATACATGATTTCTGACAGAGTGAATTAGCGCGAGATCACAGTTGAAAGAATTGATACTTATATCAGTTGCCTCAGTCTCCGTCGGGCGTTTGGTATTTTCTTTCAACTATAGCGAGATCAGGTTTCTACGTCATAAGGGGGTCCGTTTTCAGAAGGTACTATTATTTATGTCCAAAAATAAAACATTCCAGTTAATTTTTCGATCGAATTATGTCGTCAATCCTTATTTATGTATGTAAGGATCATTATGAACATGGTTTGAGTTAAAAGTTCTACTAAGGTGTACACGCCCATTGGGCATATTCCTCAGCATATTATACTCCAGTCAAATAAGGGTTTCACCTCTACGCCAGTCAAATCGTACATAAAAAATGGATAAAAGCGCAAAGCGTGATGTAGTTTGATAGTTTGTTAGTTTGCAGCTTCGAAATACGTCAAAAGAACTTTTTTCAGATGTTGCGTTATGTTATAACACTATACGTTTTTCGGCTGGAATGTTACAAATTCATTTTACTTCAAAAACTGTAATCAGATCGTTTATCGAAAAACTTCTTGTAGGGTATTATTTTAACCTCACTTTATGTAGGGTATTATTTTACAGAGATTCACAGATGATATTGCATTACAGCCGAGACTGCTGTAGTCTGTATGATGGCTGGGATGGCATGGGATAAAATTTGTCGTCTTTAGAAAACTAGATAATCGCAAAAAAACGGCATTGTAACATTTGACCTTCAATAACTTACGCATGAGATTTTATGAGTTATGAGACTCGTGAGACAACTTTAAGAACATCGAAATGAGGGTGTATACGAGTTTCCAGCTTATTATCTCTCATTCCGAGGTTGACTCTTTTTTTTCATGACTAGTAATAGTGGGAATCGGGTGTTCTCTATTTAAAATTCATACACTCGCTGCTCCGTCACTGTTTCTTGACCGTTCTTCTATCGAAGAGAAGTCAAACACACCTTATGTCTTATTGCCACATTCTTGGCAATCTTGGCGCTACGGCTAAAAGGTTGCATAACAGAAAAACAAAGATCCAGCTAATGCCTCCAACAGAAACTCGATATTGAATAGACGATTAGAGATAGACGGCATGGCGTTTTCATTACATACCTTTTTTTGTTAGCTTCCTTTATTTGCTATCGCCTATAGCAATCTATTACGTCAGATAACCTTGAGAAACTAGTATGGGTTTTGCAGTTCGAGACGAAAGTAAAACATCTAAGCAGAAGCGAATCTGGCTCAGGGTGTCTAACGGTCTAGCTATGAAACCACATGAAATATTTGTAAATAGAGAATAATCCTCGGAAAAATCAGAATGAGGGTATACCGCAGAGTCGGGAGGGGATACCGAGGGGTGCACCGCATTTATTTCACCGAAAATTATTTCTATATTCATGTGCTGAATCACCAATATTCTCATTAAGTCTGAAATCTAAACTTATCAATCTTTTAGGGAAGACCTCGGGGGATACCATTGATTTTTTAAAATGGCATCATCGTGAGTTGTATAGCAAAGAACTACCAGTAAATATAATTTTAATTTACTAGGACGATAAAGAAATAATTTAAAATATGTTCATTACAATACTGCGCCATTTGAAATGGTGTTATCAATTCATTGACGTGACTGGTGTGACGTATTAGTCCCCACACGCCTATTGTCCTTGATCTGACCAATCACACTGCAACAATGCAGAATGGCAAGGTATCAGAGGGAGATATCTACAGTTCGGGACACGGGACTAATACGTCATATCTGGCTTTTTGAAAAATCGAATTGAATATGTTGATTTCAAAACGCTATAGATTCGATTCCCTTCAACCACACTTATAATTGATTGTACATTAAATGTAAATCATGATTCATCGATTGAAAGTGGTTTGGTCGGATTTCATTCCTCAGTGGTCTTTCTCATTATTCAATCAATTCAAAAATTTCTGAGGAACAAACGGGGTCTGCTGGTTGACTAAACGGAGAAAAAAATCACTAACCCTATAGGTGGATATTTTATAGTGACAACTAAAAACCTGTATACTATTTAGAAAAACTGAAATTGAAATTAACTTTCATACTCATTAATCGTCACTGTTTCCCACTTCGAGAATCATCGGAAGTGCAAAATAGAATCCTGTAAATGATGTCAACAATTATCTTTGTTATCTACTTCATTATATTCTTCAAAAGATCAACAGATCAAGAACTCAACACCCTACATCTCAGAGCGCTGCACACAAACTGAGAATCTTCACGAATGATATATTAGTTGGTCAGAAAGGCACTTGCATGACATGAAATTTTAATTGTACTAGCGAGAACGCATGTAACCACAGGTTGAGTTACTATTCTCATTTCTCATAGTATGATTCTAGTCCTGTTCATTTGTGCTTACTCTACCTGCTGAACTTGATTTTTTCTATGACATTTTTATCTGATTACCTACGGCCACTATATAAAGTCTACAAGAACACACGAGATACAGCCTCAGTTAGTAGCTCTTTACGCATAGTAAGCACATCGCACAGTTTTCGTTCATTCCGCCAGTCATGATCGCGTAATCGCCGTCACAGCGGATGACATAACTGTCAAGAATTATAATTCAGACTGTTTGTCCAAACTTTTTTAATATACTATAAGGCTGTAGGTAAAGTATAGTAGTAATGCGTGTTGTTAAGCAATTACGCACTCATGGAATTACGCGTGCGTAACTTTTCCATTCGTGCGTAATATGCTTCTTACCACACATATTTCTCAATATACTATTACATCATGCCATGCATGAACGGATACAACTATGGCAAAAAAAACAGCTTTAGCAAGTTCAGAGATACAAACGAATAGACTATAACTGTAATTTTTTTTACAGGGCTATTGAACCGATAGCGGATCAGAGTGTTACCCCCGATACAACGATCAGAGGCCATAACCATAAAGAAGAACTTACAGTTTATGAATGAAGAAGGAACAAATAATGAACGAATGATCCTGGACAACAAACGAAACGTGAACCAACTTCGTAGACATGAGTAATGCTGTGCCTCTAGCGATGAAGAAAGAAATAATCATAATTAATCAAGGCCTGATCTACAATCACTAACTCCGCCTACTTGGATAGATGTGACATCGCGTGAATTAGTGTAAGTCTTGATCTAAGTTCAGTCTGGTGCTGTACCAAAACAATACTCTATTGAACTAGTAAGCTCCACATGGCTCAACAAAGGTGTCAACAGTGAATGAAATCAGCGCCACAGTCAAAATAATTGTATTTCTATTTAGATCAGGAACTATAGTGCATTTCAGTTGAAAATAAAGCGGATAGTGAGGTAGAGTAGAAATTTAGATTTTTACAACTTTTCCGAGTGGTCAACAAACCAATTTAGCATTGTCAGCAAAGTCATCACAGAATTCATAATTATTTCAAGCAGATTTTGATTAGTTTTCGATAATTTTTCACACAATTTGACAATAGTTGATGCCAACAAATAACTCAAAATGCCTGGATCTTTTCCAAGTGGAATAGGTTTGTCAATAATTGGGCCATATGCAAGTGCTATCCATCTGTGCAGTTCTGATACATTTTCCATTTTCGTTCAGAAATGAATACGTGTATAGAGTTGTCCTGTCCTGTATGTATGTATGTATGTCGCCTACTTACCGATATCCCGGATCGATACGAGAGATATCGTGATATTTCCGTGCTGGCTGTATCCGTACTCTGAATAATCTTTCTTCCCTTGTCTCTCCATGTGACAACGGTGACGCTGTTTTCGGTTTGTCAAATTGTTTATCGAATTGTTTCATTCGAATTGACGGTGAAATACATATACAGAGTGTAACATAAGTACGTTGAAATAGTCAAGTGACATATTCCTGAGACATTCTTAAGAAAAAGAGTCTATATAAAATTGTTTCGGAGATACAGGGTGTTGAAATTGAAATTTTTTGTTCGCTTTTCAGAGATAACTTTTGCAAAAAATAAGTTATCCGCACGAAATTTGATACCCGGAGTTTTTTTGACGTGGGAAAACATAATTTCTTATATTAAATTTAATGTGACATCTAGAGGGCGCTGCGTACCCTGTCATTATTCATTTCAAATTGCCCTAACATTTTTGACAGTTAACTTTTGGGGCTCTTCATGAAAAATCATAATTCATGGAAAAATATTCCTTAGACTGTTTCATATTAATGACAGCGTACCGAGCGCCCTTTAGATGTTACATGAAAATTAATAGGATATTATGATTTCCCAAGTCAAAAAAATCCTGATGGACACAAAATTTTTATTTGTAATAGTTATCTCTGAAAAGCGAATAAAAAAATTAATTTCAACACCCTGTATCTCCGCGACTAAGCATTTCCGCACACAAGTTATAGACTTTTTGCCTTAAAATAATTGTCTCAGGACGTCACTTGAATATTTCAACGTACTTATGTTCATTAATCTGTTGTTTTCATCATAGAATTTAATTAACTGTCACTAAATTAATTTAGGGACTATTATAACTTTATGGTTTATGCACCACTTTTTTTTTAAATTTTAAACTCTTCTTGATCAAAACGTAGTCCTCAGCGTACTTAGCCCGATGAAAATATTTGTGTTACAACATTCAGTGATCACATAATTACAATAAGAATCATTCATTCATATTGTTTTCAAAGTCTAATTTCAACATACGACTAGAATTTTCCGAATTCTCAACCTCATTTTGGAAAAAGAAGCACAATAAGTACCTTTCAATGATTGTACGAACGTATTATATTTTGTTTCCGGACACCCTGTATAAAATCTGCTGGATTTCAACGTCTTTTTTCTTTTGGAATTGGTATGCTATGTAATAGGCGACGTTTGGTAGTCAAAAATTGTCCTTGCAACGAAAATCATGATTTATTTAAGATATCCACAACCGAGTCCACAACAGATCACTGGATGGTATTAGTAGATTAGTTTATACAACAGAGTATCGTTACACATCCATCAAAAACCAATTATGCATCCATTATTTTCGCAAAGTCATTATCCAAATCGTCAGAAGCTCTCTATCTCTACTACATCAGGTCTAAAGACTTGGGAAGTAATTAAATGGTTGCTATCAGAAAACCTTCCTGGAGATAAGAAGAAAATTCGCCGCTTGTTAGAATTTTGAAATTTAAAATGATAAATGATAAATTTTCTGGAAATGTTTTCCTTCTCCTTGGGGGAAGGTGCATGAAATTACACTGGAAATCCTTATAGGTAAAATGACATTTAAATTCAACTTCAGATTACGCCGAATTCATTCTATAAGTTCAATGAAAAAACTTTCTTGTCCGAGAATATATTGCTACCAAGTTTAGTAAAATCAATTTGAGTGAAAAACTGAGATGTTGAGCTACTATCGACTTTTCATCATTTTACGTAACTAAATTAAGTTAATTGTGTTTCGTTTAACCTAACAATGTTATAAATGAATGAATTATGCTTCGAACTGCTTTTAACAACATATATTTCCATCAACTTTAGACTTTAGTAGACTAAAGTAAGTGAAAAATAATAGTTTAAACCGCACTACCACCTGTCGCGCGTATAACTACAGCCGGTATTTTGTGTTTTATTCAGGGTCATCTTATCCTGATATTTTTTTTTTAATTCCGGTGTGAAATTTTCTTACAGAATACCACTCTAGCTTCAATTACAAACAGAGAATTCTTTCTCGAGCACGAATATTTTCTTCTTCGTCTTCGACTCGGAAAAATTTTCAAAATATTCGTGTTCTCTAAGAAATTTCCGGTAGTAATTGAAGCTCTCGCGTGGTAGTATAAGAGAAAATATTGATATTCTCTGTATTTCAACGTTGTGGTTGGTTGTGGCGTCCGTGTTGATTACATATCTCAAGTACTCTCCAATCATGGCCAATTAATATTCCAACAGAGATATTATATCCACATCCGAGTCCACATCTATCCAGTTTAGTGTTTGCTTCATGTGTTTTTATATTATCGACCTTGTCGTTATGAGTAATATTACTATCGACTATCGACAGTTCTTCAAATAAAACGAATAATGCCTGCGATATTATCATACATACGCAAGAACATATGGATGCTGTCGATTTTCGTTCATATTTCATTGATGCCTGCCTGTTTTTTTAGATTTTTTCCATTGACAATTTAATTCATGTATGAAAAATCCTACAAGCCGCGTGATTTTGTCATTATGACAGCAAAAAAAGTTTGCCCTAACTTTTCCAGCGACAATACCGGAACCTAACTTTTGAAAGCATGACAATCAGCCATAAACAAATGTTTGATGAATTAAATTGTCTTACCGAATTACACTCTAGGTTTTTTTCTAAGTCGAAGTAAATTTGGCATTTATAATTCGAATTTTGTTGCCATTAGGTGATTCAACTCAAAAAACTGCCAGAAAAAATTACTCATCCTACGGACTCTTTTTTTCAGAGGCAGTTTTTTTCGTCAAATTGCCAGGCAACAATAGTAGATTGTTTTATTAGGATCAAAAGTGACACTTTGCGAGTCGAACAAAGTCACTTTTGATCCGAATGAAACATGCTATTTTTTCTGCAACCGAAACAATTAACTCAAATAAACATGTGAAGTAAACCACCAATGCCGTGCCAAATGAATGCAATGCAACAAATATTGACAAATAATCCATGTGGTGAGAATATTCTACCTGCATAAACAGCAGGTTAGGTTTTCTAGGATGTTCAAATTGTAGTTTCAATATAAATACAACCACAGAGTGACATATTTGTGTATGGACCTGGACCTGGACCAGGTGCTCTAATGGCAAAGCGCCAGTGCCAGCTATAGGAACAAGACGTGGAAAATGTTAGGTTAGTGAGCATATCAACAATGATAATAGTGATTATTTATTCCTCTCCATACTACACTGTGTTTGATTTGATAATCAAATGAAGCTAAACAATATCGTTGTTTGAGACAAAAAAACTATTGCTTGCCGTGATTATTCAAAAACAAGTTATCCATCCCGAGAATAACGAATGAAATACAGATCAAGCAAGTATTTGAATCTTGAAGGCTTCCCTGATCGAAACAAAAATAGTCAACTGAGATGTTTATAATTCCAATACTGAACTGAATACTATAATAAGGTGTATTTATATCTCCAGCATGGGTATGAAATGCCAAATCTGCTGAAATTGGAAACAAATCAGGTATGCGTCTCAACCCAAATAACCAACCGTCACAATGTTGATTATTCTTGATGACGCCCAGTAGATCCTTTTTAGTTCCTAGGAGCTAAAGTCCAACTTTAGTTCCTAGGAGCTAAAGTTCAACTTCAGCTCCTAGGGACTAAAATTCAACTTTAGCTCCTAGGAACTAAATATGTTGCCTAGCAACATACCTCATTTTGTGACAGTAATAGAAACGTCAATTTAAGAGCTAATTTTGGTATCAAAATGGACGACTTTTGTGTCGGTTGCAGAAAAAATTCTTATTGATGCATGTCAAGTTTACTTCGACAAAAAAAACTCTCCTGTAATTATTGATCAATACTTGACTTGTTGTTGTACCTATCTATCTAAAGTGCTCAAAGAAACAAGATGGACCACTGAGATATTTGACAATTTTCAAACTGCCATATCTCCTTAGAAAATGGATGGATTTTCAATCGAAATGCAGTGCTTGGAAGATCCAATCTTTTTGTTCAAGATTCCCCGTTCAAAACTCGTCGGGAGTTTTTCTGTCATCATACACCAAGTGTTCGAAAAAAGTATTACAAAAATGAGAGAATTGAAACACTTCCGTATTCCAGGGAATGTTTTTTATTTTTCTACTAATCATTTTTTTCGAACGTTTAAGTCAATATCTCGAAACGGTTTTGTAATTTTCCATATTTCTCATACATGATGTTCAAACCCGATAATTTTTCATTTTTAGGTTTTCATCGCATCTTTTTCGATTTTAAAATTATGCAAGCCACATTCAATGTATTTTGCCATTCTATACGACGGAACACATCCTAGAAAATGGATTCATATTGCGTTGAAATCATCGACAACTTCAATATGGTGCTGCCATAATCATATGATATGCTAAACACAAATCCTTCATTTGGATCGATTGCTCTGCTCAGTATGTCGAATTGATTTCGTGATTTTTTAGATAAGGCAATCCAAAGGTGCGCAAGGATTCCCTTCTGGATTTTTCTGACCAATCCATACAATAACGATGCTACAAAGGTTTTAAGATATTCCTGAGATGGTATGGAGTCAAGAAACCTATCTATCACAAGGTTTAAAACAGTTTTAATCTTCTCCTGAAGATGCTAACATAGTTAGCGAAACACGTGTCGAGGCGTTAAAAAATCGGTTTGGTTAGTGGTAAAACAGTGTAGTGTATTATCGTGCCAAAGGTTCCAGTCTTCGATATATCCTAAACGGTTCACTTCGAATGTGCTTATTAAAAATAAACTGTATCTTACCTAGTAGTTCAGACTGATTATTCTATCATTATTAATTAAAATTATTAAATTAAATCAGGACAGCTAAATTTTCTTGTTTCATTACCATTCATTATTTATAATAAGCGGTTTCTTCTAAATTTATATCCAATTAGAGAAAATCATCAACTTCACATTCAATTTTATTGCTAAGGTAGGTAGGTATGACCATGGTGAGATAAATAGTGACTGCCAGTTAAAAAAATCCCATCCCATAAACGAATTGTGTGGATCGGTCATTTTGGATCATGCTGTACATAATTATACATAAACGTTTATTACATCATATCATAGATGCTTTTGTTGTTGCGCTATTTTTGGCTGATGCAATTATGCAAACGAAAAGGAATGTAGGCGTCTAAATCAGCGAACACATGGTCCAGAAAATAACGTTTCAAAACTGAAAATATTAAATAGTATAAGGTACGGCTAAAATGAATAAACCTCGGAATAAACACACACACATAGTTTATATTATTAATGGTGCATTCATGCATGTTTATTACTCAGACTTCGCAAATGCAAATAATATATGGGTCACTCGAAAATACCCAGCTTCACAATATTAAATGATATGAATCACGCCCCAAAATGTCACTTTATTTAAAATTTCTGTACTAGATTAGATATCGTGAAAGGAAATTCAGTCAGGAGTAATGGACAAATTGAAATATCTGAAACTTCAAATGCATTTTTCTGCATCGAATTGATATCGAAATTCCACTGAACTGGGTCCTCTCCTACGAATAAATCGATACACAATCGAAAATAAATGATCTTGTCCAGAAATAAAAAAAAAATATTTTTCGGACTGCAAACGCAATTTTCAACCTGAAATTTGAAATAATTCGAAAACGGTTAGGCTTGGGCAAGGGCGTCGCCAGCGGAAAAAATAGGGGGGAGCACCATAAAAAAACTGAAGAGAAAAATCAAATAGAAAGAGTTTAATGAGAAAATCAAAAAACAGAAAAAAATCTATACAGTAAATCAGTTGAAAAATAATCTTCTAGGGTTCTTTGGGAATTCGTTGGTCACTTTTTGACGAATTCGTTCAAGTTTTTGAAAATATGTTGCCTGTGTACTCATCATTGCGAGGCCATTGAGTCGAGCATCATACATGGTGCTCCTCAACCAGGTGTTGATTCTCCTAAGGCTACTAAATGACCTTTCAACTGTACAAATCTTACAAGGTAAAGGCAACAAGGATCTTCAGAGCCTTCTCAACTTCAGGAGAAAAATATACTTTCGGAAGTTCTTTGCTCAAAGTGAGCGTTATCATAAGTAATATCACGATATTCTTAATATTCGAGATAATTCTGTCGCCTCATTGTTTACGAAATTGTGTTGCTGAGCAACACCACGAGTCAGGACGAAAGGTAGGGCTGTACGGCAACACAATAGATTTGACAAGGAAATGAAGAATTATGAGAATATATTCAGAACAGAGTGAAGACTATTTCACGTTCACGAAGCAAAGAAGCATTTATTTTGAATGAATGATTCATTCTGACAAGTACAGTCCTTATTTTTTGCCAAATTGACAGACTTCGCTTCGCTACCCATGGTTACATCGTTGAAAACATCTAGTTTTCGCGATAAGCACACGTTTTCTCTGGCTTGTGATTGGTCAGATTATGTGATGAATGAAATAGTCGTTTCAATGATAGCAGGGTGACTGGTGAGCGTTAAACGTAGGGGGGGGGGGCAGCTGCCCCACCCTGCCCCTCTCTGGCGACGCCCTTGGGCTTGGGTATAGGACATCATACATTAAACATGTTCAGAATCATGCCTAAAATCTAAAACCTTGATAATATACAGGGTGTCCCATTTAAAATAACGAAGTTGGGGGACACTTCCGGTACAACCGGAAGTGCCACAATCTTCAGACTATTTTAGCCGGATAGCACTTATCAACAATAGTGAACTCCAAAATTTTCAAATTTAGCTCACATATGGTTTTCTATAAATTGATCGATGCAATTCCCGGAGGGACACCCTGTATAATATTCAATTTCGATTTGTGTCACTTATGTCGCCCGTGAGCGATACGTTTTCATCTCTGCATAAGACTATAATAATAATTATGTGGATTTCAAAGTCGTTTTATTCAATGATGATGCAAGATAGAGGTTGTGACAGCTTATCTACCTACTATATTGAAGATGTAAGTAAAGTTGTGTAATAACTGACAATAATCTGAAGATTCGTCATTCCAACAAAACAGTCGGTAGTTTTACAAATTGCAACACATGATGATAGCCATAACTTTTTGTCATTCAGATTTATTGAGCTCCTATTTTTCAAGTTTGATTAGGTAACGTAAGAAAACTGATGTTACGTAACGTGAATCAAAACCATTTCTGTGTTTCCTATAGATAAACCATTATCATTTGAATTGACCATGCTTTTTCAATTCCCTGAGGACGGTATTGTGACACACCAAAACGTCGACTTGCGAAACGTAAGTCATGAACTTAAGTACAACACTTACCATGACACTGAAATCAACAAAAATACCTATTCCACAGTATTACAAAATCAAGAAAAATACGAGATGGAATTATACTTTTGTGTAATTTGCACAAACTGGATCGGAGTCATTCAAGACGAAGGAACCACATTTTATGGTATTATAGGTACTAATGCATACATTTTATTAGGAGATTGAATCATACTAAAAACATTCATGCAAATTTTGATATAAAATTTATGGTTCAACTACTCGTAGAAAAATTAAAAAACATATTCACCTGAAATTGCTTTATCCTCGTCAGATGCACCATCTGCAATAAACGAAATTTTCAAGTAAAATCATTGCCAATACAATCCACACTCAAGTAACAATCACACGAAAACAAATATCCAACTATTTCAAACTACAAGTCAATAATAAAACGAAAACTATACAATTATTTTTGTTTCAATTCAAGATCAATCAATATCTAGCGAAGACATTTTCATAAATTAGATTCAAGACTCATCTACACTACATTTTCTACAAGGAATTCCATACTACCAATTATACTTATTTTTCACAACAAAGTAAACATTCTCTAAAGCAGTTTCTGT
Source organism: Phaedon cochleariae (assembly GCA_918026855.4). Lineage (NCBI taxonomy): Eukaryota > Metazoa > Arthropoda > Insecta > Coleoptera > Chrysomelidae > Phaedon > Phaedon cochleariae. The sequence continues at coordinate 77,530,076 of OU896707.1, read as the reverse complement.
TAGACTTCACATCAACAATATACCCATAAATTTGAGCGGTATTTACCTATATTATTATAAGATAAGGGATTCAATTCTCAAAGCAAATTATTCGAAATCTGAAGCAGTAATCTCCTGATTCCTGATACTATTTTTATCTCTTGTTTGAACCAATTTGCTGCTGAATAATATAAGAATTTATATGAATTCTGGAAGAGCAACTCAAATGATACGAATTCAAGAAAAATATGTGCGAAAAATTTGTCATGTAAACCCATTACCATTCATAGTTTCATTATTCCAGATATTTTTGGGATTCTCTATCCTCGTCTTTATGAAATAAAAATATGAATACTACTTCAATATACGTGTAGTCAGGACAAATCTGATGATTTTCCCCAAAATGTCACTGCGTTTAAAGAATTTTCCTATCAGAGAGCCTAAAAGAAAAATTCACTAGCTTGTCAGTGACAATTTGTATTGAAAAAGTTTTGGAGAACAGAAATAAAGGTATATAGAAAAAATATCAAATTTTCACTTATCTTTGGACGTTTCGGGAACGAATCTGCTCCCGTTTTCAACATAAAAAATGGAATTTTTTGTATGGCGAATTCGTGTTTGTCTTGACACTTCTCAGTTGTCAGTTACAATTGGTGACGTTGGTAATCAAATGAGTTACAGGATGTTTTCATTAATTCATCATGAATATACCATTTTCATTTTCAGATTTCAATAGTGAATACCATGTTCTATCTATATCAACTGAACAGGAAGCAATGCTATTGTCTCCGTTCAGAAGAATACGAGCAGATTCCTTGATTTTTTTTCTACTGGTTGTTATCTTCTTTTCCAATGATCTTAATATTATTCCTCTCTGCCATATGTTGTCCATCTTCAGTAAGGATATGTTCAGTTGAACAATTGAAATTTTGTCAAAAGAATTTAATCAGGAGTACCTTTTTTGTAGTGAAAAAGTTAAGCGATCCAAATTTCATACAAATCTCTTTCTTTCCATTGGCGAAGAAGTGTTAGATGTTTATTTACTGAAAAAAACAAATTCGACGCCCATGGAACGATATTTTTCATCATCATATGATATGGTTCTTATTGCCCAATGAAGTTATGCCAACGTACCAAATTTTAGTACAATCTCATGAGCCGTTTCAAAGTTATGAAGCAAAAACGATTTGAAAATTGTATCAACAGAGCTGTCTAGCGACCAACCTAAGCAACTTTGTCCTGACGTAAGTTTGCTTGTATCGAATTGTTTTGGTCTCAGGAATATGTGGTTAGTTTTTGTAAAAACCTGTTAGGGACAACCTGTATATTTCAAAAAAATAGAAGTTCATGTGTCATTACCAGAATGTCAGAATTGAATTCAACGTAAACATTTTAATCGATGTAGTTACCGCGTGTGCACATGCAACATATTTTTTTTTATAAAACGAAAGTCAAAGTTAATAACAAACGGTTGATTTCCCGTCATTGCGTCATTATTTCTTATGTACTCAGATGATTCACGGCCACAAATTAGTAATAGCTATTATCTTCTGGCTTTTAGTAAATAATTCGTCATAGTAATCGGCACATCGGCACGACAGAGTATTATTCGCAAAACATTGTATATATGCAAAATTCTGTTGTGGCAAGGTCAATTTGTTTACAACTTACTACACACTTCCATGGTTCTTTGATGTGATCTTAAATGTACGACCAATACTTTGAGAATATGTTTTTCCTGTGAGATTGCGGAACAGTTACTATTCAGGACGATTTTTCATTTTGAAAGTTATACTTTTCCGTACGATTTTACTTTTCTGCACGATTCTATCGGGGGTAATAACACTAGATCAGATCTAGCTGGTTATTTTTTGTGCTTGTTTTCGAATACTTACGACTTATTGGCAATTGAATGAAAGCTGTTCTTAAAAAATCACGAGACGTATATTGTTTTCACCACGTAGGTATTTTTTATAATCTTCCCCATTATGTTTCTTCATATTGAAGCCCCAGTTCATCAATATTCCTGCCACATTTTTTACTAACTGTTCGGTTTCCAAGTTTCGTTGTTTACAAAATTCGCTAAATTGGTTCCAAATGGAGGAATTACTTCTTTTTGTATTATCTGGAGTTGATTTTTCATTCTCCTTTCCCATTTCTGTCTCGCAAATATTTTCAAATTTCCGCACATTCCTACTGGAATATCATAGTTCTACGGCTATAACACAAAATTGCTCTTGTTTTACTGTGTTCGATACATCAATGAGGTCAGGGGCGGCGAGTGCATGGGGGCATCGGGGCCAATGCACCCATGTAGGCAGTGGGTATGGGTGCTATGCACCCATTGGCCGAAACAGACGTATAAAAAACAAATTAGATACGGGCGAAATGAGCACTTGTAAATATTGCACATTGTTGCTGGACAAGTATAGGTAAACAACCATGCGAACCGTATATTCGATTCATGTGCATCCAGGGTTTGACTGTGCACTGTGCAAAGATATTCCGATTTAAATTTTAGACATTATGACATCACAGGTTACAAGTGCCAGTTTGGAAAAAAATAGAAGTGGCTAATGAATCCATTGATAATACCTCGGATAATACAGTCAGTAGGAATACCTTTGCAATAAATTAACTGGGGTTACTTTTGTAGAGATTGAATTTTCTAATATCGTTTCAAATTTTGAGTCAAGTTCACTTTTTTCAATGGTGAAAAAAAAATTCTTCTATTTCTCATCCTTGTTCATATTAATATATCAACCATAAACTCGAAACCCGATTAATCACAAAATATTATATTTTGGTAGAGGTGTTTCACACTTGATGCAAAATAAATAATGCTTTGATCTATCTTGAAATTTGATGGCATTTGACCTTGAACCATAAAAAAATTTATTTCCGTATCTGATATCACAATGACTCCTTTGTATTATTTTCTCAGATGAGCATCACTTGAGAAGAAATCAGATGGCTACAAGACGAAGAAATCAAAAATGTCGCCGTTTTCTGTGACTGTTACAGCCGTGAAAAAATTATAGCGTATAACTCTCGGTATAACTCCAACTCCAATGATTGCAGCATGAGCTGTCGTACACCCTGTAGAGGTTTTATCAGTACGTGTCCCGAGACCTGTTCAAACAATATACTCCACTCCAACCCTTCGGCTCTTCACATCTATTCACCAGATTAAATCCTTTGAACGGCCCAACTCTTTTCTTGGCACCATTTCTATCCCAAATAGAGGTTTGTTTGAATTGTTGATTAAGTGACATAGGTATTGATTATTTTTGTGCCTAATTGCTCAAGTTTGTTATGTTCAACAAGGTGCTCCATAATTTCAATCCCACTTCTGTCACCAACTGTTAGGTACCTATGCCGGTTGGTTGAAGAATCTGTCAAAGCTAAACCAACTTTATGAAAGAATTATACTTATAGATCTTATTGTACCTATTTATATAGAGAGTGGCTGATGACAGCATTTCCATTTCAATGAGTGTATATTATTATAGTTGTTGTGATTTCACTGCCGGATCCTACCCACGTAATGTAATCCTGCGATTGCCACCACTGACAAAAACAAGCGCCGATGCCGTTCGTCTTCGTCTCGGCCCTCTCGACAACATCAAACATCAGCTTCAGCCATCAAGCTATCAGCGTTCATGTTCATACATAGAAATTAAATAGAGATGCACCGCGCAGCGCACAGCGCGATCGTTTGTTTTATTGGAATGGCAGCCCGAGGCGGCGTTTCATAACACTGCACGTTCCGACCATTTCAAGGCCGTCTAACGCAAATGTGGAACACAGAATCTGGGTTAAGAACTTGTCCTGCTGAAGAGAGATTAATTGAGCGTTATTAGCACAGTTTATTATTAGGGCCATTAATAGGTGAATCTGAACATGCATATACCTACTAGCTACTACTATTTGCTACGGGGGGCGTGTAGTAGGTATATCAAATAATAATATGAATATATGCCTACCTACATACCTATATTACACAATGCCTTATCTACTAATAGCATCCAGTGACTCTAATGTAGCCAATGTAGGTATACCAAGTGATATGGTTTAATAGGTATTTCATATTATGAAGGACCAATTTTTGTTAATGGATTGAAATTTACAGAGTACCTATATTCATATTCACAAGAATTGTGACGTGTACTATGACTACAGCCCATACGAGTAAAATGCACCACTGGAATATCGTCAAATTACGATTATGTTAGTTGAAATCTAATAGGAACGGGAAACTGCCGAAATGATTTAGGTATTTATGAACATATATGGAGATCAAACTACTAGAAATCAAGTTGACTAGCTCAACGCTCAACAAACAACCTGTTGATGACACACCATTCAAGGTTGCCAAAGTGAATTCGGCAACCACATTCAGGATACCTACTTACTCAACATCCTCGTCAACATCTTTACATTAACATGCTTCTAAATGCACCTAGGCTCAGCTCCTCTGACATTAAGAAATAAGAATCGATTGAATATCTTGGATTTCCAAACAAAGGGATTGATTGTGTTACATGCACATTGCGACGTTGTCACATAAGCCAAATTGGGAATAGAGAGTTGAAGTGTCGTAGAAAATGACAGCTACGCATGCACATTTTCCAATTATTCACGTTTGCGTTGATAGTGGGCTTACGGGTGATCGTTATTTCACGTAAACCTTAAATATCATCGTACGTTAACCAGACTATACTCGAAATATGCCGATGAGTCAAAATCATCAAATTCGGGATCCCCAAAGAGTTCTGCATCAAGGTATCAAGGAGTCCTCTCATTTCAACAGGAATAAATGTTCGGATCTAAACACACAACCAAAAAAATGACCAATACAAACCGAAAACAAAATTTATTATTACGTTATGATGACAGTGACGACCAAAGTGACGACTTCAACTGTGCTTCAACTCAATTTAACGACAATACGTAAACATTATTTTTCGTACGTTAATGTCTCGGTTAATGTCTACGTACAGTGATTACTTCGACTCTCTGACAGTCTGACATTAAACTAGTGAATCTATCGAAGATGGAGGAAGGAGCTATGACAGCACAGCATAAGTAAGTTCTATAGGACTTATTACTCACAAGCTAGAACCTGTGCTAGACGATGTATAGGTATAAAAGGCATACCTATCTATATACCGGGTGACAGACTCATATAGGGTATTAATGGTATTCCTCCCTTTTCTCCTTCAATTTGGAGCATCGAATATGCTCACAGATGACACTGATCTTTATTTTCAAATGGACCACCCTGTATTTTATTCCATAATCGGTTAGGGATTATCATAAAGAATTGAACAATACCACCGGATTTGATTGGGATATTTCAAACGATTATTAGGAATATATTCGCGTTCGAATAAGTTTCCATAAGCTCAATGTGTGTGACTGCGCAATATCGAAACTTCTTTCTCTGTCACACTCATTGAGCTTATGGAAACTTTGAAAGCGAATATCTTGAATTCGTTATAATTATCCCTTACCGATTATGGAATGAAATACATGGTGTTCCATTTGAAAATCGACAGTTGTTGGGATTATCAGGAAAACCGGAAGATAAAAAAGATTCCTAAAATGCGAGTGTCCTCTAGTGAGCTTATTATCGATGTTTTCAATTTTATGAAATATGGCTAGAAAAACAAAATCAGTCAGTGTCAGCCGGTAGAGTCAACGAAAAATCTAATGTTTGACCATTATAATTTATAAAGCAAACTGAGTATAGGTAGGTATACATAAGATTGGATTTTGTGGTGCGGTACCCATGTATATTATTTCAAGAAAATCTACAAGAATATATACATGTAATACTTATTGAAAAATAAGAAGTAAGCGAGGAAGTAAGAAAGGGTCTAGAAAAAACAAGAAACATAAAGAAGAAAATGAAGTATGAACAAAAAAATATTATGGATCAACAACGTGATGTTATTATCATTATGTAATTATTCCGGAAGCAATGAATTTAGAACTGGCAACGATGTGCATGACTTCATGACGTCAGAATTTGCCACAGAAATATTGGAATGATCAATGAAATAAGCGACAAAGCGAATGGAAGAACAATAATTTGTTACATAAAAAATTGCGTTCAACATCCTGTGTGGTGTTGGACATCATTTCATAAATTCATGTTGTGCTACTTATCCACAAGGCATTAATGATTTTCCTGGTTTTCCTCTCCAAACAACAAGTGCCAAATTATGTGAAAATGAAAATATAGGCCGCAAGCCGCAAGTGACCTGGCCAATAAGGGAGTAACCAGCCGACCAACCAGCTGATTGTGTGAAGTGAGAAGTAAAGCAGTACACCCACCTTGCGGCACTCATCACCCATCCTAGAGACCTACATACTACATAATTATTAATAGCGATAGCGACAGCTTCCAATCCAATCGACAACCTCTCATTACTAGGTTAATTATTAGGCGTTCTATTTGACATTGAAGTCATTCAACAAATGGGTAATGACAGCTACCGACCGACCGAAACGTCACAGTCGGCCAAGGAAAACATGTAATGATCTAGTCGCAAAAAATAAACAAAGCGGAAGCTGGGATTTGTAGCACGCTCACCTGAACTGAAGTGGGAGCGCTTGTTGTCCCCGTTTTCAGCATCCCCGTCGAGTGGTCTTTTCCTGGAGTCGGCTGCCTCTGGCGAGGGACAAGTTTCCATTCCCGAGTCGGCGGCCATCTTGATCTCGGCGTTATTCAACTGTCCATTAGCGTAGAACGAGACAGAGAGAGAGAGAGCACAAAAAATAATAATCAACGGCACACAGCACAATCTGACACCGATGCGCGGCCGAAACGATTTTTGCGAATGTTAGGCCCGGATAGGACGTTTCCACACTCTACGCGCACTTCCAGTGGACTGCCGACTGCCTTCGAATTCGAAATTTCAATTTTCTAGCGGGGTGCTCTGGTGATTAGATAGTGACTCCATAATTTTCCTGGTATCCCCACTGCTATCGCTAGTCAACCTTCGAATAATTATTGTATTCGGTGGTTTAAATTCTATACTGGCCGATTCGCTATTATTATTGGTAATCTGCAATAAAATATAGGTACTTATTTTACTGGGAACTTCTATCTTTCCATTGAAGTATTTATATACACATTTGACAACTTCTGTCAATTGCAAATCAGAATTCTTTTCATAAATTTAGAAAATCTCACGTGCTCACATCACAATTTTCATTATCTACGTACCTCGAGAATTCATACTACTAATTTTGCATTTATGCTTCGCAGATGATTCATAGAAGGTATCACGAAAAATTTATGAAACGAAACGGCTAAAATGGAATGTTGAAAAGAAAAACAACTGTTGTTTATGTCTGGATATGCATTCTTGATTTCAATTTTGGCGGCTTTGTTCTGTGGATTTGTCAAGCATGTCAAGCATGAAGCAGCAGGAAACGCATCTGGCATGCGTGTGTTTCGTTCTGTGTTCTGTGTCATTCTCTGACATTTGCAATATTTATTATTAGCAAATCAGCTGTTTTCTTGATTTCTTGAAAACAAGAAAGTGATTTTTGATGAAATAAGAAATAATAATCGATGATTTGAATGACTATAATAATGAGTAATAAATAATGAATAATAGCATATCAACCATACTAAATCATGAGTGATGCCAATGCGGACACGTATTAAAATGATGAATAATTGTTTACTTGGTCAAAACTAATCATCAAACTTTATTGAGTTGCTTTGCTAGTAAAAACATCAGTAGTGATATTGATAAAGAGGTCAGAATTCGAGTGTCAACTGGAGAAACCATCAACTCATATCACACAGTTTATGACTGGCTTCAGTATTTAGTTGAATATAAGCCATCAGACATGTTACATTCGAAGCAGGCTCTCCTGCTTCTCAGCTTCATTCTTGTGACCACTGCAACTGATATATCGAATAATATCCCATTTGCTGTGAAATATGACGAGTTAGATTATGGAAAACAAGCTATTCCAAAGGAAGATTCTGAAGGAATATCAACTGACATACAACAAAAGGTTTGTATCTGTTTCATTTCATTTATTTAATTTATTATTGGGTATTTTGAAACCCTCATGAGATCTCTTCATCCTACTTATGGAAATGACATTCCCTATATGCATGCTATATCAACTGGCAATTGAATGAAATACATAATTTTCATTTATTCAAGAAGGTAAAAATAGATACCTGGAATACCCCTATTGTTTATATTATGCCTAATATAATTAATATTCATTGTCTTATAACTTCTATAGCTGTCATGGAAGGAGAGGTGATCATAATTCATAGTGTTGAACTAGGTGTTGAAGGATCACATCATTATATTTTCCTCATATCAACAAACTAATTTCCTATTCTTTCTTGGCTTGTATAAAAACAGCTATCAACTAGTGTATTGGGAGTTGTATTTAATTAATGTGATTAAAATATTATTTATTTTGCTAATCTTATAGATATTTATATTTTATTTATCTCATATTTTGTGTTTAATCACTTAATGGTGTATAATCATAATCTCTGCTCAATGGCAAAATATTCAATCAATTCAGAGGTCAAATTGGTTTGATAAATTATAATTTCATTTCTCAGAAGGATTCTTATGTAAATACTTGTTCTATTTTAGGGATACAAAAGCATTATTCCAAATGAGGCACTTTTTCTGTTATTTTTTTCCAGTTTTATTATTGCAATTTATTATTGCATACAAAATGAATAAAAAAGTGAAACTGACTCAAAGAAAGGGCTTCAAACCCTTATGATTAATGTACAAGTTAAATTTTTTTCATAAATTTCTTTGTTTATACTCTGATATGTTTTTAGTATTTGCAAATAACTATTTTCCACGGTATATAATAATATTATACATGGTGTCCGGTAAACCATGAATCATAGGAGGGATTATACTCTAGCAGGTGATAAACTAGTTCATAACCTATCAGGAAACCAAAACTCCACCTCAGTAAAAACCTCATGGTTTTCGAGATAATGGAAAAAAAATTGAATTCTCATCAGGGATTTTTCTTCCATGTTCCAAGCAAATAAGGAGCTTTTCATGTCAATTCATATTTTCGATAAATATTACTGAATAGTAGGTAATTGTAACAATTGCAGTTGCCAGATTTTCTATAGCAGTCATTCACAGTTTACAAAATAAAAGAAATTATCTTCCGATTTGATCTTTCCTGGTTTCTATGATGAAACTTTGTTCAAAATTTTTGAAGACTATAAATGACTCATCGAAATTCTATCTTCTGCAATAATTGTTACAACTACTAATACTACTATTAATAATAATAATAATCTATATTTGAAAAAAACAGCCAAGTACAAACACTAGACCTGTAAAAGTTTGTAGAAACAAACGGGCGTCAAACAATAGGCTTCTAAAACCATCACAAAAATGTAAAGTACAAATAGAAACATAAAAATAGATACAAATAATGACTAAACAATTTATTCTAATTTCGCCTCAAGGTAATCACTTATGGGGTAGGGTTCCAGGTTTATTAGAATTTTCTATATATCTTTTTTTAAAACGTTTGGAGAGGAAAGTGACTTCATTCTTTCTGGTAACTTGTTGAATAATTTTTTCTGTTACCGCCAATCAATGTGCAGGGTGATTATAATTTATGTTTGTCGTGTTGGGGTACATAATCGGAAAAAATGACCGATTCTTAGTTAAGAACAAGAGACATTCCTGAATATACACAGCAACAATTATTGCTAATATTTTAGCTGAACAAAACTTCCTCCTACATGATTCTCTATATAATAATTTAATTCATACATAAATCATACAACCCGGGCTGAAAGACTTCGGTCAATGGCCTTTTGGGGTATATCCCTAATAAAGATGTTCTCTCTCTCTCTCTCTCATACAACCCTTTTCTGGATAATAAATGAGCGGTCTATAGACCTACTACCGCCATAGAACACTATACCATGTCTGAAGATTGATTCAAAGTTAGCATGATACACAACTTTAAGAATATAAAAATTCAGATGCTTAGATATTATTCTTATCGTATCATCTGATCTGATGGAGATCGGAATTCAATTTTGTTTTACAAAAGTTCCAATATTGTGAAATCCGTAAGAATTTTACTGTGGTCAAGTTGTGGTTTTCTAATAGGTTATGAAATTATTCATTACCAGCTCGAGTATGATCCATAGCTTACCGAACACCCTGTAGGTCTACATAGAGACATTTGGACACTCTAGAAAAATTATATGAAACCATCAATGAAACCCATCTTTCACCTCTTTCTTTGAGCTGTTTCTTTCTGTAGATTGAGAACTCCAACGATGAGGATGAAAGAAAAACACATCCTTGTTTGGGGTGTCCCTTAGATCTGAATGTTGATGCACAGGGTGTTTCAACATTAATCGACACGGCCTTGAAACATGTAGAGTCCGAACATGACGAAAAACACGTTTTAATCAAGGTCCATAGACTGCAGCAACAGGTATAGATACCGTATATAAATTTAGCTATGCCTATTTTATAAAATCACTCCTTATTTTCTGAAGGTGGTAGCTGGAATAAAATATATTCTCCTCGTTGAAATAGCACCTACTCTTTGCCCAAAGAACACTCAAGTGTCCTCCTGTCCTATTGATCAGAATAAAGATTCTTTCTTTTGCCAAATTGAATACCTAGAAAAGCCTTGGGTGAACCTGAGAAAAACAATTATAAAAAATAATTGTACTATATCCCAAGAGTTTGTACCCAGTGAGGAAAGTTTTGTCCCCAAAAAAGGTGGAGATAGACTCATTACCGATGACTTCTTGGCAGATCTGGAATCTCAGATTATACCTGAGACGAGTGTCGGCGAACCCTTGAAAAATTCTTACTCATTAAATGATATCCATGAACCACTTAATAATGGACCAAATTTCATCATGCATAAAGAAGTCCATCTTGGAAATGATGTACCAGAATTGATGTCTCCAAAAATGAATGAAAACGATCAACAAGAAGCAATTTATGAAGACATTGTCAAAGAAAATGCACAGAGATCTATGGGTGAAAATGAGCAACCAGTGCAGAATCCCCTTGAAGAAAACCATTCTTTAGAGGACAATGAGGAACTAGTACTTCTACGACAAAAACGATCCAATAAATCATGTGGGAAGAGTAGTAGTTCGAGTAGTAGTTCAAGTAGTAGCTCAAGCAGCAGTAGCTCCAGTAGCGATAGCGAAGACTGTAAAGAAAAAACGGGCAAAAGAGAGCAAAAAAATGAAGTTGAAACTGAAAAAAATGAAATAGAAACTAGTGGAGGTAAATGGTCTGTTGGAAAAGGAGACAGTTTGTCTAAGGTATTATTGGTATAACTAAAATACAATATCCCAACTCATTGGATATCAAATATTGTAGGCATTTTTGTATGTTTAGTGATTTTATGTTCTTAGAGAGAAAAGAAATTCTTGGACCAGATGCTGGCGAAACTGATAGATCAGGAAGGTTGGGAAAATTCTAAAATAAAAATTCTGAGTGTGGTCAAAGTGGAAATCAGCGGTGTGTATTACCAAGTAGTCTTGATGGTTGATACAGAAGCAGTAATAGCTCAAAGGTAATTATGTTTTGATGAACATACCCGGCGATTCTCTATGGATTCCAGAAGTAGTCGTGTGTATAATTTTCGAACATACAGATCTTTGAGTTTATTAAATATCTAAAATCACCTCATCAAACAAGACAACAACATTCTTCTGAATTCATTCCGACCCCCCCCCTCGGATGACGCTGCACTCTTGTGTTTCTTTAAACTGTCTGACTTATGGATCCATGTCAAATCATCTTTATTTTTACAAAACTTAACTTATTTCTCGAACTAGCATCGACGTTTTCTATTTTCAATATCTCAACATTGTATGAATAAAATGTAAGTTGAAAATTTTGGTAAAACTGCACATCATGCAACGGTTTTTTTTCCAGTTTTTTTTTTAGTTCTTACGTATCTGTTTGAAAAAACACGAATTTGATAATGAAAATGTGAACAAACCATTATTTATTAAGATATTTCACTATAAAATTACGAATTTCACCTTCTTTTCCACCTATCTGTTGGATAGCATTTGGAATAATTTGCCCTTCTTTTTTCATCGTTGGACAAGTTATATATCACAATGTTCTTCAATGGCACATTTTTTTTCCACTATATGAGTCAACTAGAAATATGATTTTCTTGTGATTCAGTGAAAAGAAGGAAGAATATCATTTAAAATAATGGCGTGTGTAATGTCTTTCAAAAGCAATCTGTTGACATTTTGTTCAAAAAATACGTAAGTACAAAAAATTTTGCGAAAAAAAACCATCGCATGATAAGTGGAGTTTTACCCAAATTTTATTTTGTTAATTCCCCTCACAAGATTCACATTATTTGGTGGAATATACAGTACTTTCGAAAAGCAGGTAATCAATTGAAAATTGAGGTGAAGAAACTGACATCAAATTCTTCATTCTACTCAGGAAATCATAATTGGCTGATCAAATGTTTCAAAGTTTGGTCACTTTGTATATTTGGTATTGCAGGCTTAAAATTGTGTGGGTAGCAGAAAGATAAAATGAAAAGATTTGTTTGTCAGGTTATACTTTGCATTGCAAATTAATGAGCACCTATCTATTCTAATATTTTCTGTCTCATTCTATCTCTCGTGTCTTTCTGTCTCATTCTATCTCTTGTGTCTTTCTGTCTCAATAGATGTACCATCTTGATACACACTAATGAAGAATTATCCAACCCGGCTGTCACAAAGATGAACTGCAATTCCACGAGAAGAAAACGGCAGATAGGCCTTCCTGGAGGTATCTCAGATCAACCTACAGATGATCCTAGATTGAAAAAATACCTCAACGACGGGTTGCTTCATCTAGACTCGCAGTCGTCACATGCTAACAAATTTAAGATCCAGGCGATACTGAAAGCAAGCTCACAGGTGAACATTATGAATGAAAATGTTTTGCTCAAGTAGAAATTCAATTAAATCAGTTGATTTGTGTCATATGATTGAACACAACCAATTAAACCAACATTATACTGATTATCTCACACATCACATAATCTGACCAATCATAAGCCAGAGTCAGCTTCTTGTGTTATGGTGAAAACACTATAGCTGTCTTTCAATTCTGGTTGGTCTATCAGCGTTGGTGTTTTCAACTATGTAACCATGGATAGCAGAGCAAAGTCTGTCACTTACTCACACTCTTACTTACTTACTCTTTGTCACATCAATCTAAATACATTCAAATCAGAAAATAAATATCATTAGATGAAGTACAGGGATGTTGAATCTGAGACATTCCTGAATAATATTTTCAACGTTTGTAACTGGATTGCTACATATCCGCTTTCTTTTCAAATAGTGGTTCTTCCAGTAGGCATCTTTCACATTTTCAATTACGTGGGTTATATTGAGGACCTTGAAGGCCAAACAATATGCTGCTGTGCTGCTCGGATCTGAAACTAAGCATCAATTTCAAATTTGAGAACATGAGACCTACATACAATATAAATCTATGAAAAGTTCGAATATTGATTTCAACATTCGTAACTGGAATGCGATATATTCTTGTAATTCATCAATTCATCAACTATCTCAATGAAGACGAGACAGGCAGATAAACAACAATTTTCTCTGCAATGAAAAACACTGTATATACCTAACCCACCATGCGTCTACCTCCTTTGCAGAGAGGGTTTATAAACGCCGAGTTGATACTCTCCCCTCGTAAGGGTACCTGTCGTGTTTCCATAGAGACATAAAGCTGAATATCTGTCTATCTGTCTGCTTGATAATATGGAAAGGTAATCAATATATCGACTTCCGTACGAATATAATAATCTGAATTCTGTAAAGTATACTCTGGTCAGTTCTCTTTGCGGATTTTCTGTTCGGTCCGTATTTACTGGATGGTTTCCTCCGATTGAGTGGCAAGTATCAAACACTGCTTCTTGAATCTGCAACTAAACATCACATTTAAATCGAAGTAAATTTGAATCAGAATATCATTAGAGGAAATACATAGATGTTGAATCTGATACATACCTGTACCTGAATAATTTTGTCAACGTCCGTAACTAGATTGCTACATATCCGCTTTCTTTCCGTATAGTGGTTCTTCCAGTAGGCATCTTCCACATGTTCAATTACGAGGGTTATATTAAGGACCTTGAAGGCCAAACAATGTGTTGCTCAGATCTAAAACTAAGTATCAATTTCAAAATTGAATCGTGAGACCTACATAGAATATGAATCTATGAAAAGTCTGGATATTGTTTTCAAGATTCATAACTGGAACGCGATATATTTTTGTAATTCAACAATTCATCAACTATCTCAATGAAGACGAGACAGGCAGATAAACAAAAATGTTCTCTGCAATGAAGAACACTGTATATACCTAACCCACCATGCGTCTACCTCCTTTGCAGAGAGGGTTTATAAACGCCGAGTTGATACTCTCCCCTCGTAAGGGTACCTGTCGTGTTTCCATAGAGACATAAAGCTGAATATCTGTCTATCTGTCTGCTTGAGAATCTGGAAAGGTGATCAATATATCGCCTTCCGTACGAATATAATGATCTGAATTCTGTAAAGTATACTCTCGTCAGTTCTCTTGGCGGATCTTCTGTTCGGTCCGTATTTACTAGATGGTTTTCTCCGATTGAGTGGCAAGTATCGAACACTGCTTCTTGGATCTGCAAATAAACATCACATTTAAATCGAAGTACATTTGAATCAGAAAATATCATTAGAGGATATACATAGATGTTGCATCTGAGAAATACCTGAATAATATTTTCAACGTCAGTTAGTAGATTGCTACATATCCGCTTTCTTTCCGTATAATGGTTTTTCCAGTAGGCATCTTCCACATGTTCAATTACGTGGGTTATATTGAGGACCTTGAAGGTCAAACAATGTGCTGCTCAGATCTAAAACTAAGTATCAATTTCTAATTTGAATCGTGAGACCTACATAGAATATGAATCTATGAAAAGTCTGGATATTGTTTGCAACATTCATAACTGGAACGCGATATTTTTTTGTAATTCATCAACTATCTCAATGAAGACGAGACAGGCAGATAAACAACAATTTTCTCTGCAATGAAGAACACTGTATATACCTAACCCACCATGCGCCTACCTCCTTTGCAGAGAGGGTTTATGAACGCCGAGTTGATACTCTCCCCTCGTAAGGGTACCTGTCGTGTTTCCATAGAGACATAAAGCTGAATATCTGTCTATCTGTCTGCTTGAGAATCTGGAAAGGTAATCAATATATCGCCTTCCGTACGAATATAATGATCTGAATTCTGTAAAGTATACTCATCTCGTCAGTTCTCTTGGCGGATCGTCTGTTCGGTCCGTATCTACTGGATGGTTTTCTCTGATTGAGTGGCAAGTATCAAACACTGCTTCTTGGATCTGCAAATAAACATGACATCAAATATCGAAGTCCATAAAAATTAATACTGATTTTCATCAGAGGCGGAACATGGATGTTGAATCTGAAACATACCTGAATAATATTTCCAACATTCCTATCTGGAACGCGATATATTTTTGTAATTCATCAATTCATCAACTATCTCAATGAAGACGAGGCAGGCAGATAAACAACACTTTTCTCTGCAATGATACTGCAATACTGCAAAAATAATCTTCCATTTCCACTCATGAAGCAACGTTGTCAAGTCACCAATTATAATTAATTTATCATAAAGATTAGAGTCATGTCGTTGGATAAAACACGAGATGAAACATAATAAGAGTGAGCCATGATATTATAGATTATTCTTGACTTTTTCAAGCAATCAGCATGTCTGTATATCTCTTGTACCCTATAACAAAATATCATGTTGATGTTGAAGACTTGGCAACAATGTGCTGAATGCTGAGAACTGTCAAGGCACTGCCCACAATTCGTGCGCCTGGTTGTCACCTTCAACCTCAAATATCCTCTAGTGTGAATTAATATAATAATATTAATATTAACACAAATGTATCATAAACAATAAGCCACATCAGATGAGGAAATATTTTGAGACAATTGATTTTTATGTCTAATTAGGAATATAACCAATACAAAATTGAGAATTTGTGAATCATTGAAAAACTAATATTTCCTAAGTTCCAATCGTATTTCAACATATGGCAACTATGCTATGGTCTGTCCCTACTTACGGAATCGTGATGTCAGTTTTTACTCGCGGTAAATTTTTAGCCGTTTGAAAATTACGGTGGCATTATTGTTGACCTCAGCACCTCAAAATCGAATGAAGAATTCTAAAAATATATGAAATTGAAAGTTATTTGAGTGATGATTCTATTTGAGAAATAAAAAAAATTAGTCAACTCGCCTATTTCATTTTTGTGGATGGTTCCATGGCTGTTAGCAAGCAGTGTATATCACTGAAGATGACTTCACTTTGTTATAGTGTGTACTTTCAGTATATATCTACCGTTCCTGCAAATTTCAGAATCCTAACTAAACAAATACGAAAGATACAGGGATGCTTCCATTAAAAGTGAGACACACTGTGCAATGTTCATCTTGAGTCAATTCTGATCTTCATATCTCTTCATCTGAAGTTTCATCTTCAAAATGAGCCTGAGATTTTAAAAATCGGTTGGGAAGGAAAAAAGTTATGACTGCAAAACCTAAAAGTCAATTTTTCGATATCACTTCATTTGGGATCCTTTTGAAAATTCAAAAATTTTTCACAGTTTCAGGTGACACCCTGTACCGAGTTTATATGAAGAATCTCATGTTTTAAAGAAGTACGAGCTTATAGCTGAATGACTGGGCTAGCGAACAGTGTGAACCAAATTCAAATTGTTCAAAGCAGAAAAAAAGTTATTGATATTTCAACAGGGAGTTAAAATTTTATGACTAATCACCTTATCCAGGAATGCGGGCTGGATATAAATATAATATACCATAGGAAATTATACAATTAGTACAGGGTATTTCGAGACAAATTTCCAATCTGAGTGAGTATATGGATAATAATAAGAGTTTGACAATTCGTGTGTAACCATTTCAAAGAAATTTCGACGACTTCGAAAATTTCTCTGTGAAAATTGGCAGTTGCGGTACCTAGCCTAGCACAGTCAGCGATACCGATTGACAAATTTTTTTCGGGTTTGTTCTAATCGCATTCATTTCTCACAAAATATACGTATATGAATATGAAAATGCATAAAAGGGGTACTTACTCTAAGATTTCTAGATGTATCGAATGGTATCGGCTCAAAATACCTATCACTCATAATAAAAAATTTTTAAAAAACTCACCAGCGTGAAAAAGGTCAAAAATTATTTCTGCAATTCCATTGTTTGAGGAATAAAAAAACACATTACTATCGCCACAGTTTAATTTTTCAAACTCCGTTTGGAACGATAAATAATTCCTTTCGTGTATTTTTCAATGTCGATCACAAACTTCGACCGTACGTGATGACACCTAATATAAAACTGTCTTGATTTACCACCTGGACCCGATTAATTTTCGAACAAATGATCTATCTATGACTAATGATGATAATGGAATTATACGGGGGGGGGGGGAGTTCACGACTAATGATGATTATACGGGGGGAAAGAGATATATAGTATACAAAATACAAGATGAAGTATTGAACACGGATGTACTGAATGTATTATTTTCGACAGTCTAATGATTTTAAACAATTTTACCTTGGCTGAAAATATAATCTTTCCCAAAATATCTAGATATGTTTTGTTAACTGGAAAGAAGAGGAAAATAATGAACAATGTGGTCTACTTTTTATAAGCGCGTAGTATGAATTTCGTTTGACGAGCTATTATTGAAAATACTAAAATTAATAATTTTGGAATATAAAACTAAGTAGGTACAAAAATTCAAGACTGTAAAATATTTATATACAAAATAATCAAAATGGATAGATATAAAAATGAATGAAATGGAAGAACTTCGGTGTTATAATATATATGTATATAAAATTACTGACAATACTAAATAAATAATTTCGGAATATAAATCTACGTATGTACAAGAATTCAATACTTAATTAATTTGTGTGTGTGAAAATGTAATGAGTACTCGAAAATATCTAAAATAATTGACAAATTGTTCTATGGAACGAAATCCAGCGATATCACCTAATCACCTAATTCGGCTCTAATCAAGTTGAAATTTGAGGACTGGTTATTTTTTTGTAATAAAATTGAATTATTTGAATAACGAGTTCAATAAATATACTATTTTCCAAATTGTATGCGCACTGTTAAAAAAAAATTATTTTCCTGAAGACGGATCTGGATTCTGAATTCGATTCATATTTAGTTTTGATGAGAAATATGAGTTGAATATACCTACCAAGTATGAATCGATTATACACAGTGGTTCAAATGTTATGACTTGACCATAGATGAAGATTTTGCTAAAATCAAGATTACGTTCTGTATTACAGTTATTGAAGATGGTAAATTCTTAAAAGATACAGTTTCGAACAGGAAGCACGAAAATCAGAAGAAAGTATTCCTTGATCGGAGAAAATACAACAAACGGTACGAAACATACAGGGTGTATGTCACGGCGAGCTTACACTATCTCTATATCGAGAATCAGTCGGGAAAAATCCATGAAAATATGCATGTGATCAGAATTCTGAATCTTGAACCACTCTGTATCTGTTCCGATTAAATATCAGTAAATATTGAAACAAACGTTGAGATAGGGACATGTGAGCCGTTTTGACCTATAATGAATATTTTCGACACAAAAAAATCCTAAAGTTGAAAAATATCGATTTTGAACACCCTATATATCTGTAATCATTTTCGATAGACCCCTAAAATACAGGGTGTTCCGTTCGAAATATCAATGTTGCTACTACCTTCTAGTAGAAGCGGCAACACTGCATTGTCGAACATATCTTAAATGAAAAGAGCGTATACCAAAATATAAGCATGCACATCTTCATGGATTTCTCCGGATTGATTCTCGATTTAAAGATAGTGTAAGCTCGTCGTGACATACCCTGTATAGGGTAATGAAGTTAAATGAATACAGAAAAATATGAAGAAAAATTGAGAGAATTTCTCTGCACTCACCAGCGTGAAAAAAGTGAGGCTTTAATGAAACAACACAAAACACTAGAACAACACACGATCCCGATATCATTATTATTGAATCGAATCAATACGATCACTCAGTTTTTAGGGAACACTCAGTTTAGAACGATAAATAATTCCTTTCGCGTATTTTTCGATGTCGATCACAAAATTCTACCGTACCTGATGACATCTATTATAAGACTGTCTCGATTTACCACCTGGTCCCGAATGAATGACTAATAAGATGAATCATGCTGCTAACCGATTAATGTCCGAACAACAAAAAATGATTTATCTATGACTAATGATGATAATGAAATTGAACTTGGGTGGAGATATTTTGTATACAGGTGCTATTATTTTTCGAAAATCACTAACAGTGAAATACAGGCAAACAATTTTTGTTTTAAAAATATTGGTCACACGTAGTGGAAATAAATCAAAGAAGTAGCTACTCTGAAATTTCTGGATGTATCGAGTGGTTTCGGCTCAAAATACCTATCAGATTATACTACCACTCATAATAAAAAAATCGAAGAAAAACTCACCAGCCTGAAAAAAAAGGAAAAATGATTTCTGCAATTCAATTGTTTGGAATTTTCGACGGTTACAGGACGATAATTTTCCACAAGGGTTGTGTCTTTCTTTTTGAAAATATGAGTGACTTTGTGGAAAATCACCTCTCACAAAGGAAGAACTCTTTTCAATATAAACATAGGTATGTCATCTTGTCCAGACGATTTTTGATTCTTTAGTTTGTTTTTAACAATGAGAGTAATTCATATTCCGTAAATGGGTTCAAAAACATTGTGTAAGGGTTGAAATCCTTTTCATTATCAAATACGCCATTATTACTTGGAGGTATCTGTTTAACCAATTTGATTGGAGCTTTAACGAAAAAATCATTGAACTTGGAGGCAATAGTTGCCGGAATCAGATTAAACATTCGAGGAACTTGAACTGTGGGGCAGTAATACAATTTTGACGTATGGCGTGAAGTGAGTTTGGAATGCTTATGGGTTTGTATTAAAAATTGTCTCAGTTTCTCAATAGCAGCCAATTTACTATGCAAAACAAAGTGCAGTACAGAACACGAGTATAATGTGGCGCTCTGTACTGCACATGGGTTCGGAAATACGCCATCAGGACGGTTTAGTTTGTTCATAATATCTTCAGATCACAAGTATGTTTTTTATCATTCATTTCCGTTTCTAGGTCGTTTCAGGTACATTGTGGCGAATTCAAGCAAAAGTGATTCTTTCTGATTGTGAAAAAAATCACAATGGGGCAGTAGAAGACTGCGGAGAACTCGAGGGTGCTCCTTGTAGAATATGCAATTTCAAAATCTGGGACCAGCCTTGGTTACCACAGGGCAGACTCACGAACATCACATGCGAGAATGAAGAGAGAGTTTATTCGTTCCGGATGAGGAGAGATCTGCAAGGTATATAGGGTGATTTACATCACATCACACTCTCCTAGTAGGCGGGGTATAATATTCATTGTTCATTGGAAAAAATATGCAAAAATCGCCCTTGTCGGTGATATTTTCGGTAAGCCAGTGACCTCTATTTGGAACTATGTAAGTTATTCATTCATTTATGATTGAACTTACCATAGTTTGGGTTTGATTCCCCAGTACGTTGTGTTTTTCCGCACTGTTACCAAAATCAAAATAACCAATACATACACAATGCACTAATGAAACAAAAATGTTTTTTAAGTCTCGAAAATTAGGATTTACAACAAAAAGCACTCGAAGATTGAACCGGAACAAAAACTGCAAATACTTGTGGCTTGTTTCCTGGGGTAATATTGTGTATCTTGTAAAAAAACTGAGAATGAATAATAAAACTTCATTAAGTCTGTCTTCACAGAGCATCAACATCGAACTGCTTGGTATTTTGGGTATAAAATGCTCTAAAACATCGAGATTCACTACCTGATTCTGAAAGGGTAGTTGGGGTCCGATTTTGGTGAAATACTAGCAAAACTACCATATAATGTGAAAATATACTCGACCGCATTCGTGTTCGGCCGAACCTCTGATGGCGAGTGATTCTCAAATATGTTGCTGTGAAACGAAAATATTTTTTTAATTTCGTTTTGTTTTATCATTCATTGTCCCAATTTCGAAAACTCCCTGTATATCAAAAATAGCTAACATTAACGAAGATTATTTTTTTTCCAATCCAGCTGCTACGAGGACCAAACGACACGCTTTGGCCGGTGGTATTAGAAAAAGGCCTACCGATGATCCCGAGGTGAAGAAATTGTTGAACGACGGTTTGGTTCATTTGGACTCGCAATCAGCACATGCTAACAAATATAAGATCCAGGAAATACTGGAAGCAAGCTCACAGGTAAGAAAATCAAAATCCAAAGAAAAAACAAATCCAAAGAAGAAAATGCATTTTGGAGTAGATATTTCTATATTTGTATCTCTTGTTCCATCTCTCAAATACTGAACTCTATTATTATTTTCATTAACTTTGTCTATCCTGATTTGATGAAGAATTAGATAGGAACATAGTTTCCTCAAGTGCTCAGTTCCTGAAAACAAGTTCATAAATAAACAGTGTTCTTTGCAATAACTCAAGAAGGGATGAATTTTTCGCATTCATATTCTTTATATTATGGTCTTACCTTCAAATACATAAATTTTTAACACAAATTTAAGATCATTTCTAATTTATCGAATTCCCTATTGTTGAAACAATACATGATCTTGAACTATCTTCAAACAACCCTATTTGAAATATTTGACATTGACAAAAATCTTGCATGAACCTATTTCATCAATTTCAGCTTCTTACAATAGTATATTGTGTCACGAGCACGGAATGATAGCTTTTTCCACGAGAATACGGCTCATGCTGCAAATAATACGAGTAGAAAATTAGCATTCCGTGCGTGTTATACACTATACCTTTTCTACGACTGTCACAGATTACAGCAAAACGTTTAATTTCTTTGGCTTATAGCCATCTGATTTCCTTAGACAGTGCTGTCATTTCTTGAAATTTGACATGGTGAGATGAGATTTTGTGAAATAATATCACAATGAAATCATTGTGAAATCAGATACGGATATGAAATTGAAGATATAGAAAGGACTTCATTGATTTATGGAACACAGTAAAAAGAGAGCATTTCTGTGTTATAGCCGTAGAAAAAAAAATTCTTGGGAGCTTAACTGCATTTGCTTGCGATAAAGTAATTTTCAGTTTTCATCATTTAGCTGAACAGAAATTGTTATTTCATGCAAAAAAAGAAATACAATTTTTTTTATAATTTTCTACTTATTATCGAAAATGATGAAAATTGCGTATGGAAGCTTTATTTTAAATCTAATATTTCGACTATCCATTTTATCTCAGTTGAGGTTATGGGTTATTTTTCAACAAAATTGAACAGAGAAATCGGAAAATTGAAGATAAGTGCCTGTGAAGCAAAGTCAGTTGAGTTTCGCAACACCATGTATATTAGAAAGCAACATATTTCAAAGTACAAATTTGTGTTTTTTACATTCATCTATTTTGCAGGTAAATTGTACTATATTGTCAAAAAAAAATCATCCTTCAGATACAAGAATAAGAGAAAAATAATAAAGACAAAACTTCTAAATTCGAAAAATCAGGGGTATACAAACTCAACTGTGGTACTTGTCCTGAGGCATATATTGGTCAGACAGGTCGTACGTTTAATCAGCGCATTCATGAACATGACATGAATTTTTTGAAAACGAAAACAAATTCAACATACGCCAACCATATATTAGAAGAAAACCATAGTTTTGATGATAATTTCGAAATTCTACACGTAGAAAATAAAGGAATGGAACTCAATCATTTTGAATCATTAGAAATCAACAAACTCAAAAATTCTGACATTTTACTCAACGATCAATTAGGCCTCAATAGTTCACCACTGTTGAATTTGTTTCCTTAGTAGGTAATAATATGTATTTGCTATCAACTATCAACCCTTTCAAGTTAATCCAGTACACCATATTTCAATATATAAACTACTCAACACTAATTTCGTCGCACACCAAAATGTCGCTCCTGTTTTAATGTGAATAACTTTTTTCAGTTCAGAACAATTTGAATTTGGTTCACACTGTTCGATAGCCCAGTCCTTCAGCTATAATCTGGTACTTCATTGAAACATAAGGGTATTCACATAAAATCTCTACATGGTGTTTTCCGACACTGTGCAAAATTTCGGAATATTCAAAAGGCTCTCAAATGGTAAAAAAAAAGTTTTCTCAACTTCGACAACAGAGGCATGAAGATGATCTCATTACCTCGAGATATTTCGCGATTAAACTTCCTATCTCTCTTATTTACAGAGTGATCTCAAAAAATCATCTTTTTGGTTTTGCAGCCATAACTTTTTTCCACGTCAACCGATTTTGGAAATCTTTGGCTCATTTTGAAGATAAAACTTCAGATGAAGAGATCTGAATATCAGAATTGACTCAAGATGGCTATCAAAGATCTAGAGTTTTCTTGAAAGTGACCCAAATCTAGAACGATCTCCGAATCTCGGTTGGGAGGAAAATTGAATGAAAATCAACTTGTTCTCGGAAAAACAATTCATTCTGGATGCGTCCATATTTTCCTCGCTCTCAGTACTCAAGAATGTGCGTGAGAAAACACAATTGAAACATGTTCTTTCAAAAACATCAGACCATTTCTCCTCTGTAATGCATGGCCCGTAACCAACGTTACAAGAATGTAGAGATTTTATGTGAATACCCTTTTGTTTCAATGAAGTACGATATTATAGCTGAAGGACTGGGCTATCGAACAGTGTGAACCAAATTCAAATTGTTCCAAACTGAAAAAAGTTATTCACATTATAACAGGCGACATTTTGGTGTGCGACGAAATTAGTGTTGAGTAGTTTATATTGTGGCTAATTTCCGTGTCGTGTGTGTTTGAGAGTTTTGTGGAAATCTTATTGTTTGTGAAGTTTTTACATTTGCCAGTGGATTTCATCAAGTAACGGTCGAGTCAATTTAAAAATAAGAGAAACGTTTGATACATAAGTGTACCCAAAAAAACATCCAGTAACAAATGAGGAAAGACCCATTATTTAAATAAAATTATCCTTCAACTCAATAAGTATCCAACAAGTTTCTGTTTTTTCATTAATTAGGATTGTTTTAAGGTTGTTTCTGGTATTATGTGGAGAGTCAAAGCGAAAGTAATTCTCTCGGATTGCGAAAAAAGCCACAATGGGGCAGTAGAAGAGTGCGGAGAACTGGCGGGGGCTCCAAGTAGAATATGCAATTTCAAAATCTGGGACCAGCCTTGGTTACCACAGGGGAAACTCACCAACATCACTTGTGAGAACGAAGACAAAGTTTATTCATTCCGAGTGAGAAGAGATCTGCAAGGTACATTGCACATTTCCGTTTTAGCTAGTAAAAATATGATCAGAATAAAAATATACAGGGTGTTTCATAATTAGATGTTGAATGTACTTCAGAGGTAATTATAGGCGTCTAAAAATATTGAGAGTAGTTCCAATGAACATGTCCTAGAAGGCTATTCGTTCACAAGATACAGGGCGTTCAAGTTGAATATATTAAAGACATTTCCTAGTGTCCACCTTGTATGATATGAAATTTCTGAGTCAATAAAAAATTATACATATTAACACACCCACTGGAAGCAGTGGCGATTTCAGAGAAAGCGTCTACTCCCCTTTTTAGCAAGCAAATGACGGCAAAATTTCGAAAATTCATCTACACCTAGTATAGGTAGTATAGCTTACCAAAAATCAACATGCTGCAGGGTTATGAAATCCATCATTCAAATGGAGGAATGAAAAGAAAACAATTTACCATCGCGATTTTGAGTTTGAACGAAAAATGTCATTTCTTTTTTAGGTGAAAATTCGTGAAAATTCCTTTTGTTAACTTATCAAATTTTATATACAAAAAGTTTCGAGAAATTTTCTTTCAGTCAAAAATACCGAAAGTTTGTTAATTTCAACAGTTTTGTATCCTTAATAATGAAGTTTCTAATGGCTGTGGACACTTAATTTGGATAACCCTGTATATTCGATATTCCCATATGTTACCGAGAATATAATTAATAATCTTTGGAAGAAGTCCATGGTAACTCAAAGTGGAGTGGTGTAGTTCATAGATGAAAACCCAAAGTCATCTCCACAACTTTTATTTAATGATCATAGATCATATAAGGGAACATGTTTCGGGCTTATATAAGCCCATCATCAGCCAAGAAAATGTAAAGTTATGGAAGTGAAAAATGTTGCAATAACGGAGCAAGCAAAAGCCATTGCTCCATGATTGTTTATATGATAAAAATGTTTTTTAAAAAATTTTAATAAAGTTGAAGGTTGGGGGTCGGGAACATATTTAATAAGGGCCCACGGTACCCTTAAATCACCGATAAGTGAAAAGGATCCAAATTCTTTTCTTGGTTATTTCCGAAGCCACATCTTTCTTATTATAAAAGATTGATATTTTCAAGTTTAATTACCACTTATTGGTGATTTAAGGGTACCGTGGGCCCTTATTAAATATGTTCCCGACCCCCAACCTTCAACTTTATTAAAAAATTTTAAAAAACATTTTTATCATATAAACAATCATGGAGCAATGGGTTTTGCTTGCTCCGTTATTGCTTATTGTATACACATTGCAACATTTTCCACTTCCATAACTTTACATTTTCTTGGCTGATGATGGGCTTATATAAGCCCGAAACATGTTCCCTTATATGATCTATGATCATTAAATAAAAGTTGTGGAGATGACTTTGGGTTTTCATCTATGAATATAATTAATTTTCAGATTACGAATCAAAGGAAATAGTAGAAGAACTGTTTTTGTTTTATATGAAAAGTTTCAATAAGAGCTACCCTAGTACAATGCATCAAACCATCCGTATGGTGATATTCCAGGATAATTTGAGAACCATAAAAAAACTGAACGAGCATGAAGACGGTAAGAAAATATAATTTCAACTGATTCCAACTGAATTTCCTATCTTGATTATCTTCTACGTTGAAAATTGACGTGCTGTATAACCAAAAGTTTGAAAACAATTTCATTGCCTACTTCCTCCTTCTATATCTGCTGAAATTGTAAAAGTGATCAAAGTAGAATTAGCTCCGATTTTATTGTATATTGTTACTAGATCTTTCAAAATTGGAATTGTACCAGATAAAATGAAAATTGCTAGTCATACCCATACATAAAACTGGAAAGAGAGATGACCTTAATAACTACAGTCCGATTTCAGTTCTCCCGATCCTCTAAATAATTATTGATCTACTATAAAGTGGTCAATATGGACACTGAGTTATGGATGTAATTTCGGATATTCAGTTTAAAATTGATCAAAATTATAAATGTGGTATCTTGTCGTGACGTCCATGCTGTAAATCATGATATTTTACTGAGTAAAATATATTCAATAGGTATCAGAGGGAAAATATTTGATTAATTAAAAAATAGAAAATAGAAAGCATTATGTTGAAGTCAATAATATTTGTCGCTCCATAAGGGAGATCAAATGTGTTGTACCACAAGGTTCCGTTTTAGGTCCAATTTCATACAAATTCATAAGCTGACTCTTAACCATGACAAATCTACGAATTTGTATATTTCAAAAAGAAAAACTGATATATCGAAAACAACAATTTTTTTTACCAGAAAGCCATAAAATATTTAGATGTTACACAATTCTTAGATCTATATATTGAAACATATAGATCACCTGAGAAAAAAGCTGAATCCAATCACTGGCATTTTATACAAAATTCGAAATTTCATTCCTCTTAGATATTTGAAGAATATATATTTCTGCCTGATTTACTCAAAATTACAATATTTAATATCAATTTGGGGAAGTAAAAGTATATCACATTTGAAAACATTAATGAAATCACAAAATAAAACAATTAAGTAAGTTAATTCGACTTTAATTTTTTATTTATGATATATGAAATTCTGAGAGTTTCAATTCCATATATTTCATCTAAAGAATACGTCTTTGTTATTTCATACAAAAAAATGATTGATTGGTGAATTAAATGGGAGACGATATAGTACTTTCAACGATTTTCTATATAATGTTCATATTTCATTTAAATTATGTTTTGAACAAGATCCCCAAACATTTTTCAAATAGGTGATACGACTCAGTATATGAGAGTAGAGAATCATGTTTGCAATTTGAATTTCAAGTTTGGGACATTTTCTCAATGCACCAATAATTATTGCAGATATTTTCATTGTAAAAACATCAATAAGTTTGTCCCACTTCAACCTGTCATCAAACCAAATACCAAGATATTTTTTCTGGTCAGTTAGTTTTAAGAATTAGGAACATTAGGAACAGAAATAATCTACACCTTCAAAATGTTCGAACAAATATAGCTTTAAGAAACCCTATGAACGAAGGAATGCAAACATATAATTCCCTTCCAAATTCAATTAAAAGTATAAGCAATGAGAAGAAATTCACTGTAAACCTGAGAAAGCACTTATTTACAAATTGACAAATTACAATAAAGCAATAAATAAAAGAATTGGACACAATCGGAACTCCGATACCAACATCATATACCGGGTGGCTACGGAAGTATTGCCTACGGAATATCTCAGTTATTGTATGAAGTAGGTTTGTGAAATTTGAAGCGTCGATATAATGACATAAGAGCTAGAATTTGAGCATATTGACATGTCGAAGTTAACTTCCGGTCTGACCGGAAGTAACATCAACTTTCTTATTTTAAATGGAAACCTTATTTTTTTTCTTTTCCCTTTATTCAGCATTCAATTTCCTTTCTAATGACATATCACAAGTTGGTATCTAACCAGAAACTAGATCAGAAAAAAATTATTATTGAAATTCACCGAGTAGGCCGTGGGAGCAAAATGAAAGCCAAAAATTGAAAAGTTGCCTATGGAAACCATACGTGACTTGATAACAGTTGCTACTACTGTGATATTTTATTTTCATTCCTCGGCGTTATAAAAAGCCGTCAAAAAAAATATTGGAAAAAATGGGAAAAAAACAATACTCTGTAGGTCCATAATTTAAATAGGAACATACAACTTTTTCTTGCCTGTACTATTCAGCATAACCATTCCTTTCTAATGATATAATAGAAAGTCATTTTTTTGCTTTTATTTTGCTTCCACGGCCTACTAGGTGAATTTCAATAATAATTTTTTTCTGATCTAGTTTCTGGTTAGATACCAACTTGTGATATGTCATTAGAAAGGGAATTGAATGCTGAATAAAGCGAAAAGAAAAAAAATAGGGTTTCCATTTAAAATAAGAAAGTTGATGTTACTTCCGGTCAGACCGGAAGTTAACTTCGACATGTCAATATGCTCAAATTCTAGCTCTTATGTCATTATATCGACGCTCCAAATTTCACAAACCTACTTCATACAATAACTGAGATATTCCGTAGGCAATACTTCCGTAGCCACCCGGTATGTTGCTTAGGAGTTACATTTGTTCAGAACTGTGAATAGTATATGTATTAGATTTAGGAAACACTGTAATTATGTAAATACATTTCTGAATAAAGCTTTGCTTGAAAAAAAAATTGAGATTTGACAGAAGTCAAAGGCTGTATCGTTGATCGCTTGTAGAACAAAATAACAACTGATATTTTTAGGTACTGCCACGTATGGCCTGACGAGATTCGCCGACCTCACCAAGGCAGAATTCGCCCGCATGACCGGACTGAGGCAGGACCTGCGCAAAGATGACAACGAAATTCCCTTCCCTTCGGCATCGATACCCGACATCGAACTGCCCCCCGCCTTCGACTGGCGCGAAAAGAACGCTGTGACTAAGGTCAGTCATATTTTTTTTTCATGTTCTGGTTCCCACGAAAAGGGATTTCCTGTAATGTTCGAGAACATCGTGAGAACCAAGGGAAATAAGGTAGGAATTGGTGTTCTTTTTAAATTTCTGGAGTTATATGCCTCGGGGAACAACTCCCTTGGCAATGTGTTCCAGAGCCTCGCTGTTCGTTGGATGAACGAGTCTTTGAAGGGGTGCGAAGCCTCAACTCGACGGATTAATCTCGCGGGGACCGCCAAGGGAGGAACAACTGTTGATATTGCAGTAGAGCATCGTCCATGAAAATATCTATGAAATAGAGTCAGATCGTCAACTTTTCAACGGTGTTCCAGAAAAGGGAGTGAGTTTGAATCCAACAGTTTCAGGGCATGTTTGGGTGCTGCACTCCAAATATGGGAATAGTATTCCAGGACAGGTCGGATCTGTGCCTTATAGATCATAAGCAGCTGACTGGAAGTGAAATAGCTCCTGGCCTGAAACAGAAAACCAAGTTTTTGGGATGCACTTTTAGCAATTGATCTCACGTGATTTTCCCAAGGAAGGTTATTGCTGATAGCAATGCCAAGCATCGAAACGGATGTCTTCAAAGGTATGGTTACTCCTGACAAGCTTATGTTGGGCACAGTGAGATCGGCTTCTCTAGAGAAAAGGCATGCTTGTGTTTTGTTTGCATTGAAATCTACCAAGGTATTGGATCCCCATTCGAGAATTATTGCCAAGTTCATATTTATGTTGTCAACATTTCTCCCTCATTCGTTTCTGATTTGCCTGGCTGGTATTGGAGCCCTGGAAGAGAAGGCGGTATGGAGGGTATACTATCATCCGCGAAGCTGTGTACTGGACATGAAGTTGCTTCCAAAAAATCGTTGATATGGAGTAGAAATAGTGTTGGTGCTAGAATTGATCCTTGCGGAACACCAGCATTTATGATAAGAGAGTCAGATGAAACTCCGTCGACCACTACATGGAGAGACCTGTTTGAGAGAAAACTAGCTAGCAGAGAACATAGTTGGGGAGGCAAGCCATAAGATAGAAGCTTGGCGAGGAGTCCATGGTGCCTGACTCGATCGAATGCCTTGGCATTATTGATGATTCTAGCACCTGAAAATTAACCGAAAAATTCTAAAAAAATATGAAATTGAAAGGTTTTTGAGTGATGATTCTATTTGAGAAATAAAAAGTCCACTTGTCTATTCTAATTGAAATCTAGTAGCCATTACCTGTATGACTGCATATGACAAGTCGTTATTGAGAATCGAGTACCATTTCGGCGCATTAGAACAGAGAATTCTTGTAAATCATGACAGAGGTGGCTTTGTCTTTATTGACTTGTGGTTCATAAAATGACGAAAACTACCTTGGTAGTAAAAACATATTTTACTCCTCGAAAAGGAGTAAATAATGAAAGGTTTTATAGTTGGTGGTGGAAAAACTATTTTATGCACTTTAGGATAGGTAAAACGTGAAAGAAAAAATAACAACAACAAAAATTAAATGCCATTAAACGGTAGGTACTCATTTCTAAAACGTCATAGAAGGGGCTGATTGTTGCCATATCAACGACCTCATTACTATGATGATCTATATTTCTGGGAAAAGAGTGGTACTTTAAAT
Source organism: Phaedon cochleariae (assembly GCA_918026855.4). Classification (NCBI taxonomy): domain Eukaryota; kingdom Metazoa; phylum Arthropoda; class Insecta; order Coleoptera; family Chrysomelidae; genus Phaedon; species Phaedon cochleariae. The sequence goes on along the minus strand of OU896707.1, from coordinate 77,499,467 downwards.
CACTAGGGATTTAAAATGTACTTACAACTTTTTTCCCGAGAAGGGATTTGAAGTACCCTGTAAATCCCTTAAGTGCATAAAAAACTTTTTTGGTATTGGTTCCATTTACCTAAATGGGGAAGTTACATATTGATGAAGTGTTTATGTACAAGGTGGGCCAAATCAGACACTTTTAAATGGAATGTCATATTCTCGAACTATTTAGATATAAAAAAAACTGATGTTTGTGCTAGAGGGTCGATTCTCTTGCAAAATCCAATGGTGAAAACCTCATAACGATATCTGTCTTCGTTTCAGAGTTACAAGGTGTTCTTTCGAGGGACATTTTTGAAAAGTGGCTAAAAATAATTTTTGGTCTGTTCTCATGAAAATAACTGCAAAACAGCAATTTATGACTATTGAAGACACTTATTCAAATCAAGACATTTATAAATTCTGTCCATTGAATCTCGAAGCAGTTTTGGTCGATTTGACATCGATTTACCATCATGGAAACCCTTCTAAAATAATTATTTGCTAGTCCACGTATGAAGCAGCTTATTTTTCAATGGTTTCATTCCAAACTAAATTATTACAAAATTCATTGTGAATAACTGAAGTAGAATTTGTCCGACTTTCATCACAAGTAATATTATTGTAAATTCCGAACTATTTCGGAACAGCAGAATTTCAGCAGTATCAGTGGCACTACTGGCACTGCCGACAGTTTGATTTGGAACATAGTCATAGTCGAAAATTCACAAGTTATTTCCCCAAATGTTCAAAAAATGAACAACAACGCTAACAGACGGAAGAAGAAAAAACAACTTCTTTCCTGGCTAATTTGATTGAATATCTTCTAGGTGAAGGACCAGGGCAGTTGCGGCAGCTGTTGGGCCTTCAGTGTCACTGGAAATGTGGAGGGTCAAGCGGCCATCAAATACGGAAAATTGCAGGAGTTTTCCGAGCAGGAGCTGGTCGATTGCGATAAGCTCGACGAGGGGTGCAACGGAGGTCTGATGGATAATGCCTACAGGTAAGGAGAAGGTTGCACCCTGTGTGAATATCTTGGTGAATCACGATAAACCTTCGGAATTTTTTAAAAATTGTACTCCTTCAATCATCATCCTGTAGAATCTCATTCTGAAGAGATGCGATGATCTTTCCCGAAGGATTGATAGTCAATGAAACGAATATTCCGAAACTGAACATTGCCTCGTTCTGGTGGTTCATTGTACCAGTATTTCACCTGACGAAGCTACTGTGTTAGCGAAACATGTCGTGTGTTTGAAGTTTCAACATTTGCTATGGATTTCCATCAAATGATGACAGTAAATTTTTTTTTTATTTATTTCAGTTATTGCATTACATTCTCTTCTTCATTGATACATTTTATACAAATAATATATAAAGTATAATTAATTTTCTAGTAGGAATGACATGAATGATCAGACAGTAATTCCTGGTATAAGATCATTCATGAAGTATTATCGACTGTTGTATAATTGAAATTACAAATAGTGAACAAAACTTACATATCATTAAGATACAGTCATATTATAGTGAACAAGAAGGGGAAAAATAAAAACAGTGAAAAAAAAAGAAAAAAGGAAATTCATAGTCTTTCAGCTTTGATCATTCCTTTGCATATAAATATATTTCTTAACTTTATTTTTGAATTGCATAATATTTGGACTGTTTTTGATATCATCTGGTAATTTATTGAATTTCGAAATCGCCTCATGTGTAAACTTTTTTTGCCCAAATTCAGAATTTGCAGCTTCAAGATGAAACAAGTTATATTGTCTAGTGTGATGATCATGAATTTCGGAATTCCTGATTAATATAAAATTTGATTTAAGCTTTTTGTTGATGATATAATAGGAAATTTTGAGAGTATTGATTAAAAAGTGCTCTTCCAAAGAAAATGTGTTTGTTTCCTTATACAGTTGATTCGTTGGAGTATCATATGGAAGACGATACAATACTTTCAATGCCTTTTTATATGAACAGAAATTTTGTTGAAACTATTTTTGGAACAAGATCCCCAAATATTTATGAGATAGTTAATTCGACTGAGTATATGTGAATAGAGAATGATATTTGATGTATATGTACTAAGTTTAGGACATCTTCTCAAAGCACCAATAATGGGAGATACTTTTCCTATGAGGATGTCAATATGCAATGAAAAAAAAAAGAAAAAAAGTGATTCGTCCTTTTTCCTGTCACAGAAAAAAATAGTGTATTACACACGGAAAAAATATTAGATTTTAGCTCACACAACCTGGAGCTAAAAACTACAACTTTTTTCCCATGTATACCATTATCCACAAATATTAGATATTTTAAACATGAATACGTTGATACATAGAAGAATGGAAATTGATCCATTATTCCTCCATAAAATTATCAATGGCTACATTGATTCTCCTGAAATTGTTGCTCTGACTACGCTTTCCGCCAAATACTAGAAGACACAGAAATAGTGACATTTTTAAGATACCATTCTGTAGGAAAAATAATGCCAAAATGAATCCATGAATAGAATTATGTTATATCCATCTTTATGTTCTTTCAGGAAAGCGATGAAAAACTGTTAATCACTTATTTCATAATCCTTATCTTTTATTCGTTTTAGCCTTCTACATTTTTTTGTGTTAGTCTTCTTCATAGATATAATACAGGGTCGCTGATATGTATGGAAACAGGTGAATATCTCGACAATCTGTTGTTAGATTTTTTGAATTTATGTACAGTGTGATTTCAAAACGTGGCGGATTTGAAAATGTTATAGCCTCTGTTGCCACTTCTTCAGTTATTCCGGATTTTCAGTAACTTCCTTATTTTGAATGAAACACCCTGTACTTTATTGGATTTCCAGATTCTCCTTGAAGAGCTGATTCCATCGATCTATCACACTTGGGGTCGAGCGGGAATGATTACATAGGTATAGGGTGTTTAAAATCTAGGTTTTCCAACTTCATGATTTTTTTGTGTAGAAACTATCCATTATCGATCAAAACCGCTTCAATGTTCCTATCTTCACTTTTGATTTACCATCTACTGACTATTTAATTGGAACAGATACAGAGCTAGGGTGATCAGAATTCTGAATCTTGAACCACCCTGTATTTGTTTCAATTAAATGTCAGTAGATAGTAAATCAGAAGTAAAGATGGGAACATTGGAGCGGTTTTGATCGATAATGAATAGTTTCGACACAAAAAAATACTAAAGTTGAAAAATTCAGATTTTAAACACCCTATCTGAAAATCCAATAAATTACAGGGTGTCCTATTCTCAATAAGGAAGTTAATAAAAAATCCGGTATAACTGAAAAAGTGGCAACATTGGCTATAACATTTTCGAATCTGCCACGTTTTGAAATCACACAGTACATAAATTAAAAAAAATCCAACAACAGGTTACCGAGATATTCACCTGTTTCCATACATATCAGCGACCCTGTATAATAATATGTACATGCTCTGTATTTTTATACTTTCTTTTTGTAAATTGCATAATTGGTTTGTCCTTTAATAAACAAATGAATAAATAAATAAACTTTGCCCTAATTTAACCGACCGGGCTCCCTGTATGCCACGGTCGAGAATGCTATTATACAGGGTAACTCACGGTCGATGGTACGTTAGACGTTTATGGAGAACGGGACATAGGATCATTCTGAAATTTTGGTTACTCACGTAGTTGCTCTTGGTCTATCGATCTAAAATATTTTCAGCTCTGCGGCGTTCCCGCTTCTATCGAAAAGTAGCAACAACTTTGTTATTTTAAATGGAACACCCTGTATTTTATTGCATTTTCAAATTCTCTCTGAAGAGCTGATTTCATCGATGTATCACACTTGGGGTCTAGCGGAAATGATTACAGTGATATAGGGTGTGAAAAATCGTAATTTTTCAACTTTTTTGTCGAAACTATTCATAATTGGTCAAAACGGCTTACATGTCCCTATCTCAACTTTTGATTAACTATCTACTGATATTTAATTGGGACATATACCGGGTGATCAAGAATCTGAATTCTGCACCACCCTGTATTTGTTTCAATTAAATGTCAGTAGATAGTTGATCAAAAGTTGGGATAGGGACATGTGAGCCGTTTTGACCAATAATGAATAGTTTCGACAAAAAGAATTCCTAAAGTTGAAAAATGTCGATTTTTCACACCCTATATCTCTGTAATCATTTCCGCTAGACCCCAAGTGTGATATATCGATGAAATCAGCTCTTCAGAGAGAATCTGAAAATGCAATAAAATACAGGGTGTTCCATTTAGAATAACAAAGTTGTTGCTACTTTTCGATAGAAGCGGCAACGCCGTAGAGCTGAAAATATTTTAGATCGATGGACCAAGAGCAACTACGTGAGTAACCAAAATTTCAGAATGATCCTATGTCCCGTTCTCCATAAACGTCTAACGTACCATAGACCGTGAGTTACCCTGTATAGCTTGCACCCTAGGTGCATGATATAATATTAGATACCCTTAATTGTATTTCTTTCCTGTTTTTCGATGTTTGATGTTTATATGCATTGCAGAACATTGGAAAAAATGGGCGGCCTCGAATCGGAAAGAGACTACCCCTACGACGCCGAAGACGAGAAGTGCCACTTCGACAAGTCCAAAGTGCGAGTACGATTATCGGGCGCGGTCAACATCAGCCAGGACGAGACCGAGATGGCCAAATGGCTGGTGCAGAACGGACCCATCTCCATCGCCATCAACGCCAACGCGATGCAATTCTATGTGGGCGGAGTGTCTCATCCGTGGAAGGCTCTGTGCAACCCCAAATCGTTGGACCACGGGGTGCTCATTGTGGGATACGGAGTGCACAGTGAGTATCAGCACAGTAATTGAAGACCTCGGTGCAAGAACCGGGTGTCTCCATTTTATGCCGAAGTTGGGTTTTTGTATTTTACATATAGAATTTTTTCTTGCGCATCTCTTCTGGTGCAAGAATCAAGCGAATCCAACTATCATCTATTGAGTTAACACGGGAAATTGCCAAGTTTCAAGCCCACTAATGGATATGGGAAGGGACAAAATGCTGCCTAGAAATAACTATTACAGACCCTTCAACACTCAGCTCTACTGGGATGAAATGGTCTTGACTAACTGTCAGGAAGGCACGTTAGTGTGGTACACTGACGGTTCTAAGACTGATGAGGGCACGGGAGCTGGAATATATGGAGATAGACCCAGAACCAGGATGTGTGCTTCCATGGGGAGGTATGCTTCAGTATTCCAGGCAGAGGTGCATGCTATTGAGGCATGCCTGAGAGAGAATATTGTAAGAGGATATAGAGGTGAACAAATCCTCATATGCTCAGATAGTCAGGCGGCCATTCAATCTTTAACATGCAATAAAATCAGATCAAAACTGGTCTGGGATTGCCTTCAAAGCCTGCTAACCCTGGCTAACCACAACAAGGTAACTCTTCAATGGGTGCCAGGGCATAAGGGAATTGAAGGCAATGAAGCAGCTGACGCTCTTGCCAGGCAAGGGTCTGCGACGTTGTTTATGGGACCGGAACCTGTATTCGGTATCCCCAAAACCTCAATACGCGGCTGGCTGGCAAGGTGGATGCAAGAAAGACATCAGGCATACTGGAACAATGTCCCAGGACAAAGACACAGTAAACTGATGGTTGGAACACTGTCCAAAACAGTGACTAACGACATTCTGAGCCTAAACAGAAGTCAGATCAAACAAGTGACGGGACTAATAACCGGTCACTGCCCCTTGAGGAAACATATGCATCAAATGGGCATCTATACAGACGAACCCATATGCAGACTATGCAATGAGGAGGAGGAAACTGCCACCCATGTAATATTGGAGTGCGAAGCACTAGCGCGTTGGAGATACAACCTTCTGGGAGCAGTAAACTCTCAAGAGGCATTTTCAAAGAATGATTTGGTGAAGAGGCTGCTAAACCTCATCAAGGTAGCGAACCTGTTCACCTAAGTCAACAGCTTGATCAGGAATACAATAGGCCCAAAGGCTGCAGTGTTTTGGGCTTCAAACCCTGACTGATCATTCTGCTATCAATCAATCAATCAATCAACACGGGAAAGGATTTACCTGATGAGCCATTGAGGTGCAAGAGTCGGGCAACTCCAGGAGTTACTCGATTTTAGCATTGAAATGTAAGCCATGACGGTGCTAAAATCGGGTAAGTCTTGGAGTTGCCCGACCGTACGCGTGTAGTGGGAGATGTCGGAGTGAGGTTATTAGCGGCAAGCCTCCCCGCGTCCTCAATCGTGTGTGGCGTGATTAGTTTGATCATTTGTTTCATGCAATACAATGTGTTGTCGTCGGAAAGTGAAAGTGAGCCCTTTCAAGATTCCGGGAGTGAATATGTTCCAAAAACATAACTGTTGATGAAGTGGACCCAAATTCTGGTAATGATTTCACGAAGATCAAGTAGCAGGAAACGTCAGCGATTCTTTCTATGTTCAAAATACTATATTTGTTTACAATATTTTTCGTTTTATATTTCATTTTCGATAAAAAGGCGAAATTATTACACGAGTTCCACGATATTTTCAGAATTTTGTCTTTTTGGGGCAAGAATCAGGCAACTCCATTTTTGCAAACTTCTTTTTTAGCTTCTACAATGTAAATGAAAACTATTTTCTAAGTTAATACAGCTTACTGTAGATCCAATATCAATTGCAGAATATCCCGCTCTCTGCGACGTTGGCGTGTTTGAAGTTTCCTTTGAAGTGACTGCAGGTGCGGCACAAGATTCTGCAATTGTTTTTGGATAAACTATACCACCATGGACAGACTTGCGATTTTAGAAAAACACTAGTTTTATTGGATCTTGAAATCATAATAAAATACCATCAAAATTAAAACGTCTAAATATTATAACTTTCAACCTACAGACAGTATTCAAAAAAGAAGTTGAAAGTTGGCTTTTTTATGTTCTGGTTCCCACGAAAAGGGATATCCTGTAATGTTCAAAGAACATTGTGAGAACCAAGGGAAATAAGGTAGGAATTGGTGTTCTTCATAAATTACTGGAGGTTATATGCCTCGGGGAACACCTCAGATGGCAATGTGGTCCAGAACCTCGCTGTTCGTTGGATGAACGAGTCTTTGGGAAGAGATGTTCTGCAGGTGTCCAAAGTGACCACGAAGGCGTGCGAAGCCTCAACTTCACGGGTCAATCTCGCGGGGACTGCCCAGGGAGGAACAATTGTTGATATTTCAGAAAAGCATCGTCCATGAAAATATCTATAAAATAGAGCCAGATCGCCAACTTTTCTACAGTGTTCCAGAGAAGTGAGTGAGTTTGTGAGCGAGGCATCACCCACGAGACGAATTCCCCTTTTTTGGACAGAATCCAACAGTTTCAGGGTATGTTTGGGTGGTGCACTCCAAATATGGGAACAGTGATCCAGGACAGGTCGGATCTGTGCCTTATGGATCATGAGCAGCTGACTGAAAGTGAAATAGCTCCTGGCCCGAAACAGAAAACCAATTTTTTGGGATGCACTTTTAGCAATTGATCTCACGTGATTTTTCCAAGAAAGGTTATTGCTGATAGTGATACCAAGCATCGAGATGGATGTCTTCGAAGATTTGGTTACTCCTGACAAGCTCATGTTAGGCATAGTGAGATCGGCTTTCCTAGAGAAAAGGCATGCTTGTGTTGCATTGAAATCTACCAAGTTATTGGATCCCCATTCGAGAATTGTTGCCAAGTCCATATTTATGTTGTCAACATTTCTCCCTCGTTCGTTCCTGATTTGCCTGGCTGGTATTGGAGCCCTGGAAGAGAAGGCGGTATGGAGGGTACTATCATCCGCGAAGCTGTGTACTGGACATGAAGTTGCTTCCAACAAATCGTTGATATGGAGTAGAAATAGTGTTGGTGCTAGAATTGATTCTTGCGGAACACCAGCATTTATGATAAGAGAGTCAGATGAAACTCCGTCGACCACTACATGGAGAGACCTGTTTGAGAGAAAACTACCTAGCAGAGAACATAGCTGGGGAGGCTTATAGAAAATTCCATCAACTCTATTTTCCTTTATTTTAATTTATTTCTCATTATTGTGTGAATTGATTATTTTGTGGTCAGTTCAAGTATTTATATTGTGGAAAAACTATTTTATATGTGAAATAATTCATCTCTTTCACACACAGGTCACTAACCTATGTGAAGGAGATACAATATAATATATATACCGGGTGTCCCAGTATACCTGCTCCAATAGATTATCTTAGCCATTTCGAGAGATAAAAATTTGAAAATTACATGATCTACTACAATTCTAATGATTTGAAATCATTATTGAAGTCAAAATCAAGATTACAAAAATATCGTAGCCTACTGCAATTCGTTCAATTTGAAATTTCAATTGTCGTTTTCTCCATCAAATCAAATTTAAAATACGAATACATCCTTGGAACGGTAATTATGATTAGCAATCAAAAATTGCAAAAAATATACAGGGTGCTATTTGAAATGAAAAAGTTAGTCACTTCCGGTCAAACCGGATACATGTAATTGATATTGGATGACAAATGTAGAAGTTATAAATAAATAAATGAATAAAGCATGCCAATTTTCAAGTTTTCAATCAAATTGCAAGTTGGAAACCTTCTAATGTGTGGCCTACGTAAATCACCCTGTACATAAAAAATTGAATTGTGGCCGTTCAGCGCTTGTGTACTATTGCGCTTCAGTTGAGAATGCAAATTAACAATATCTGATGTTCAGTTCAGTAGCATTTGGAAAATCCTCATTATTTATATTTTCCAGCTTATCCCCGCTTCAACAAAACCCTACCATATTGGATCGTGAAGAACTCTTGGGGCGAATCGTGGGGAGAACAAGGTTACTACAGGGTGTACCGAGGAGACGGTACCTGTGGGTTAAACCAGACCCCCTCTAGTGCCATCGTTGCCTAACGATCACGGAAATCCTAGGGTAGTGTAACAGACATGTGACAACATTGTGATCAAATAATATAAGTACAGATCTGAGGATACTTTATAATTTTTAATGAGTTTTATCGCTGCATCATTCAATAGAAACTCGAGATATCCTTTAAATATTTTATTGTCTCTCTAAAGATGTAATGACATGTTTATACAGCAATACTTTTGTAAAGCTAATAAAATTAAGTACTAGGTGCATTCTTCATTGTTCGCTATTTACGAAAATTGAATCGACTCCAACCTCTAAGTGAAAGACAGTATATCATCACAAGTCTTTATTTGCCCTATGGCACAACTCCCTAAATGAACTAAGCCTACACCATTTTGCGATGAATTATGAAAAAAAAAGGGGGCGAATTAGTGAACATGCTTCAAAAGAGAGATACCGGAACTGCCTGTCTCTCCTTCTTTTGTGTTTCTTAGTGTGGATTTATGCAGCATCAATTTACAATTATCAAGTAACAATTATCAATTAACAATTATAAGGAGTAGCTAAAATGTTACCATTAATGCAAACCATATCAACAATTAAAAATTGAAAATACGCAGGCGCTCAAGTCCATTCCAAGCCATTCAAGATAACCACAGAAATTTGTTTCATAATTTATTAGACAAATTTTATCACAAGTGGGTCCAAGACACAGAAATAATAGGACTAATGAAAAGTAAAAAGAAACACAAAACCGGGAAATGTTTTGAGGTCATTCTCCTTCATAGGATGGAACCATTGTCTGCTAAATATGGAGAAAAAATCTAGTGAGCTGGAATTACTGGTCTTCCCTATAGCTCAGTTGAGTGTATGACCACTAGAGGATGTTACCGTATCGGACGAAATGATCTTCACTTTTTTCTAGAAAATTTTCGAAATTTGCGGTTAAGTTGTCAGTGTCAATAGGTCGCGTGCAAGAACTGTCAGATGACCGACCCTGGAGGCGAAACATTGACACACAACGTCAATTTTCTTATTTGTTTACAAGTGATCGAAATAGTTTTTCACAATTATTTTGGCATAGGAATCGTATTTTTCCGCTATTCATCAATTCGCTCATGCCATCACATTGTGCTGTTGTAAAATGCACAAAAACTGCAGCGGAAGATGAAGGAATCCGGATGGTACATTATGATTTAAAAGTAAGTACCTACTATAGTAACTCATGCACATAAATATAGTTTTCATTTTTGGAATTTGGTTATTTCTCTGATTTCTCATCGGAATTCCTTCTGCAATAAGAGCTAATAGAAATATACCTGAAATTTCTAGAATAATGCAAGAAGATTGGATTCATGCAATCAATCGGGAGGACTGGTCTGACATGCTGACGAATCTGACGATCGTGTGTGTTGTAGACATTTTCAATCTATTAGCAGTATCAGCTTGTATTGCAGAAGTGGCAGAAGGAATTTTAAAAAGGAATGACAACATTTCATAATGATAACTATGTGAGATTACTATTTACCTGAAAAATCATATTCCCTAGTCTCTTGCTGCATTTTTTGTGCATTGTACAACAGCACAATGCAAAGGCATGCTTGAATTAATGAATAACTCAAGAAACACGATTCGTATGCCAAAATATTGTGAAAAACTATTTCAATCCTTTGATTCCACTGTAACCAAATAAAAAAGTGAGGTTGTGTTTCAATAACTCACAGAAGAATGAGGTTGTGTTTCAATATTTTGCCTTCAGGGTCGGTCATCGTGCACGCGACCTATAGCTGTCGTGCCATCGTGACTTGTTTCGTATTTTTTTCCTAAAATATTCTTTTTCAATTCTCATTGTTCTAATATTCCTTTTGTTTATAGATATAGTTTTGTGTAGTGCTCCCAGTATTATAGTAGTTAATTCTGATTATCAATGTGTAACAAACTCTGTCTCCTCTTATTGTGCCTACCAGAAAGTGTGAAACCGTCTCCATTCATGGATTTCCAAGTGATATTCCTTTGTAACATAAGTGAATACATTCTATATTGAGTGTTACAGGATCATTACAAGTAAGAAAATCAGAGCCCTGATCAAAAGCTAATAATCGATATTACTATTACTACTACTACCGCCACCGCTGAGAGAGGCTCAACTCATTTACGATTTTCAAGGTTATATAGGTTTGACAGGGAAACAATTGAAATAAGTGTTTCCTCGAGTTGACCGTATAGCGGTACTACTGTATTGGCCAAAGAACCCTGTAGGTGATTTTCCTTGTTTGAGCAGACCAGAAACTCCAGTTCAACAGTTTTTTTCTCCATATTCAGCAGAGAATGGATGGAACAATCATCAGTCACCTACAAGGTCATCTGCGTACTAGTTGCGCACAATAAGAAAGCCTGGTTCAATTAATGTAAAAAGTCCGAAAAAGCACCACGTGAGATGGTTCACGTGGAGTGGTTCTTTTTTGTATAAATCTGTTTGATAATTTCTCAGTAGGTATACGATTAAGGGCCACTTTATAGAAAAACTTTAAGACTTAAGATTCATCACCTAACATTTAAGGCTTATCACTTATGACAGATGGAACATGGAAATATCATTGGTTATGTTATAAAACCATTTGAGACTTATGATTCAAAATTTAAGATTTAAGAAGATGACCAACTTCCAACTCAAGAAGTGCTGATAAATGATCATAAACGGAATGAGGAGTGCGCATCCAAAAGTAACATCCCAATTTCCCGCCAGTCAAAAATATTTCAAAATACTGAACCGTTCTTCAAAAATACACTAGAATGTCGCAACTCTGTTGCATATATTTGGCAAACGATCCAAGGAGTGAGCCAGTTTCTGTTAGGCAAGGAATAGTGATTACTTTCAAAATGATGTGGAGATATAATGGATGTGGGTATCATTTTGGGGATATAAATATAAATTAATAGAATGATATCAGAACATGAAATTTTGATTTCCAAACTTACTAAACTTCGAAAATCTGATTCCGTATCAGAAACTAGATGTCAGTAATGACAGAAGACATGTTCATGCTCTTACCAAAATTCTATGAATTCAAAATGCAAAAAGGAACCAATGCACTTTTTTCAATTATTTTTGTTTGAGGTAATTGAAACCGAGATTTTTTCCATTGAATTCTCCATGTTTTTCTACATGTGATAAGATAAGAAAGTAGTAAGGCAAAATATCACTGATTGATTAATGATTAATAATCTTTGAAACTCACTCCTTGTTGCTTGGGCCCTCTTTGCATAACTGCGTCCAATTAATCATCTATGTTTTCTACTACCTGTTACTGTAATGATTCCAAACTCAACAACATCAACTGTATGAAATATAAGACACAATTCAGCAAATCTCAGTTATTTTCTCACCAAAATACACTCTTATTGAAGCTAAAAACAACCATACATAAAACCAACCATATATCCATACACAACCTACGTTCTGTAACTGGGCGGGGTGGCGAACATCCTGCCCTCCTTCCGCCTCTTCCACTTGCCCAGCTCGCCCCTACCGCCCGGCGTGAAGAACCTGTTGGCCGTCGGCCGCAACAGTGAATCAGTACTGGGCGTTTGCTGCAGCTTGACCACAGTCGGCTTCGAGGCGACGTTCACGAATCTGGACCAGTAGTCCGAGGGTAGGTCCAGCAGACACTCCATGACCTTGACGATGTCCCTATCGAAAGAAAAAAAATTGTATACTATGTTAGCATCTTCAGGAGAAGATCAAAACTAGATATCTTATTCTAATGTGGTACTTATACAGGTTCTCCCGAAATTAACCTACCTACAAATACGTATTCTTTAGATGAAATATATAGAATTGAAACTCTCAAAATATCATATAATATCATAAATAAAAAATTGAAGTCGAATATTATTTTGATACGGAATTCTGAAATTCATAATCATGAAACTAGACAATATAACTTGTTTCATCTTGACGCCGCTAGCTCCATAATCGGACAAAAAAGATTCACTCATTCAGCCTTAACTGAATTCAATAAACTACCTGATAATATAAAAAATTGCAGAAATATAGGTATTGTGGCACCCTGTATTTTTGTATTTTGATAGTGAGTTATGTGATGTCAATTTGTTGTCAATTATTAAAAAAGTAGAATTGAAACTTGAATTAGTCCAACATCTGGTGACCCCGAAAGAACATGGTTCTACTTATACAAAATATCAAAAAAGAGCAACTGCTCAATGTACTGCAACATTTCAAGTTAGCTTCTGGTGGAACGGTATCCGATATGAAACTAACTCTGGAAGGTTTCATAAGAGAAAAGTATCCAGATTTGAAGAATCCAAATGATTTCGATTATTCCGACATACTCGAAGAAATAGAGCAGAATACAAACCATGATAAGGATAATATAGATCGTGAAATGTCGCTCTTGTCAACGAAAGTCAACAATTTGGAATATTTGTGTGTACGTTTTTCAGAGAAACTTGAACATTTGGAAAATTTGATAAAAACATTCATAGAAAATTCTGTGCCAAGAATTGACAATATTGATCAACCATCTACCTCTTCCTCAAACATTTCAAATCAGAATGAAAACCTCGAAATTCAATACAATCGCATGAAATCAGTTACCCTACCTGTGTTTTGGAAACATGAACCTGAACTTTGGTTCAATGCGGTGGAAACAGTTTTTGACATTAATGGAGTTCATTCGGAGAAGGTAAAGTTTGGTAAAGTTATTTCAATGTTGGACTGTACATTAGCCAAGGAAAATTCTGATTTATTCAAACTTCAGAATGATCCCAATGCATATCAAATGTTAAAACAACAGCTCATTAAAATGTATCAGATTTCTGCAGAAGAAAAGATGATCAAACTCTTTGCTGAGTGTGAACTAGGTGATAAAAAACCAAGCCAACTCTACAGAGAGATGACTGATCTAGCCTCAGGTCAAATGACCAAACATTTTATTGTATTGGCATGGCTCAAAAAACTTCCACAAACTGTCGAACAACTGATTCGCGCTTTTCAAGATAAATTATCCGACGATGAACTGATCAGCATGGCAGATGGTATGATGAAAGGCACGCATTTCGCAGATCAGGTTAATTCTATTAGGAACTCTCCTCCATCCCAATCCTCATCCCAATCCATCGAGAATAAAATCGATCTTCTCATCGAAAAATTGAACGGAACACTTGATAAAAAAAATTTCCAACGTCGCGATTGGTCAAGATCACGAAGCAGTTCAGAATCAAGATATGGAAAACGAACAAATATTTGCTACTACCATCGCCGATACAAGGAGAATGCTACAAAATGTCTAGAACCTTGTGAATATTCAATGTTGCATCAAAAGGAAAACTCTCAGGCCAGTCATTAATGGTGACGAATGATATTGGCCACAGAAATTGTCGCCTATTTATCAAAGACCCAGCTACCAAAATTATATTTCTTATTGATACCGGTGCAGATGTTTCTGTATTACCGAAAACATCAACAAAGGTTCAACCTTCAGATAAACCATTATATGCAGCAAATGGTTCAAAAATATCTACCTACGGAGAACAAACTCTTAATGTAACCTTAGGTTTGAGAAGACATTTTCTTTGGACATTCGTGATTGCAGACATCGATAAACCTATAATAGGAGCTGATTTCCTTGAACGATATGGCATCTTAGTGGATTTGCATAATAGAAAAATCATCGATAAGGAAACCAAGATATCAAATTCATGTGATTTGTGTATGAATAACATCACACCTACCATCAGAACGATTAATGCGGAATCTCCTTATCACGATATTCTCGCAGAGTTTCCTGGAATAACAAGTTCTTCAATAAATAAATCGACAAAGTCTAGCAATATCTCCCATCAAATAATCACCACTGGTCCACCTGTATATTGCAGAGTACGCCGTCTTAACCCTGAAAAATTAGCTGCAGCGAAACAAGAATTTGGGTACCTTCTGGAACAAGGGATAATTCAACCATCGAAGAGTTCTTGGGCAAGTCCGCTTCATATGGTCAGGAAAGCTAACGGAACTTGGCGCCCATGTGGAGATTATCGAATGTTGAACTCGAAAACAGTTCCTGATAGATATCCTCTACCCAATATAAAAGATTTTTCTTTCAATCTAGACACCAAGAAAATATTTTCAAAAATAGATCTTGTCAAAGCGTTTCATCAGATACCCATGGCTCTTGAAGACGTGAAGAAAACTGCTATTATCACTCCATTCGGTCTTTTTGAGTATCTATATATGCCTTTCGGGTTGCGAAACGCGGCTCAAAGTTGCCAACGATTCGTTCACCAAATAACACGAGACCTCGAGTTCTGTTTTCCATATATTGATGATTTCCTGATAGCATCAGAAAATGAAGAAGATCATAAGAGACATCTGAAAATAATATTTGAGAGGTTACAAAACCATGGCATAGTAATCAATCCTGAGAAGAGTGAATTTGGCAAAGAGAGTATCGAATTTCTTGGTTATAATGTCTCCAAACATGGGATAAAACCAACTAATAGGAAGATTGAAGCCATTTCAAACTATGCCAAGCCAAATGATATAAAATCTTTGAGACGTTTTCTTGGTATGGTAAATTTTTATCGCACAACCATTCCTAAAGCAGCTGACCTACAAGCTCCCCTGAATGAATTTCTTAAAGGAAATCCTTCCAATAATAAGAAGCTCGAATGGACTACTGTGCAAGAATGTGCTTTCAACCAACTGAAGACTGCTTTATCGAATGCAACTTTATTAGCTCATCCTTTGCCTACAAGTTCATTGTGTCTCATGGTTGATGCATCAGATTTTTCAATTGGAGCCGCAATTCATCAGCTACGAAATCAATCCTGGGAACCGTTAGGATTTTTTTCTAAAACACTGACAAATACTCAAAGGAAATACAGTACTTATGATCGAGAATTGTTAGCTATATATGAGTCAATCAAATATTTTCGTTACATGTTAGAAGGGAAAGAATTTGTCGTTTTCACCGACCATAAACCCATAACATTTGCCTTCAACAAAAATTCAGATACTTTGTCTCCCAGACAGACCAGGTATCTGGAGTACATTGGCCAGTTTTCAACTGATATCCGTCACATTTCTGGTTCAGATAACGTGGTAGCAGATGCTTTATCACGGATATCCAGTATTAGTTTCCAAGATTTCACTGACTGGGAGAAGGAACAATCAGATGATGATGAGTTAAGAACATTGTTGAATGGAAAAACCGCTCTGAATTTGAAGAAAATCGAAATTCCGCATTCGAATACTCAAATATTCTGCGATGTTTCAGGAGACAAGATTCGACCATATGTTCCTAATAATCTAAGACGTTCAATTTTCAAGAAAATTCACGATATGTCTCATCCTGGAGTGAGATCTTCAGTCAAGCTCATCAAGAGCAAATATGTTTGGCCCAAAATGGAGAAAGATATTCGAAATTGGTCACAGTGTTGCATATTATGTCAAAAATCAAAAATTACTCGACATACTGTATCACCTGTAGGAAAATTTGTAGTTCCTGAGAGTCGTTTTGAGCATGTAAATATAGACATTATTGGTCCCCTTTCTCCCTCGCATGGTTTCACCTACTGCCTCACCTGTATTGATCGTTTTTCAAGATGGACAGAAGCTTTTCCAATAGAAAATATCACAGCGGAAACTGTAGCGAAGACATTTTATAATGGTTGGATATCGAGGTTTGGAGTTCCGTCCAGGGTAACCACCGACCAAGGAAGACAATTTGAATCTTCCCTATTTCAAGAGTTTGCTAAGCTATTGGGATTTCAGCACATTAGAACGACTGCCTATCACCCTTGTTCAAATGGAATGATCGAAAGATTTCATAGAACTCTAAAAGCAGCCCTGAAATGTCATAATAACGAAAGCTGGACGGATGTTCTTCCAACCATTTTACTAGGAATCCGTGTTATGCCTAAGGAAGAATTGAGAGCTTCTAGTGCAGAACTACTCTATGGATCAGCACTGAGAATTCCAGGAGAAATGGTAGTACCAAATTGTAAAAGGAACGTTATGAACCCAAAATTCTTGGAAGATCTTCGAAATTCAATGGCTGATTTCAAAGTGATCCCTGGTACTAATCATGATAGATACAAAAAATGTTTCATATCCAAGGATCTACAGAGCACAAATTTTGTTTTCGTCAGGACCGATTCAGTTAAAAAGCCTCTAGAACAACCCTATTCTGGTCCATATAATGTATTAGAGAAAACAGATAAATACTTCAAGCTATCGATGAAAGGTAAAGAGAAAAACGTTTCCATTGATCGACTCAAGCCCGCGTTTTTAGAGAACGACATGAAAAAAGGAGAAACTGGCACTTCACCTACAGTTGAAATCAACCGATCCAGGAAAAAAGTGACATTCTCGGAGGACAAAATAGTGTATCGTTAACACTTGGGGGGGAGTAATGTGGCACCCTGTATTTTTGTATTTTGATAGTGAGTTATGTGATGTCAATTTGTTGTCAATTATTAAAAAAGTAGAATTGAAACTTGAATTAGTCCAACAGTATATTCAAAAATGAAGTAAAAAAACTGATTATTTCTCAGCGGACTGGATAAAATTAATCATGCCATTTTTTTTTTCACAAATATTATTCTTTGTTTGCCTATTTACAGTTGTTGATATATTTTGAATGATGCTATGTTTACCTATAGGTATATAATTATGTACTTCCTTATACCAGAGCCTATTCTGTCTGGAAGTTATTTGTTCAATAAATAAATGAATAAATAAATAAATAAACTTCACCAGTGGCACAATAAAACAAAACAATCAATGAACAAAGCTGTAGTTTTTATAAATAATATGTTTTTGTTCAAGCATACAATTCAGTTGTTGATGTATCATATGGAAGACAATACAGTACTTTTAATGATTTCCTATATAATGTTGATATTTTATTGAAATTATTTTTAGAACAATATCCCCAAACATTTATTGAATAGTTGATTGGACTTGGTGAATAGAGTACTATATTTGCAATTTTCATATTGAGTTTGGGGCATCTTCTCAATGCACCAATAATAGGGGAAATTATCTTTGTCAGAACCTCAAAATGGTTGTCCCACTGCAATTTTTCATCAAAACAAATACCTTAATACTTTATCTGTTTAGTTTGTTTCAAGAATTCATTCTTTATTTGAAGATTGGGCTGAATTTTCTGTTTATTTTTTTGTTGAAAAATCATGTATTACGTTTTTCAGGTATTTATTGATAAAAGGTTAGAGTGGGGCCATTTTTCAAATAATTTCAGATCGCTATTTATCACAGTTTCTAAAATTGGAGGATTTTTGTGTACATATTAAAGCACTGTATCGTCTGCATATATGGTATAATTACTCGCTATACCAACTTTCCTGATATTTTGAATATAATAATACAGTATTGGTCCTAAAACATATTTTTGTGGAACACCCTTATTCATTGACAGTTCATGTCCACCCAACCGTGGAAGACAATAATCGCCAACATTAGGCAATTCATTTGGAAATCCAAAAGATAAGGTGGACGAAGATGAGGTGGACAAACTCAAAAGGTCAGGAATATACAAAATTAGTTGTAATGATTGTGATAAAACATATACAGGGTGTAAATTTGAAAACTTTCAATGCGAATATCTCGCGAAATAAAGAAGTTATAAAAACACCGCTTGGCAAAAATGCTTAAGAGTTAAGGGGAACTAGAACCACCATATTTCAGTGAAGGGATGAGTCACCCTGTCAGCGCAACACACCCCAACTTTGAAATGTCAAATGGCACTACCTCTTTTGTGATACCTCAAATGAACGGTCTCAGTCAGTAGTATTCACCTGTACAAGACTTTTTATCCACCCACTACAGGGTGTACGAAAAACATTAATTCGAGGGTCTAAATTAGAAAACTCTCAATGCGAATATCTCGCTAAATAAAACAGTTAGGACAACGCCGTTTGGCACAAATGCTACAGAGTTAGAGGGAACTAGAACCACCATACTTCAGTAAAGGGATGAGTCACCCCGTCGGCGCGACACACCCCAACTTTGAAATGTCAAATGGCACTACCTTTTTTGTGGTGCCTCAAATGAACAGTCTCAGTCAGTAGTATTCACCTGTAAGAGACTTATTCTCCATCCACTACAGGGTGAACGAAAAATATAAAGTCGAATGAAATAAAATGAATTGTGTTAAAAGGATATTTTATTTGATCAGATGTTCAAAATGCATTCCTTTCTGTTGTAAGCAATAGTATAATCGATGTTCAAATGCCATTCTAACATTTTGGAACACATCTCTTGGAATATATCGGCATTCTGCATTTTATTTTTCAAATTTACACCCTGTATAGGCCAAACTTAAGAATAAGTTTTTGTTAAAGCAGTTGTTGGTGTATCATATGGAAGACAATACAGTACTTTTAATGATTTCCTATATAATGTTGATATTTTATTAGAATTATTTTTAGAACAAGATCTCCTAACATTTATTGAATAGTTGATTGGACTTGGTGAATAGAGTACTATATTTGCAATTTTCATATTGAGTTTGGGACATCTTCTCAATGCACCAATAATAGGAGATATTTTCTTTGTCAGAACCTCAATATGTTTGTCCCACTTCATTTTTCATCAAACCAAATACCTAAATACTTAATCTGTTCAGTTTGATATAGGCCAAACCAGGTGACCCATAAAAACAAGGTTTGAAGAACACCTAGCACATTTGAAACATGGTAGGTTAGAAAAATCGTGTGTAGCCGAAAACATGTTCAATCACAATCATAACACATATGAATAACCTCAAATTAGTTGAGCAAGTTAATAATGTTAAGATATTAGGTGCATATGAAAGCTTAGACATATTTAAGAATAGTAATAGAGTAATAAATAAGGATGATGGACCTATCCCATTCAGCCCTCTGTATAGTTTAGTGATATAAGACCAAGGTTAACATGTGAACCATTCTTATAGAGCTGACTGTGGCATGACAAAAAGTTCTTTGAATGTATATAGCAGATGGGGTGTCAAACGTGATACTACAATGTAATTATATCGGCGGACAAGCTCCCTACAGAAAAGCCAATAAATCTCTCAATAAATACCTAGTCTCTTGGAACACCCTGTTTGGATCTGGATCCTCAGACGAATACCCCACGACGGTAGGGCCGAACACCTTCGCCAGATTCTCCTTCGGCATCTTGCACTCGACAGCCTGCGCCACCTTAATAATAATAATAATGATAAAATAATGATATGATGAGTATATTTTTCACGAGTGACGAAAATGACATTAAATACTCAAAAAATGTTTTCGACGAGTGAAACACTATACTTTTTCCATAACGCCGTTAATACTATAACATTTTTCTTTCTGTGACGGGAGATAAGACATATTTTATCTTTGCTGACATATAACAAAATGTAGGTCATTCAACTTTCGTCACTAGAGGGTTGTAGAAACATCATCTTTATTGCCTATATGAACTATGACAGAAATTGAATTTAAAATTTTTTGACAACCGTCCGGGAAGCATGGTTTTATCTTATGAAAATATTGGTAGGTATGGTTTTGATAAATGCAGTTGATCATTACCATAGCACCGTAATAATGACTGACAGCTATTTAACATTAAATTAGTTGACATTTCGATTTTTGAAAGTTTGCATGATTTTTTATGGCAATTATTGCAATAAAATATGGAAAGCAGAAGCATTAGTGAATTTAAAAATGTGCCTTGCAAAATTTCCAATGCAGCAGTTGCTGCTACAGCACAATAATTATTGCCTTTTAATATTACTAGTAGAAATTCTACACTGTTGCCGGAAAAATAGTGCACGCAACACTCCCGAAAACAGTTGTTTTTTTTTATTCACAGACTTCTAGGACTCGCCTACAGCTTGCCCTAGAATTTTGTGTTGGATTTCAAAAAGTGAATGAAAGAAGTGACGCCCGCTTCGATTTCTTCTTATATGGTCTTTGAAATCTATTCTGCTCCAATAATATCCATGTGAGATGATAGAAGAGGGAGATACAGCGTGCAAACCGATGAAATCGATATACCTTCATTTGCCTGTTGTACTCGTTATATACCCTTCAAAGTCGTCTTATATGGTCAGTGCGATCTTACCTGCTCCAACTGTATGCATGTCAGATGCTAGAATGCAGAGTCACAGATATTATCAATAAAGCAAGTAGTTTGAACCGTCTGAAGTTGTTTTTATTCATAGTGCCTAAATGTCCCTATAACTACAATAGGTTATGGGCCCAGAACCTACAATATTTTGTCTACACGTCTTCCGGATTTCGTACGTGAATTACTATATCATGAAGTAAAGGGCGAAGTTTATTTTTCATTTTTAACAAGCATAACAAACATTTCTTCCACTCAACCCACCTTCTGCAAATGCAGTATCACGAAGGCCAACGTATCCCTGTTGGGCCTCGGCAACTTCGCCACCGTTTCGTACAGAATGGGCTCGACGTCCTGCGCATGCTTAGCGCGGGCCGCCTGCACGAAGTCATGCCACAGGGCGTAGGTGGTCAAGGGCTCCTTGAGCGAGCGCAGGAAGTCCTTGACGCAGCCGCAGATCACGTGGACGTCGACGTCCTTGAGGCTGGGGGTCGAGCGGCCCGACACGAATTTCTCTTTCAAGCCTGGAAAAAGGATTGCGTTGCGTTGATACAGTTGATTTTTTTTTGTAATAATAATTATTAATAATAATAATAATAATAATAATCGTTTATATTGTCTGCCAATGAACAAAATAACAAATTCCATGTTTGAACAATTATGTTAGTACAAAAAAAGGTATAGGTGGCAAACAAAAGGTGAAGTGATAGGTCAGTGGACCGATTCTTCCACACTCCCCTAGAAACAAAAACAAAACAAAAATACTAATAATATAAGTTATGTCTTTCAAGTAAATGTATATCAAGGCGATATAATTTTCAAAAGATGAACTCTATCATAATAATATATTATAAATCAACTATTATCGATTCATTTTTTTTCGTTTCGTATCACTGCTGTGAAAGGAATTTTTTCTTAAATTTATTTTTAAATGAATTCAATGATAGGGAGAAATTCGGTATATCCAGAGAATGGCTCACAGTCGCAATCTGATAGGAAAAAGATGACTTATAAATTTCTTTATTATGCGAAGGTATGTTGATACCATGCTTTCTTCTCAGGTTTAAATTGTGAATATCAGTCCTATACGTGATTTTCCTGAAGAGATACTCTGGCTGTTTAGTTTTCAGTACTTTATAGAAAAGGCAATACGAATGAAGTCTGCGACGATTGTACATACTCAACCAACCCATTTCCTTGAGTTTATGAGATATACAATCTCTTTTTCTTATTCCATGGATTAAACGAAGACATGAATTTTGGACTTTCTGTATGCGATATGCATCTGATTTGCGTAAAAAAAGTCCATATACTGTATCACAATGATTGAAATGAGACAACACCAAAGAATCCCATAACATTTTCTTTGTAAGTGGATTCATGTTATGTCTATGAGGATACAAAAGTTTAAGAGAAGCATAAGCTGTTCTAATTTTCATTGTAACATGTTTCTCAAACCTTAACTTTGAGTCTAAATTCAGACCAAGGTTTTTGACTTGTTCACTGAAGTCCAGTTGGTCATTTCCAATGAAAATTTGCAACTGGCTCTTTGCCGCTATTTTCTGACTCTCACTACCAAACAAAACAGCACAGGACTTTGAGGTATTTATATTCAAGAGATGTTTCACAGATAATGATCCAAGTTCTGATAGATCATGATTGATCCTCAAATTTGCATTCTGAATATCTTTTAATTTGAAAGAAAAATGAACCTGCGTATCATCGGCATATAAATGGTAGTTACAATGATAAAAATGACGATGAAAGTTAGATGTATAGAGAGTATATAAAAGAGGGCTCAAAATACTACCTTGTGGTACACCCTGTTGTACTACTAAACTACCTGATATATCGTTATCAATTTCAACTTGTTGCTCTCGATTAGAGAGATATGACTCGAGAAATTTCACAGCTTCATCACTGAAGCCAACGTAATGTAAAATTGATAACAAAATTTCATGATATATTACCCTATACAAGGTGTCTCAGAATAACGTTCGTATACTCCGGGAGGTAATTGTGCACATGAAAATAAGAAAAAAATGTTCCTACCAACATGCGTCCGAAAATGATTACTAAGGGCACTAGAGTAGTTCGAAGGTAGATCCTTGAATGCAGTTTGTCTCAATGGGAAATTTTCAAGTACAAAAAGATAAATCAAATGTGGCGTGCCCCAAGGGTCTATTTTAGGGTCAACCTTATTTCTTGTTGTTGTCAACTCAATATCAAAATCAAATCTGAAAGGTGAAACAAAATTATATGCAGATGATACCATGATATTATACTTTAGCAACTCTTATGATGAAATGAAACTCAATAGGTACTGTGGAAGACATGCAAAAATTTCTATCTGGTTGGTCACTCAAAAGTTAACACTAAATGTAAATAAATCTGGATATGTACCCCCCATGTCCTAGTGAACATACATTATGGGAAAACAACCTTGCAATACTCTCGAGTTATTGAGTACCTTGGTATTTACATTGATGAAACTTTGTCCTGGAAACCCATTTAGACAGACTGAGATCTAAGATGGCAGCTCCAATAGGTACATTATGGAAGATGCATACTTGTATACTAAAACATCCTTTAAGAGGAATTTACTATTCATTGAAACATTGTCACATACAACATCTTACTCTACTATGGTACCCTTCCTTTAAAAAAGTGATAAAGCCAATTGAGATCTTACAAAATAAGCAATAAAAAATATTTATGGATTGCATAGAAGATATCACACAAATGATCTCTATAAAAATTATAACATTATGCCCGTAAATGCTATTTCCAAATACCAAGTATGTATCTATATATGCCAAATCATTAATTCTAAGAGGCTGTCTAACCTAACTTTCATCAGGAGAAATGATATTCATCACCATAATACGAGACATAACAATGATTTGGAATGATACGGCCATGTTTGGAATCATGAGGTTCTCTACAACCTCTGGTCAAGACTCAATATTTGTCAAGGGTGTTATTTTGTATAATGAGCTTCCTTCCCATATAAATAATTCTCCAATAATGATATTCAAGAAAAAGTTGAAAAACTTCCTTAAACCAAGTTGAAGAATTGGTTGGTTTTGATTTTTTCAGGCTCTTTTCAATCAAATTTCCCTTTTTAAAGGAGGAGTCCTATTTTTGAACTAAATAGATGAAATCTGTGGTGAATGATGAAAATCACATAATGATATCTGTCATTGTTTCAGTTACAAGCTGCTGACAATTTTTTCAAAAATTGAGAATGGGCAAGTTGACTGATAATTCAATTACTGCAACACTTCCCACGCTTTTTTTTTATGTAAATAATAAGTCTATGCCTTGTTCAAAATTGTTGAATTTCAGAGCTCATTTCAAACTCACCGTCACGGCCGCCATTTGGCGTTACATGGTTTTCATACTGTTTCCTGATTGGTTAGATAATCTTCCATTCCCACTCACAAAGCAAGGTTGTCAAGTCACCAATTATAATCAAGTTATGGAAAAGATGTAAGAGTCCTGTCCTCAAATAAAACATAATAGGAGGAACCCATGATATTATAGTTCATTCTTGACTTTTTCTAGCAACCAGCATGTCCAAATATATCATGTAAATGTTGAAGACTTGGCAACATTGTGCTGAATGCTGAGAACCGACAAAACCACGCCCACAATTCGTGCGGCGTGTTGTCACGTTTACCGCTTCAAATGTCCTCTGGTGTGAATTAATATAATTACTATTTACACAAATTTGTTATAAGCATAAGCATAAGATTTTCTATTGCTAAATAGGAATATTACCAATACATAATTGAGAATTTATGAATTGTTGAACAACTAATGTTTCTGAAGTTCTCAATCATATTTCAACAAATGGCAACTGTGCTATGATCTGCCCCTACTTAGGAAATTGTTATGTGAATTTCTATCCCTTTGAAAATTACTGTGGCATTATTGATGATTTTAGCATCTAAAAATTGACCAAAAAATTCTAGAAATATATGAAATTGGAAGTTGAGTGATGATTCTATTCAAGAAATAAAAAAAAATATTCCATTCACCTATTGTTCAAAGGACCTCCATGGACAACTATTTTTTCTCCAGTGAAACCTTTTAGTATTTAAGAAACCAAAGTTGAGGAATTGGTTGGTTTTGATTTCTTCAGGTTATTTTCAATCAAATTTTCCTTTTAAGGGTAGAGTCCTATTTTTGAAGTAGATAGATGAAATCTTTAGTGAATGATGAAAATCACATAATGATATCTACCATGGTTTCAGAGTTACAAAGTGCTAAAATTTTTTTAAAAAATTCAGAATTCATGAAGGCAACTAAGATACATAAAACTAAATTAATATTTTTTATGCACAAAAGTAATGGTGTAAATCCCTAGGGATTCAAAGTACCACTTCTTTCACTGTAATCTGGATCACCATAGTTACTGATGTCATTGATATGGTAACATACAATCAGCCCTGACGTTTAAGAAATGTGATAACATGAAAACTAAAGGAAAACATGTATAACTGTCCATCTAAGCCAAGTTTTCAAGTCATCACAATGTCAGATGATGACCTTGGCTACTGCAAAGTACATAAAATAGTATATACACCTCAGGATTGAATTGTTTTTGAATCCCTTGACAAATTATAGTCCTCCTGTTGGTGGGGCTATAAACTTTTATCTGGGGATTTAAAATACCACTTGAGGCCCTGGGTGTATAATGTACTATTAATTCATCTGAAAATGTAATCAATTATACAAACTAAATTTCATAACTGGCTCATGTTGTTCCTATATGTGATTAAATATAAAACCATGGGACAATGAACTGAATTAATTTTGAGGGCAGCATAGAGTACATGAAAATAGATTTTTTCTAATAGCACATGTAATAAAAGAATAATGGCAAAAATTAGGATTTCATAAAGAAATCATTGACAGATGAAAATTACCAAATGAGTCATAAAATAACAAGAAAAAAGATCCAAAATTGATTACTTAAAGCCTCACTCTTACCAATAATGTATAATGTATGAATACTTTGCTTTCTTTTTGCTGGGAAAACCTTAATTCAAAGTACCATTATAATCAGGAAAGTAAATAACAATATTTATAGAAAAAAAAAAAAGAAATCAATTTCAGGTTTCACCTTTTTTTTGCATTATATGTTTTAAGTTACCTTTAACATCTTTTTCTGAGCCTGGCACTCTGTACACTCCCAATTCCTCAAGCCCTCTCTGTTCAATCTCATTGACACAGTGTACAATTAGAGAAGGCACCAATGGTGGACTTGTAGGAGTATAATCAGCTATAGTCCCAGTGAATTTCTTAGAACCAGGAGTATTCATGATAGGCACACAAGGTAGAGGCATCAAGTTCCTGCAATCAAGATGGCATAGTGCCTTGCATTCACGACATTTCAGAGCAGTACGGCTGAAACCAATCTTTTTCTCACAAGCTTGGCAGGATTCTGGCATAACTACTGTTTTTTGCTGGTAGAAATGCTGCCTCAAGTTGGATTGTTTTTCAGTTGTTGGAGTGAAGAATTTTGCCCCTGAAAAGACAATTTAATAAGTTCACAGTTTGTGTAGGCACAAGAATAAATTGAGTTAGTTAAAACAATCACAAACAGTAGTAAACCAAGTTTTAATTCATACCTTCACGATTCCAAGATTCAAACACTAATTCTGATGGAGCAATTGCGCCTTCATTTTCAGTCATAGGTACAGATTCAATA
Source organism: Phaedon cochleariae (assembly GCA_918026855.4). Lineage (NCBI taxonomy): Eukaryota > Metazoa > Arthropoda > Insecta > Coleoptera > Chrysomelidae > Phaedon > Phaedon cochleariae. The sequence continues at coordinate 77,472,718 of OU896707.1, read as the reverse complement.
ACTGAAGTAGCAGTAATTGGCCCATCTTTGGTCACCATCAAGGTAGTAGTAGCTCTAACAGTCTCTGAAGTGCCAATTTCAATGACTTTGTTGGTAGATGACCTTCTTTTCTTTGTAGCAGGCTCAACATTTTTATCTGGCACAGGCTGGCGTTTAGTCCATTCTCTAACAGATTTTTTACCAGTGCATATTGAGGAATCTAAATCATCTTCTGACCGTGAAAAGCTGAAGTCTGATAGGACAGATCCTGTAGAGTTGATTTCTTTGATTGCAGTTAACCTGTCCGGGTCACAGAAACTCATTCTACCTGAATTCAGGTGCCTCATCTGCTCCTTAGTTTCATCTGCTAGTTTATTTCTGTGGTCTTTGACAAGTTCATTGCAGAACCTGGCTATCTGTACCTGAAAATTATCTCGCTCAGCTTGGATACATCTTCGTTTCTTTTTTTCTTCATCCATCATTGTTCTTGCAACATATAAACTTTTCTTCATATCACTATTTTCAACTATTTTCTCTTCCAGGATGGCTCCAAGCCTGTGACACTCTGCGAGTGCTTGTTTCCATTGTAGATACATAAGTTTTGTTTCTTCTGCAAAGTTGTGGAAGCTTTCCCGTAAACGTTCATTGTCTTCTAGTTTCTGGTCTATTAGGCGCTTGAAATCGTCGTATAAAGCAACAATGGTGAGGTCTACGCTCGATCTGGTGGATGCTGAATCTGATGTGGTACTTTCTTCACTATCAGAGTTCGTTGATTTTGGAGCCTGACGCGGCAACCGAGGGGTTTTGAACGGAGTATCACACATATTATAGATTTACAATCGAATGTTTAAAAGCAAAATGATTCTAAGGCTCATTTTGATGAATCAGATTTTCACTAAATTTTATAACGATTGTTTTCATTACAGAACTTTCGAACTTTCACACCATTTTTCAAACACCAAACGTTTTGTAACGGTTTTTTCAATATTTCAGATGTATTTGAAACGTCATTTGTCATATGAGTAGAATCAAGAAGAATATTAGTTCTTGCTTTTGGGTGTATGATAAATTGACATTCATCATACAGGGCGTGGAAATGAATTCTGAATTGAGACTCTATCACGAATCTGCGATTTATCTGAGAATATTCCTTTTCAATATTAGTTCATTTGATAGCACAGCTTCTGTACGGAAGTATAAGAAGAAGATTTTAATCAAGAAGTAAAAAAGAACTTTGCAAGGTATCCAAAGCTACATAGTATCTATGTCAGTCAGTGGATAAATATTTAAAAAAGACGAAACGTCAGGGAAATTGTCACTGATTGTTTTTGCACATAAATAAATAATAATATGTCTAATATCCAACCTTCACTTTTATCAAAAATGAGTTCATGGGTCATTTTAGTATATAATTAATTACTTTTTAATTATTCAAGTTTTGCAATTCGGTAGTAAAAATCCCGAGTAGACCTGTCAGTCAATGTGCGATAAGATGAAACCAAACACCTCCTGCTTTGAATACTTGTGAATTTATTGTAATGTGAAAGTTTAGGTTGCGATTATAGAATTCCTTTGATAATGTCACTATCGAAACCTTTCGAAGAAAACAATCTGCATAATTCCAGTCATTTTGTTAAAAATGCGAATTTAAATCTTCCTATGTTTGGAGGGGCTAGAAGTGCACCTGTGTTGCCCCCTAGGCCTTCGAATTCCACCCTGGCAAATGGATATAACAACTTCAATTCTTATAATATGCCCTATTCTGGTATGTTCTATTGATAACAAAATACTTGAACATAACATAGCTCATTATTTCAAGTGTTCACCTATAGTTTGATAAAATTTCAGATAGTATAATCAACTATACTCATATTATAGAATCTAGGATTTCAGTCTTTATTTTCATCCACTATTACTTGGCATATTCAATCAAAATTGTCTGCCCATTTTCAAAAAGTTTAATCAATGATTTAGTGTACCTATTCAACTCATGTTATTTTATTTGAATGTATATGAAATCATGTCAATTTTGATTTTTGATAATTGACTCTTTTAACAGCAGTCTTATAAGAACAATTTCATACCAATTCCAATGGTTAAGGCTTGGTAGTTTCCCAGGTACCTTAGGTACCTCTAAACTGTAATATTTGTCAATGTAAATTGTTCTGAATTATCAGGGTAGCCATCCCTATGGATTTCCCTGGACATGCCCGGGATTTAGCGGGCGTGTTTTGAAAAATTGTCCGGATTTTCGTCAGGTTCCACATCTAAGGGTTCCACCACTACATAAACTACCATCATGTCATTGAAAGTTTGCTCAAAAATTGAATATTATTTAAAGATTTGATAGATGCCTATTACATATATGACTTAGTTTCGTTTCAAACTGTTGTTTGAGAATTAATTTTTTGTTGTAAAAATATTTTAGAGTTTTTATTCTGTTTAGGGCAAAAAATAAATATGTATAGGTACCCTTACCCAAACCATCCAAACATTGTACCTACTATAGTGATATTCGCTATTCACCTTTGAATTCATATGTAGGAAGATTATATTTTTTGAATTAAAAAAACTGATTCGAATTTTCGAAATTCCCGCTGTCCGAATTTTGTCTGGCCTAGAATTATCCAATGACCAGTAAAAGTAGAAAGATATAATTGAATATTCCATGCCCCTCTTTACTTGAAGATTCCCTAATGATTCATATTGGGTAAATTTTCCATGAAACCCTTAAGTTTGGAATTTGCATAGGTTATGGTGGCTACAATTCCTACAATTCTTTCAACTCCTATGGCACACCATACCGCAGCACCCCATATACCAGCTATGGCTCCTCATACAACAACTATGGATCATTTGGAGGCTACCCAAACTATGCAGCTGACGATCATGAAAGACGTTTCATCCAGTATGCTGAGGAAAGTTCGAGAAACACTTTTGCCAGCGTTGAAAACATCGTGCGAGCGTTCAACAGCATAGCTATGATGCTGGACAACACTTTTTTCGCGATGACCTCCAGCTTCAGGGCTGTTTTGAGCGTGGCAGAGAATTTCGGGCGGTTGCGATCGATGTTTGGCCAAATCTGGTACTCCGTCAACATTTTCAGGTTTCTCAGTTGGTTGTATAGGAAACTGATGAGGTTGGTTGGCTACAAGGTGTCTAATAGCACAACTTCTGTGGCTTGGAAGCAGGCGAAAAATGGAGCAGTGGGACCCCCTGGACCAGGACCAGGGAAAGGCTCCAGCTGGCCTACCATTGCTTTTCTAGGAGTGCTGATGTCAGCGCCTTACATCATCAGCAGGTTTCTGCCTAAATATGAAGGTCAGTTCAATTGATCAATTTTCGCCTCCCAAAGTTTCAAACAATCACGATTTTTTGTTCATAAATCAAAAAAATCTGAATGTTTGAAATAGATCTTGATTTTTTTTTATTCATACTCTTGAAATGAAAATATTAAATTTTGAAATCAATTGGTTCATGTTTATAATGTGTGGTTGAATGAATATTTAAGTTGGATGATTAGTTGTTTTTACACTTACATATTATGTAAATACTTAATAATATTAAATCTTCCTGTTTTCGAATTTCCTGAATGATAATATCCGATGGACCAGTGTGAAACTTATGTGCAACTTATGTGGTGCTCACACTACAAGCCTTACTACAAGTATTCTGATCCACATATTGAGTTTTACTCCGGTTCATCGGATATTATCTTTAGAGGGGGGCGACATCATCCACTTTTATTTGCCTCTTGTTTCAATCGCAATTTTTCAATTATTTTGCTCAGGAGGTGATTGGCACAGGTGCCGTTCGATAAACTACAATCGTTTTACATGCCTTTGGGACATACCGGGTGTCCCAAGTTATCGTATATAGGCAATATCTCGCTTATTTGACAAGATAGTTGAAAAATTCAAAAACTTCATTGAATGGCATTGAAGTACCTTCCTGAGGACATATGAAAAAAATTAATTATATTGGACAGTTGTCTGGCAGCTACCTCCCAGCACATTTTATTTTCAAATGGCATCCCCTGTATGTTTTCATTGTAAATTACGTGTCACTCAAATTGGAATACAACGATAGCCTATACTAGGTATTTTTTTATTGATAACAATAACAACATTTTGTGACTGGTTTCAAGTTACTCAATTATTATCCTTATAAAAAAATATTGCCTCCGCTCATGTTTTTTGTTTCAAGAAGCCGATGCTTATGTCATAATAATTTTGAACTCTTGCTGTGATTTTTAGTTCATTTTTTGATTCGCATAAAAGCTATTTTAGTTGAAATTCATACTTCATTGAATGTTTCTTTTTTTTTTCATAACAATAAAGAAATTCCAAGTATAGAATGGCACACAATTTTCAATGACAATATACAGGGGGTGCCATTTGAAAATAAAAAGTGGGGGATAGCTGCCAGAGAACTGTCAAATGTAATAGATTTGTTTATATGTCTTGAGGAAGGTCGTACTTCAATGCCGTTCAATGGTTCAATGCAGTTTTCAAATTTCGCAATTATCTTGTCAAATAAGCGAGTAATTGCCTGTATACGATAACATTGGGACACCCGGTATATCATTTTGGTATCAGACGACGGTCGAAATTTGCAGTCGGCTCTTGGACTTAGTTTTGTTTATAATTTCCTATACATATATTATTTATGGATCTTTATAGCCTGATTTTTTCCATTACCTAAATCAAAAAGCCATTATACCTCTCCCCACCCTACGAAAAAACATCATCGACGCCTCTGTAATGAATTATATCTTATTATTAATTTTGAATAGATAGTGATGTAAACGAACCGATTATAATAATCTCCAATTTTCAAGTAAGAAAATCAATAAACATTACATAATTCATGAAATATGATGCATAATATGATGAAATAGGTATCATCATATCGCTGCCTCTAAAGAATAGTGACACATTTCAAAGAGTGGCTGTTTTGAGTTAGATGTAGATTTCGACTCAAAACTGTATCTAGTTTATCGGAAAAAATGACCTATACGCATATTTCAAATTATCTACGAGAGATGGCGCAAGTGTCATTATTCTTTACTCATCAAATTCCGACCTTTTTATGGGAAATAACGTCCTATTTCCAGTAGTTTTGTTCTTGCCGGCGAGTGAGTGTGTAACTTCTAGAGAATAACGACATATTTCAAAACATAACAGCAATTTCAAAACAATGTTCTAGGAAATATCGACATATTTTGTATCGTGTCGTTCTTCTTATCATAGTAAGTATCGATTCATTATATTTCACACAGAATAACGTCTCTTTTCAAAATATGTCATCCTTCCAGAGATTATTCCAACTTTTCAGTCCAAAAATTAATTGCGATAGTGACTCTTATGCTACGTGTCATTCTTCTCTACATTTTCAGGGATATATTTCGAAATAAGACTATAGGGATATTTCATCCACATTACCCGTTAAACCCGGTTATAGTATATTGGTCTAAGTGGTGGGAGGCAACTACGTCATAATGACGTCAACATTAACCATTTTTTAATTCCTATTTCTTTCACTTTACCCAGTTTACTCAGTGATAACCTCAGGTTTTTTCATTTTGAATCCGAGAGAAAAAATATGTGTTGTTTATCTATGTTTTATTGTTATTGTGCAAACCTAATTGATCATGTCTATAAAAATAAACAATAAAAAAATAAATTGCGCGCAACCATGTTATTCACAATGGATGATTTGATCTCTGCTCTGTTAGGAGAAAGTTTACTTCATTTGATAAATGAGATCGGATCATCGGAGTATTGCCACAAATACTGCTCTAGGAGGTATCAGATATGTCATCATTTCAGGAATCGTAATTTCTTTGAAACCTGGATAGATTATTACCTAGAATCAAATTGCTATCGCATGTTTCGGATGAGGAGGGTTAGTTGGAGTGAACTTACCTAAATAAATTTTCACTTTCCTAACCCCTATACCCTACCATTTCGCAATCTTTGTACATTTGCTCATGATGAACGGGATCCTCGACATACACTATTTATTTGCAATTTGAGTGTTTCCATAATATCCTCCATCTTTCACTTCGTAAACAAATTTTCAACTTCAACATTAACCACCTTCACCAACATGGGAGTTGGTAAACCCAAAGGCAGGTAGGGGAGGTGTACCCAAACGGAAATGACGTCACGGTTAATCACAGTGAAATGGGATTATCAGCTTTAACCATGACGGGTAATGTAAATGAAATATCCCTCATATTCTCGTAATAAATAATATCTCATCATTTTTCAATGTAACGCAAATAATGTTTTTTTTTATATTCAAGAATTTTTACTATGATTATATCGACTTCCTATCACATTTTGCATAGATGCATTTGCATTGATTAGTCTTTACAAAGTTTTCAAATGACGTGTTATCAAAAAATCTTTCCTAGATTCTTATAGCGTGAATTTGATATCTAATTTTCATGCTGGATTTTGTATTCAGTTTCCATAGAATTTTTGAATTGTGATATTACAGCTTTAAATATCATGGAAAACCCCAGATCCAAGTTCAAGCTATTGTTGAAGCAAGCTATGACAGAAGCAAAAGGAAAAGTGGAGCTGCGAAAAAATATCGGTGAGAGACAAAAATTATAAACCAAATGATATCGAATCGATGAATATGGGTTTTATCAAATGAACATTGTATGTCTTGGATGCCATTGACTTTCTTATCTCAAATGTTCAACATCAATAATTACTAGTATTTCAAATTTATAGATTTTCTGTCGGAAAAAGAAAACCATCCCCAAAACTATGAAGGCATATTTCACCCACCACCATTAGTAGACACACCACCAGTAGTAGACAATAGCAATAGTAGTGCTATATTTTCAAAAGGTATCAGATATATTAGAATAAATAAAATAAATTTCTCCGCATGTTTTTAGTTGACATAACCGGTTTCCTTAATTTTTAGGAATACCACAAGAAAAGCCTGAACATACGGTGGTTACAGAACTTGATAACAATAGTGAAACCAATGATGGTTGTGGTATAAGTTCTGATGTATTGCAAGGTAATGGGAGCTCCAAATAAATAATTATATTTTTGTACTACCAATATACTTGAAAATCTCCTAAAGTACTGTTCGATTTCAGTTATGGATGAATCCAACATGAATGTGCAAGAGGAAAGTGATGGATCATTCCAGGATTTTTCTTCGGATGACAGTGTGAAAGATCCTATGTATAAAAGAGATAATACTTCATCTTCTAGTTCGTCGGCTAGTTCTACAAACTCATCTTCTTCTTCTGAGTCTTCGTCTGAAGAAGAAATAGAAGATGAAAGAGATAGAGAAAGACATTCCGAAAGAGATGAAGAAAGAGATAGAGAAAGATATTCCGAAAGAGATGAAGAAAGTGGTGCAGAAAGAGATGAAGAAAGAGGTGCAGAAGAAGATGAAGAAAGAGGTGCAGAAAGAGATGAAGAAAGAGGTGCAGAAAGAGATGGAGAAAGAGGTGCAGAAAGAGATGAAGAAAGAGATGTAGATGTAGAAGTGAGAGAAGATGAAAGCAATTCAAATATTGTGACAGAAACTAGGGCGGAAAAGGAAAGCAAACCCTTCAGGATCAATAAAGGAGACTGCTAAACGTTTGAGAAATGCCGGAAAATCGTATATCTCCAATTCCAAGAGGAACAAAATATTAGTTCCCGAGAAGAAAATAGGTCCCCCATGTACCGATCGATGCAAGCATAAGTGTTATGCAAAAGTTACAGAAGAGCAGCGCCACAACATTTTTTTGACTTATTGGCAACTCGGCGATTTACAAAGACAACGAGAATTTTTATCATCTAACATTATAGCAATTGAACCAAAATATACATACAGAAAACCTGATAGTCATTGTGCTGGAGTGCTGGTAAAAACGCCTTCTATTTCGTTGTAGACTATAAGAAAATTCGTGTATGCAAGCCATTTTTCCGATCAACTTTGGGAATAAATGATCGCCCAATTAGGACCGTTCTCTCCAAAAGAAGTAACCCTATTGGGGGTTTTGTTTCTCTAGATCATCGAGGCAAGCATGGAAATCATAAGAAACTTGACAACACCATCAAAGATGGAATTCGCTATCATATCGATTCCATACCAAGAATCGAGAGCCATTACTGTAGAGCAGACACAACGAGAGCCTTCATTGATGGGGGAAAATCTGTAGCCGAGTTACATAGAGACTACGTCAATGATTGTATTAGGAAAAACGTACCCTACGGAAACTATGTCATGTACCATAGAATATTTTGTACAGAATTCAATATAGCTTTCTTCACTCCTAAGAAGGATCAATGCGAAGATTGCACTTCTTATCTTAACGCAGATTTGGAGACTAAACAGCAGCTGAAATCAAGTTATGATGATCATCTCAAGGAAAAAACGATGTCTCGACTGGAAAAAGAAAAGGATAAGAACAATGATGATCCTTCTTGCATTGTAGCAGTTTATGACTTGCAGGGAACCCTACCTTGCCCGAGAGGAGACGTATCCAATTTTTATTACGTCTCCAAAATAAATACCCTGAATTTCACAATTTACAACTTGAAAAATAAAGAGGTTCACTGTTTTGTATGGCACGAAGGCGAAGGAAACCGTGGTGTGAATGAAATTGGTTCATGTATCTATAATTATCTCGAGATTTTGAATCAAAATGCGAGTTCAGGAAGAATGTTAGATGTCATATTCTTCTCAGATAATTGTTGCGGGCAACAAAAAAACCATTTCATGATAGCGTTGTATTTGTATGCAGTTTCAAAATTCCAATTCCTTAATTCAATAACGCATAAGTTCCTAATCAAAGGCCACACACAAAATGAGGGAGATAGCGTCCACTCCGTCATAGAGAGGAAGATCAAACGGTCACTGAAATCTGGTCCTATTTACACACCAGACCAATACGTGAATTTGATCCGAGGCACCAAAGAGAATAGAATTCCTTATAAAGTCCACGAATTTGCCCATGATTCCTTCTACGACATAAAAAGCCTCGCCCCCGAAATTGGAAATAATTACTCTAAGAATACGGACAATGAGACATTCAAATTATCTAATGCGAAAATAGTTAGAGTAGAGAAGGAACATCCTGCTGTATTTTTCTACAAAAACTCCTACAGTGATCCAGAATTCAAGAAAGTTGAAGTCGAAAAGAATAATAGGAGATCAAGCAAGAAAAACACGAATTCCAATCGAACTGCCGGTTCTCTCAAGCAAATGTATAAACGAAACCTCCCCATTTCTGAAAAGAAGAAGAAAGGCCTGATGGATTTAATTAAAAAAAATATAATACCCAAATTTTACGAGGGATTTTATAATAGTCTTTAAGAAATCAAACTATCATGTCTGGTTTATATCGGATCCGAAGTTTTCGTTTGTGTTGCTGTTTAATTCTTAATATAATTGTTCCTTTGTTTCGATGTCAATAAATAAAGTTATTTTTGCACGACTTCTTCAGCATTTCATTCGAAAATGTTCAATATTTTGCAGGAAATAAAAACAAAATTCTTCAATGTCTCTTCAAAACAGTGACACATTTTTGATTTTTTCTCAAAAACAATCTTTTTTGATAGACATCGAAAGAAACCAAGATACTGGACTAGGAAGACCATATTGTAACAATGAAGTTTGAAAATTTCAATCAGATAATCGATTATCCATAGGAGATATCACAATTTTAATGAATTTGAAATCTTAAAAATCCTCTCCTGAAAAAAGAACAATTTTGAAATGTGTCACTATTCTGTAGAGGCAGCGATATGTGTGGGCAATATTTCAGAAGTTATGTCATAGTTACAATGTCTTTCAACTATCATATTTTTTCAGTATTTTTGTTTTATCTGTAGGTATACCTACTATTTATTTATTTCACTATTCATGTTTTTAATAACATGGATTGAAAATATGATGTGCCCAAAACAACAATAAAAAAAAAACTTACTAACAACACTCCAAAGTTTTTAGAATTCTTCACTTTTATATTTTTTAAATACAATAACAATAATTGTTCAATGTATTCCTGGTATTATCGACGGAGGCAAAAAAATCTGAGCTATACCTCTCAGTTTCAGAGATATACAGGAAAAAACGAAAATATTGATTTTTGTTTCTCACTTATATCTGCTGTTGGCATTTTGTCATTGTAACTTTCAATCGGCTATAAAAAAATATGTAAACCAAAGCGTTCTACAGACAGTTGTTTTCCCTGGGCCACCCCTGAATCTAACTATGAAATATTAAATACTGATCTGGATTTTGTATTATGGATTTTGGGAGCTTTCAATCTCCTAAAATCAACGGTGTGTGTTGTACTTGTTTGAAAAAGGTGTTGTTTTTAATCGAATAGACTTTTTCATCTAGATATATTTTTCAGACGCATGCGCTCGTTTTTAGATCCGAAAATTTATTGGGTGATGCGAAGGTGAAGTCTCATTGGCTATAGTTCCAACACAAATTGCTGATTGGCCATTTCGAATATTATTGACGTTCTGTCTAATGTCAACAGTGTCAACCACCATGGGCATTCGTCTTTCGTCATTGAGAAACAACAATAACAACATAGTATTTTTGTTTTTATATTCCTGGTGTGTATTAATTGTATTATAATAATTTAATTACAAAAAACGTACTTACTCGTACTGAGGCGTGTGGTACTATGGTGTAAGTGTTTCGGTGAAAATGGCCGCCACTGTCGTTGGATGCGAGATGTAAACAGAGATAGTCATTTGTCATATAAATGAAAAGGCCTATTTAAAATCCATTCTCTGTCTCTCTCCTACATATGAGTTCTTATAGAAAATGCCATTAATATGAATTTTCTGAATAATAAGTGCGATACACGATACACCCTTTATTTTTGGAGTTGAAAGCTCTCAAAATCCATAATTGAAAATGGTTTTAAAATGACATCGTTAGGGGTGGCCCAAGGAAAACACTTTCGTTTACATATTTTCATGTATTTTTGGAAATACAATAGATTTCCAGAAAGATAATAATGAAAATGATAATCCCCTCATGAAGTACACATAAATGGAAAATTATAGATAATAATTATTAATTCTGATATTGCAATGAATCATAGAAGGAGTGCCTGTGGTACAAAAGACTTAAATAAGGGCCTGCAGATTATTCCACTTTTCTTTCTTTATTTTCAGTTTCCCCTTGTACAGTTTTCGTGATTTCCTTCGTATTAATACGAAGGAAATGAATTCATTCTGAATTTGTTGAGTAATAGGTAGGTAACTTATATTCATCAGTATGATTAAGTTTGAAACTTTTATGTCCGTGTTCTCATATATTTGAGGCAACGGATATCAGCTATCACTGATGGATCTAATCTCCTTATTCCAGAGGTTGAATCGTATTGTAGTAGTGAATGGCTGGCTGAGAAGTTAAAAAAGTAGTCATGACTCAAGTTATAATCCTAAAAGTTCAATCTGTTGAGCTGATTTACAAATGCTAATATAGTCAGAAGGCATCAGAGATCACGATCACCATTGGATTCTATACAGATACCTGTTTTTACATTCACATGTCAAAAAATAAGACCAGAATCTCAAACTGGAATATTTTTTTTGGGAGACCTACTTTTGCCAAATCACCGACGATATGTCAATCTTCATTTGGGAGTGTATAAAAAGTGTCTAGTGAATGAAATTCTTATACATGAAGGATTAATTAAACTTTTCAATTCACTTTTTCTATTCAGATAAAGGAGATCCTGCAAACTGGAAATCCCCAGGAATCCGTGCCAAAGCTGTGTTTGACTTCATCGCCACCGCACCCAACGAGCTCAACATCCAGGCCAACGATCTAGTTCTGTTGGCCCCCACGTCCATTCAAGAAGAAATGAACCTGAAGAATTCGGGATGGGCGTTCGCCGTCTGCAAGAGCAAGTCAGGCCTGGTGCCCTTGAATTACCTAGTCATCAGCAAAAACAGGCCTATTTTGAGCAGTCAGAAGCCTGTGGCAGAAGCTGAAGAGCCGCCCGTCCCAAGAGTATTCCCCAAGACACACACAAAGAGGGTTAGTTTCGGGGAGAACCAGATTTTCGAAAATGTTGATCTGGAGGACTATTTGCCAAGGGAAGATTCATGTGATAAAGCAGAGAAGGAAGTGGGGAAATCAGAGACTGATATAACTGAAGTTAAAGCTGACATAGCTGAATAGGAAATCTGGAAATATGTTGTATTATTGAGGCCAAATTTTAAAGACATGCAAATGATTTTCAATTGGGCATTATTAAGGCTTGAATTAAAAGATTAATTTGCTACTTGAAAGTTTTAGAATTCTATTGTGTATGGAAGAAACTGAAGACAAATAGGTGTGTGTACCTGTGAATTGACTAGAAGACCTCTATATGACATGAATTTATGGAATATATGAATTACAGAGAAAATATCAAAACTAAGTATCATAATGAGATTCTCTAGTTTCTGTTACTTTTCTAGTATGACCTGATTTCAAAACATTTTCCATAAACTTATTAAGATATTATATAGAAACTTCTGAAATAGTTTACATCATAAAATGATTTTTTCCAGTTTCATTGACTTTTAAATCCTTTTGTATTGGTGATAAAGATAATATTAAATATTTATTAGTTCTTAGTGCAACAATGTTTTTTACACTGTTTCTAATTGGGAATTGTTTTCAATAAAGTGAATGATGAAAAAAACAATTTCTTCTTCCCTGAATTCAAACATGTAATGTGAATAGGTGTTGTAACAATTTTGTTATTCAGATGAACTATGAAATGAATTCTACAAATCTTTTATCACTAATTAAACTTAATGGCAAGTACAGGACCAAATTTCAATAGTTAGTTATAGAAATTATAACAAGAATTTTATTGACGGAAAAAAATATTTACAATGAAAGAAGAACAATTAAGAAGGAAATGAATTTATTTTAAGCACTATTAAAATCTAGAGCACAATGGGATTACATTTATACTGGAGCTTTGTGAACTAGGTTGAACCAGTGTCCACATTCGCACCTCTTGGGCTCTCCCTTGTGCAGCCACATCCAGGTAATACTAGTGGATTCTTCTTCACAGACACAACCTACCAGGCGAGCATCAAAAGCTGATGGGATCTCATTGGGAGCAGCCCTGGTGCCCGCGCCTCGCTTGATCACTTTGGCGTCGAAGGGATTATCATTTCCAGCTACTTTGGCAAGCAACTCGCGCTTCTCTAGACCAGTTGCATGCTCAAGGGGATCCGCCAAAGTTACTAGAACAAAAAGTGAGGTTAGGTTTCACAAGTGTTATTTTCAAGAGATTCACCACTATCTGCGTATTTTATTCGTTGCATGAGAGGAACGTATCGAGGAAAACTTGTATTGCTTCGATAATCATGGTTTCATGACCGTTTTCCCAAATTACGTAATGTCAAATTTGATGGATATTTTGGGAAGGGCAAACGTTCTTGAGAAGTAATATTATTTGATTTTTCTCACCTTTTGTTGAAGCGAATCTATAGCTGGTAGATAGAACATGTCTTCTCGCAGAAGAAGCTACAATTCTACCATACAGAGAAGCCATTCTGGCGTTTCACTTTTGGAGGAGAAAAATATGTGAGAACGATTTTTCTTGCTAAGTTAGATGTGGAATTCTAGAGAGGGCGCACACAGGCAAATTATTCAGATCTCTTCTTCTTCTTCTCCTTTTCGAAAACCTGTCGCATTTGTCAGACCAATTATTTAGCCGTCATTGGTCAGACATATGCAATGAACTGAATGTCGTAAACTTGATAAAACTGGCAGGGAACTAAACTGCAATCTTTCACAGCTGTAGATGACAAGAGCTCATGGAACTTAGTGAAGTCTGGAGAATTCAAAATAAATTAAAAAAGATTTCAGGATTATTGATGAAATCCAAGATAATACTACTAAGAATAAATCATGTAGCATAGATTAAAGATGTATAAAAACTGTAGCCATTGTAAAGGATCCTAATAAATGTGAGGTATTCATTTTTAAATTATTTTATTAAACAACTGTAAGGTCAATTTACAAATAAGGTTCTGGGAATTCAAAAGTGACTTCCCTACCAGTCAGCTTTTTGTAGACTGACGTAAATGTGTCCACCTAGAACAAAACAAAAAGTAAAAAATATGAACATGCACACATTATAATTCATCAAAAAACAAGAAAAATCTAATTTAATCTTCTCCAGTTCTATGAGAGCATCTGAGTGAAAGGAATGCTTGAACTCTTTTAGATAAGTTGAAATTAAATAATTAAATACAAGCTTTTTCTATGAACAGACCATTAGCTTACAGGTCTAGATTTCACATAGACTCAAGCCCATATTTATACATAGCTGAATATTTGGATAAAATTTTTGTGACCAAAACCTCACCTTATGTTCAATTGTTGTCTGTTGATTTTTGTCAAGGTGGACCTTAATCAGCTGAGAGCCATCTAACCTCACCCGGATCCTTTTACCAACAATTTCAGCTGGAAATACAAGGTCTTCCAAGATAGCATCATACACTGAAGTTAGAGTACGTGATCGTGGACGTTTCTGCTTGTTTGAGGCACGTGTTTTACGCGTAGGTTTGGGCAGAATTTTTCGTTCTCCTACAAAAACTACGTGTTTACCACTGAACTTCTTCTCAAGCTCACGTACCAGTCTGGTTTGAACTTTTTGGAACTGCTTCAGTTTTGGCATGGGCACGTAGATAATAACGGACTAGAAAGCCATTAAATTAGCATCAAGAATTAGGATGTACTATATCTGGACCTACCTTCTTGTTATTCAATTCAATTTCCCTAGCTTTGGTAATGTGCAATTCTCTAAGCTGGGCCTTCAAATCAGAATTCATTTCCAAATCAAGCAGAGCTTGGGCGACTTGTGTTTCGAAAGCATCGGGCTCGCCGCCTCCGGCTTTGATTATTTTCGATGACATCTGAAAATCAAAAACACATTGTAAACATCACAAAATATAACCTACAGTATGTAGTACTTCAAAATATCACAAGAGATTTTCACGAAGCTATTGAAATTTTCAACTATCTCGAGGTGAATTCGAAATTTCTTAAAACTTTGAACATTGAAAATTTAATAATTTAATGTACTTTGGAATAAAATATATCAACACATCACAAGCCGATGGAAAGTATCGAAAAGTAATCACAAATTATCCCGCACAAAAGTTGGTCATCGCTTCAAGATTTAGTTGGCAAATATAAAATTAATGTCAAGCAATTACACACTTTCTAATTAAAGTCGATCTGATGAATATGATACACCATAAATTGAAAAAATTCGTAAATAAATGGATCAAAACGTGTACCTTGTCAATCGAACATGAAAAGGAAGAAAAAAGAAAAAATAGTTTTTGACATTTGACTTTTTGACAGCGACTCTTCTTCCTTTCAATCACGACAACAGTGACAACACGACATTACCATTAGTAGTTAGTAACTTTTAGTTCACCAGTATAATGACGAAAAATCATCTTCATCAAGTAGAATGGTATCATCTTTGTTAAAATTGTTGATATTATTCTAGTTTCATTGGAGAGTAGTTATTATTCCAAAGTACAAACGATTTTAGTTCAAAAAATAATAGAGATAATGAGATGAAATGTAAGAAGAATAAGAACTTGAGAAGTGATGTCAATTATTTGACAGTTCTGACACATGTAACACTTGCAATTTGCAATTATTCTGTTTTCTCTGGTTTCTGGATATTTTTTTTATTACATGAGATTTGTTTTCCCAAGTAAAAGAAATGCCCAATTGTAGCGAGAATTATGAAAGTGAAATATCAGATGGAAAAAATATTAGGAGTATCACTTGTAAATTCTGTAATTCAGTTATTCTCACACCAACATCAGCATCTTTCACATCTTTTGAGGTTAGTTATTGCCTCACTGTTTTTGCTTTTTGTATTGAAATATCCGCAAAATAATTTTTTATCAGTTTATTTTTTAGTTCCAATTACCTCTTATGAGACAGTCTAAAACTAATGAGCAAAATCCAGAATCAGAAGCAGTATCTCTCTTCTGGTCAGTTGGTGACATGTTCACTTTCCAAAATGTTGGATTTTCTAACACAGTGGGCAACAACAAATACCTGACTTGTGCAGACTGTGAAGCTGGTCCTATAGGATATCATGACATACCTAGCAAAATCAGTTATGTTGCTCTAACTAGAGTTCTTCATTGTTGATTTTTGCTAGCAATTTGAAGTCAGTGGTTTGGGATTATGTGATAATGGATATATTTTAGATTAAGCATTTGAATTCTTTTACTGCCAAAATATAGATTTTCAATGCCTAGTTCAAAGAGGTTCTGAAATGTCAACTTGCTTTTCATTGCTAATTTTTTTCTATGCAATCATTGGAAATCATAAGTAAAACATAAAACACACCAAGATTTCTGTTATTTTATGCATTTTGGAATAATGATTGAAATGTACTTATCTTTGATTTAAAATTATGCTTTCCACAAGTATGTTCTTATAAGAACAAGCAAGTCACCTGTTATTGAGACAATATTTCATAACATTTGTAATACTAAAACTAAAGCACATTTCTATAGTATTGTTGCATAATCTTCTTGCACATAACAAATGAGACGATATTTCAAATAAGTCAATGATTTATATGGTTTGTATGGTATAGATTATCTTCTGTAGTCTATGGTATGGTTCTAATCAACCATTAAGTAATGAAACATGATCTATGATAGACATTAACCTGAATAAGTGGCTCCCAAAGTTATACATTTTTTTAAATGAAAAGAAATATGTTTTTTACACATTTATTTACATAAAACATAAATAAATCATACAAAATATTGTAGATTAAAGAAAATAATTTAATTAAATTGAGTCAAGTGTAGATTGGCAGTTTATAAAATAGAGATAAAGTATACCAGTGTATAATTTAAACTTGAAACTATTTTTTTTTCCATATAGTTGAGTAAACACTTGTAAATCAGTTATGTTTCTATGGTGGCACAATTATCATAATATAAGCATTAAGAACATGGAGTTTATTACAAATCAAATTCCTATCTTAGTTTCTATACATTTATACAAAAAGGATAATATGAAACAATATTCCTGCTATTATTTTCTCACAAAGAGTGACAATAACAAAAGGTTGGTATTACAATATAATGCTTAACAAGATTATTTCATAATTATCTATACATATCAGAATCATTTATTTTATATAGTAACATATTTTTGAATAAAAATGAGAAAAAGAAACAAACTCAAAGTCGGTTGACCACAGAATTTAATATAAAACACTCATGTGTGTGACTAGTTTCGGCTCCATGGCCATCTTCAGACACAACAGTAAGGAAGAAGTACATGGAAAATACAAGGATCTCAAATCTAAGACAATATATCAGCTGAGAAAATAGATATCTTTTTTTGAAGTAATTACTAAATAACTGGAACTTTTTTAAAACAGGTCATATATAGAATAATCAGTCCGGTTTGAGACTAAATGACTGAAACAATTGAAAAGCCAAAAGATCTTAACTAGGAGTAAGTTCAACATCGGTGAGTGAATTGAACGAGAATTAATAAAAATCTACTCAAAGAGCTCCATCTCCATTCCAGGCAAGCTATCAAAAGAAAATACATAATAGTGAGGCATAATTATAAATGTGGATTTGACTTATTTGGAACAAGTACTCGTTCATATTTGGTTTTCATTCTGACTTCAAAATTGTCAACACTATCATGTCAAAGTCAAATGAACATTCATAATTATGCTTCTCAATGTCTTTCCTTTTGATTGCTTGCCATTAATGGAGATGAAGCTGTTTGAGTAGGTTTTTATTAATTCTCGTTTAATTCACTTACCGATGTTGAACTTACTCCTAGTAAAGTTCTTTTGGCTTTTCAGTCGTATCAAAGTCATTCAGTCTCAAACCGGGCTGATTCTTCTATATACGACATGTTTGAAAAAAAAAATTTAGTTATTACTTCAAAAAAATCTATGTACTTTCTAGGCTATAACATATTGTCTTAGATTTAATGTCTTTGTGATTTCCAGGTATTTCTTCTTTACCATTGTGTCTGAAGATAACCATATGGTGCCGAAAAAACTAGTCACACACATGAGTGTTTTATGAGGTTTTATATTATATTTTGTGGTCGACCGACTTTGAGTTTGTTTCCCTTCCATATTTGGAAAAATACTAGACCACTTCGAGAATGGATGGCTTCCATGACATATTTTTGAATCTTCATTGATCTGGTACATCCAATTTTAGTTCTATGATAATTTTACCAAATTTTAAAATTGTTGTGTTGAATTTTTTGTTCTCATCGGTATAAACATTTTTTACTTTATTTATTTCAATAAAATAAAAATATTAATTCGAATTTTTATGTATATTGAATAAAGTAATATAAAAGGTTCAAAAATATTTTCACAACAGCAACTCAAAGGGATCCTTGCAGAAACAAATAAATAAATTTGAGAAAATGGACTTGAGAAGTAATATTTGCGAGAATATGCAAAGAATAGGGTATATTCACAAGAGTTCTTCCAATCTATGCCTGAAGAATAGGGTTTGATAATAAACTATTTGTTTATTTATTTTAATCTGTTGTTGAAGGTAAAAAATCTTTGTATGTAGTGGTCATTCGGACGTTGGCCATTTTTGGAAATATTCCAAAATGCATCACAAATCACAAACTATTAAAAGGCCTCACTCGCTTTCAAAAAAATAGTCTTCACTTCTTATAAACCTGCCCTCTGCTCTGACTCTTCAACCAGACATAAGCGCTGAACAGACAGCTGGCAGTGAGCAGCGATATCAACACCGACGCAGAGAACACGAAGCTCTGCGTGGACATGCAAACGCCGTCGTCAGCCGCCGAGGGCCCGCTCAGGCGCAGGTCTTCGGGCAACACCACCCTCAGATGCTTGCCCATCATCACTCCGTCGCCCAGAGTGCCGCCCAGGGTGTCGTTGGAAGGGAGGTCTCTCTTGCGCCGCCTGCCCGGCTCGAGTGGCTGGTCGGGACTGGGACACATCTCGCAGTCCGTTTTGCAGAGCTCGATGTTGCACTCCATCATGATGTCCATCACGTCGGGGAACTTGAAGGCGTTGAAATAGGCGTAGGCTATTATGGAAGCTCCTGGAACAACATGGTCGTCAGGAATACTCGGACAGCCCGAGATATTATCGCAACTCAGATGGGCCTTCACCACGTGTCGCAACTCAGACATCGCTTTAACTTCGATGAATCAATTTAAGAGTACTCGCTTGGCCATTTCGCAAGAGGATTTTCAGTTCCCAACCACATTCATCCCCAAAAACAATTTATTCAATCACGAAAACGTAAAAATGTGCCAAAAGGGCGAAACAGGAAAGAACAAACATGACACAAGTGAACAACAGAAACAGGATGATGGTTATTCTTGGGACTTACATTATGTTATGGACAGCAGCACCAAAGTCGAGGAGATTTCACACCCCCAATGTGGCATAGTGCCACTTTGGAAGTCAGCAATCAATGAATGAATGTTAGGTACTGATTTTAATATAATAATTGGTAGTGACGAATCGAATATAACGATTGAAATAATAATGCCCATGCCGGCCATGCCTTATCGGTTCGGGTTCTATTTATATTTGAAATCGATGCTAGATTCGCAATTTTCCGCTATGGGAATGGCCGTTACCTTTCGATATTGCTTACCATAGGTATTATCGCGCGGTAAGCGGTTTTTTCTGCAAATATTATTAAAGGAACTGACGTCTATGAACTCCGCTGACTTGATCGAAACTACAAATGTACTGGATGTTTTAATTTGGAAAAGTTGGTTTATGATGAAGGATCTTGAATTGAACGAGAGTTTGAGTGATGTTAATTCATAGGCATTTGTACTTCTTGACAATATTCCATGAATATTCATAGAAAATTCCTTTTGGAAATATAGTCTTAATAAAAGTAGTAATATGCTCAGCTTAATATATAAAAGATATTGTTGAACTGGCTTAAAACTCCTTAATTAATGTTAAACATTATAAAATAAATGATTTCTTGGATGTTTGTTCGATTGAGGACCATAAAGTTTAAATACAAAAATCTCGCTTCGCACATAATATATATGGTGTCGTGGTAACGTAGGAAAATGAAGAAAATTTTATCAATGCGCGAACCTTGTCATTTTTTGATAGTTGAAGAAGAATAGTTATTTTTGTATCTAGAGCGCGAAATGCTACTTTGGTGATCGAGATCTGATTTTTTTAACGAGGCGTAGCCGAGTTCAAAAAATAGTCGAGATGACCAAAGTATTTCGCGCTCGAGTTGCAAACAATATTTTTTCTAAAAACGTCAAAACATTTAGTTCTAGAGTAAAAATATGCTTAGCTTGATATAAAAAATAGTGTTGAACTGGCTTTGAAGGCGTCCCCCTATCCTCCCTAGGTACGCACGATGTTCCACGAACATAATAGGAATTTCCTTTCGTGCGCTTCAAGAGATAAAACAGAGTTATTGTTGAACATTCAGAAATAAATGATTTCATGGATGTTTGCACGATTGAGGACCATAAAGTTGAAATATACATATCTCATGAATTTTACATAACAATGCGCGAAGTACCTACTTACTGTTTTACTTCGCGCATTGTTATTTGCAAGGTATCATGGTAACGTAGGGAACTAAAAAAAAGTGTCACTTCGCAGTTTGTTATCAATGCGCGAACCTTGTCATTTTTTGACGTTTGTAGAAAATAGTTATTTTTGTATCTAGAGCGCGAAATGCTACTTTGGTGATCGAGATCTGATTTTTTTAACGAGGCCTAGCCGAGTTGAAAAAATAGTCGAGATGACCAAAGTATTTCGCGCTCGAGTTGCAAACAAAATTTTTTCTACAAACGTCAAAAAATATAGTTCTAGAGTAAAAATATGCTTAACTTTATAAAAAATAGTGTTGGACTGGCTTGAAAGGTCTCCCCCTATCCTCCCTAGGAACGCACGATGTTCCACGAACATAATAGGAATTTCCTTTCATGCGCTCCAAGAAAAAAAACAAAGTTATTGTTGAACATTCAGAAATAAATGATTTTGTGGATGTCTGCTCGATTGAGGACCATAAAGTTGAAATATAAATATCTCATGAATTTTACATAACAATGCGCGAAGTAGGTACTTCGCGCACTGTTTTACTTCGCGCATTGTTTTGTGCCAAGAATCATGATAACGTAGGAAACTGAAAAAAGTGTCACTTCGCAATTTGTTATCAATGCGCGAACCTTGTCATTTTTTGACGTTTGTAGAAAATAGTTATTTTTGTATCTAGAGCGCGAAATGCTACTTTGGTGATCGAGATCTATTTTTTTTAACGAGGCGTAGCCGAGTTAAAAAAATAGTCGAGATGACCAAAGTATTTCGCGCTCGAGTTGCAAACAACATTTTTTCTACAAACGTCAAAAAATATAGATCTAAAGTAAAAATATGCTTAGCTTAATATGAAAAATAGTGTTGAACCGGCTTAAAAAGCCTCCCCCTATCCTCCCTAGGTACGCACGATGTTCCACGAACATAATAGGAATTTCCTTTCGTGCGCTCCAAGAGATAAAACACAAAGTTATGGTTGAACATTCAGAAATGAATGATTTCGTGGATGTTTGCTCGATTAAGGACCATTAAGTTGGAATAAAAATATCTCATATATTTTACATAACAATGCGCGAAGTAGGTACTTCGCGCACTGTTTTACTTCGCGCATTGTTATGTGCAAGGTATCATGGTAACGTAGGAAACTGAAAAAAAGTGCCACTTCGCAATTTGTTATCAATGCGCGAACCTTGTCATTTTTTGACGTTCGTAGAAAAAAAATATTTGTGACTTTCAGGGCGTCCACGTTTTTTTCTGTAAGGGTTGCACTGAACCACGATAAGTATTGCTATTATAAAAATGGAGTATATATAAGCATAATTGAATAATGATAAAATAGAAAGTTAATCAAAATATACTTATCGCTTACCCGAATTTCCAGTATTTCTTGTTTTCTGGAATGCCCCGAACAGCTTCGGCTTGAGCACGCATCCATTGTCGTCGGTGAGGGGCACGACGTTTTCTCCCGTTGAGTCCACCGCTTTACAGTCCTTCACCTGAAAGTAAGGTTACGAAAATGTTACTAGATATTATATACAGAGAAGTGCACAAAAAACGGCCAGGATTGTAACTTTTGAATTATTCTAGATAGGGTTTTGAAAATTGGTTGGTAGCAAGTATACCAAATTGCTCATTAATTGATGAAACCATTTTTCTTTTATCACTTCCAGTTTCAGCGGAAACGACACCAACTTTTGCATTTTGAATCGGCCACCACCCTGTATTGTATTCCATAATCGATAAGGGATTATTATGATGACGAATTCAACGATACCGGGTTATTTCGAACGATTACGCAGATATTCGCATTCGAAGTTTCCATATGCTCAATATGAGTGTGTGTAACACAATAGTTCCAGATTTACGTCAATATCTTAATTTCAGGAGAAGATACAATAAGTGTTTCAAGAAAGTATGGAATTTTTAAATTTTTACTAACAATAATTCAGAACCAATAGAGCATCTCTGGGATGAACTCCATTCGTCTTCGTACGGCCTTGTCAGAGACTCTTCAATAGCTATACGATTCGCCCTTCAATGAAAATTCAGGCAATTCTTCATGACTACTTGAGGAATTTGATCATCTCGATGCCACGGAGGTTGAATATGCTGTAATTCAAACTCGAGGAGGGCATACTCGTTATAGATTGAAGAGGGTGACCAATTTTTTTGTAGGCCGGTTTTTTGTCGGTGAGTGTATAACAAGCAGATACCTACCTGGATGTCGAAGCCTGGATCGCCGCTGATGGACACCACCAGCGTCATCGGCTCCCCGATTTTGACCAATCCGGAGGCCGGCTGGCCTTGGGGCCCGCGGCCCAACAGGATGTCCAGTCTGGCCGTGGCGGTGTCCCCGCTGAAGGTGACGATCTCCTGCGTCAGCATGCCCACCATCAGGCCCACGCTGAGGTGGTCCTGAAAGAGGGAGGTTATAGGTTAGTCGGTTTAGTAGCTATACTTGAGGTAGGGGGTTTTTCAGTCGATATAAATTCCTACTTTTATCTCCTAATTCCGACTAGTATTAAGAAAATTCGACTTCCAACTCTGGCCTTTTATCTCAAAATTTGGACTTTTATCTCAAAATTTGGAATTTTATCTCAAAATTTGGACTTACATCTCAAACTTTGGACTTTTATTTCAAGATTCAGACTTTTATATCAAAATTTGGACTTTCATTTCAAAATATGGACTTTTATCTCAAAATTCGGACTTTTATCTAAAAATTTGGACTTTCATCTCGAAATATCAATTTCTATTGGAAATTTCCGACAGTATTTGTCTCCAAATTCCAACTTTCATGACAAAATTTCGACCATTATCTCGAAATTTCGACTATGATTTCGGAATTTCAACTTTATTCTCAAAATTTTAACTTTCCCCTCGAAATTTCATTTTTCTCATGCGAAATCACGACTTTTATCTCAAAATTTGGACTTTCATCTCAAAATTTGGACTTACATCTCAAACTGGACTTTTATTTCAAGATTCAGACTTTTATATCAAAATTTGGACTTTCATTTCAAAATATGGACTTTTATCTCAAAATTCGGACTTTTATCTAAAAATTTTGACTTTCATCTCGAAATATCAATTTCTATTGAAAATTTTCGACAGTATTTGTCTCCAAATTCCAACATTTATCTCAAAATTTGGACTTTTATCTCAAAATTTTGCCCTTGATCTGGAAAATAAGTATGACTTTCATTTCGAAATTCCTAATTTCATGCGAAGTCACGACTTTTACCTCAAAATTTGGACTTTTATCTCAAAATTTGGACTTTTAGATCAAAATTTCGACTTTTACCCCAATATATCAAGTTCTATTAAAAATTATTAATCTCCAAATTTCAACTTTCCTATCAAAATTTACACTGTTATCTCGGAATTCAAACTTTTATCAAAAAATTTCGGCCATTATCTCAAAATTTAGACTAGGTATGATTTCGAAATGTTGACTCTCTTCTCAAAATTTCAACTTTCAACTCCAAATTTCAACTTCTATTTCGAAATGTTGATTAAAAGTGATCCAGAAATTTCGACTATTCACGAAATTCGACTTCCAACTCGAAATTTCTACTTTCCTGTCGAAATTTTGACCTTGATCTCGAAAATAGGTATGATTTCAGTAAGAAATTTCAACTTTTATGCGAAATCACTTTTATCTCAAAATTTGAACTTTTATATCAAAATATATCATTTCTAATTGAAAATATTCGACATTATTCATCTCAGAATTTCAACTTTTATCTCGAAATTTACGCTATTATCGCGAAATTGCTTTCGATATTTTGACTATATATCATTCCAAAATTTCGACTATTATCTCGAAAATATTTCACCGTTTATCTAGAAATTTCTGCTTTCATCTCTAAATTTTTTCCACATTTATCTGAAATTTTCGACACTTTTCTCGAATTTTAAACGGTTATGTTATCAACTAGAAATTTTCAATTTCAAAATATCGATTTGTATCGAAAATTTTCGACATTCATATCAAAATTTCGACTTATCTCGAAATTTACACTTATTGCGAATTTCCAACTTTTATGTCGAAGTTACGGAATACTTATCCAATCTGACAAATGTTCATCCTCTTGCAATGCAACTTTTATGTCGAAGTATTGACTTTTATTCAAAATGTCTACTTTCACCTCGAAATTTCAGATTTTATTTCGAAATTTTGACTACATTATTCCGAAATTTCGACAATTGAACGAGATTTCAACTTTTATCTAAACAAAATTTACGATCATCTCGAGAGAGAGAGAGAGAGAACATCTTTATTAAGGATATACCCCAAAAGGCCATTGACCGAAGTCTTTCAGCCCAATCATCTCGAAATTACAACATTTATCTAAAAAAAAATTCACATTCATCTCGAAATTCCAACGCTGTTTTCTCGAATTTCAAAGTCTTATCTCGAAATTTCGACTTATCTCGAATTTTCGAAACACTAATCCTATCTTGACGAATATTTAACCTCCTGCCTTATATACAGTGTGTCTCTATGATCAGAAGCACCACCCTTTATATCTTCACGATGATATTGTTACGAGATCTCCTTTTGCGGACTAGACTCGCACCGCTTTCCTCGGAAGGCGTGCGGTTCGCATCACTTTAGTGGATGTTTACGTGAAAGATGAAAAATGGTTGTCAAAGGATCTATCGCAATATTCGCAATGTCTTGAAAATGCTAGAACAATCTTGGGTCAGGTCGATATAAATTGCTGAAGGTAAACCGATATGGGATTAGTATATTAGTAAAAAAACCATAACGAATAAATAAATGAGTTGAACATGTTCTTCAACTCATATTAGAAAAGAGAAGTGATTATTGTGAATCTGTTGAGTGAAAAACCGAAGCTGAACATTACCGTAACAATACCATATACATGGCATTTATTATTATTAGGAATTATATATAGTGTATATACAATGAAGTAAAATAAATACATAACGCTCAAAGTCATATCCACAGAATGGTAAATTTTGGGAGAAAAACAACTATACTTTCCTGGCTGATGCCACGCAGAACATTGAATTACATCCTCCCGAAATGTATTCATCGACTCGTATAAACGAATACTGATTGCCTATTGATTTCGTTAGCCAGGCCACGCTAGACACCTACAGACTGGGTTCGAGTTCTTTGACTCTCATCAGTGCAAGGCAGTCTCCAGCCAGCAGTCCTAAGACCGTCGACTAAGCGTAGCCTAACCAAACAAAAATCAAGTCGGCATTATATATTCCCCCAGAAGCGTCATTCATATAGGTAGACAATATGAAAGCAACGCCATCTGAGGAGAAATTTAGGAAAGAAACTCTCCAAAACTGAAATTCCCATACGGGAGTGTCTGGTTGCCCGACTGGCGTGATTTCAACTACGTAGTTGACAATGAAGTAACTTACCTTGAGGTTACCTTCCCATAAACACCTGACAGACCGGACAGTATCCCAAATTTCTTGGATACCAAGCTCATTTTGGATGACTAGAACGTTTTCTAAGTAGCTTTTACCTTGACTATCGAAAGCATTGATGAATTCCGTACCTATAAATAAAAAATTATATACAGGGTGTTTGAAAAAGACTTGGCAATATTCAAGGGGATGATTCCTCAGATCATTTCATGAAAAAAAGTTCCCAGATCCGGAAATGCATTGGTACTAAGATACAGGGCATCAAAGTTTTTTTAATAAACGAAGCAAGATTTAAGAAAAATCCAAGAGACAAAAAAGTTGAAGTTTTAGTCGTTCTATTTCAGGGAATGGTCGAAATTAAATCAACGTTGGTGGCATACACTTTTATCAATAAATTTTATAAAATTTCCTCTCCCATAACGTCACTGTTAATTTTAATATTGTTATGGGCAAATCCACCTCTCATCACTAGAAACAACGCTGCCAAATTTCAAATAAATCGGTGAG
This sequence comes from Phaedon cochleariae, assembly GCA_918026855.4. Lineage (NCBI taxonomy): Eukaryota > Metazoa > Arthropoda > Insecta > Coleoptera > Chrysomelidae > Phaedon > Phaedon cochleariae. The sequence goes on along the minus strand of OU896707.1, from coordinate 77,446,188 downwards.
AAGACATTTGAATTAATCTTAGAGAACATCATTAAAAAAAACGTCAACAACCTGTATCTTGGAAACAATGCATTTCCGGACCTACATTTATGGGAATGATCTGAGGAATCACACCCTTGAATATTGCCGCGTCTTTTTCAAACACTCTATATATGGCTTATAGCTTATACAGAGTAAAGAGGATGCAAAAATTGCACATAAAGCTTTTTTTAACATAAATGTTATATCTTACCACACATGTTGAGATTCACAGTGAACGTGTATTTCGTTTGTCCTGAATTCTCTTTCACGTATCGACACTCAGGCATGCTGTAGTATCCTTTGGAGTAGATCAATCCATTGAACACCCTGTTGAATTCGATGTTGATGGTCATCATGTCCTTGGCACACGCGACATCTATGGCGTGAATGTGCGGCGGATGTTTCAAGTCTTCATCCGTTGGCACACCTGCAAAATAAACGGTTTTTTTCTGTGACGGAAAAAAGTTGAGCATTTCATCTCTGTTGGCAGGTTATAAAATGTCACTTTTCATAAATTGCTTTTTTCCCGTGGGAAAAAAGTGAGTACTTTTTTCCCTTGTTTAATAAATAACTATTGATCATTTTTCTTTGATGGACATTTAGCCATGGCAAAACTTTTCTATCCAATGATCGGGCACTTAATATTGTCACAGGACAGCAGAAATCATGTGTTCTGATCACAGAGAACTCATTGAAGTAAAATAAAAGATACTCTCAATTACGGTACCTATTCAGTGAATTTTACAGAATTTGGAAACCAGTATAGCTGAAATTTTATGACAGTTCATCGTATTTTTCATATTATCTCGACGCATTTATGTTCATACCTTCAGATCCACCTTCGCTGGGTCGCTCGGTAGGCTCCTCAGGCTTCCCACTCGTCCCTACCTCTGGTTGTTGAGTACTAATACCAGGCCCACTCGTCGACAACTCTCCCGATGAACCGGGGTACCCAGTGGGCGGTCTCGTAGGGAAACCAGGCGTGACCGTTTGGGGTGGGGCAGTCGGGTAGCCGGTCGATAAACCAGGAGGCGGGGCAGTCGGGTAGCCGGTCGATAAACCAGGAGGCGGGGCCGTAGAAAAACCGGGCGTGACACCTGAAGGCGGCGCTGTTGGGTAGCCAGGCGTGACTTCTGGGGGCGTGGCAGTAGAATAGCCAGGGGTGTAACTTGGCGGCGGAGCAGTAGGGAATCCTGGGTACTCAGGACTTGGCGTGGGGTAGCCAGGCTGCTCAGGGGTTACACCTAGAAGAGAATTATTGCAAAGGTTCCTAGCGAGATTTATAGAGTGATTAGTACCTGGTGGAGGTTGTGTAGGGAATCCAGGCTGCTCCGACGTCACCGGTGGGCCTTCTGGCCTTCCTGTAGGATAGCCCGTTGTGACTTGTGGGGGCAAGTAAGGTCCTTCGGTGGGTCCCAGAGGCCTTTCTGTTTCAACAGGGGGCTGAGTTGGATAGCCTGTGAATTCTTGGCGTTCGGTGGAGACAGGTGGAAACGGAGGGTAAACAGGTCTATCGGTTGGATATCCCGAGGAGGGTTGAGTTGGGAAAGAAGATGGGTACCCGGTGGCAGACGGGGGTTGAGTAGGATAGGAAGTAGTGCTGGATACTGAAAAACAGGTTTTAACCTCAAAACAAGAATCTTTATTATCGTTTCAACTTACCAACGGGTCCAGAAGTGGGATAGGCCTCAGGGGCGGGGCTACTAGGCCCTTCGGCCGGCCCAGTGGGCGACGGGTAACCCTCCCCCGTGATTCCCCCTGTGATGGGGTTCGTGTAGATGGGAAAGGGTGGTTGGGGGGTGATGCCGGCGGGAGGGTATCCACCGTCGACGAAGTTACCTTCTTCGTCTGTCCCGCCTCCCGAAGGCCTGGGCTCGAATGGGCGTGGTTTTTGAGTGTAGGAGGGTGGAAGGTATTCCCTGAGGTTGTTTTGGCGAGCTGAAATGGAATGAAGATGGTGGATCGATACTTGGTGGGATTATGGAGCGAGTAGTAAACATACAAAGCAGTTTGAGAAAGCTACCGGCACCGTGGTTATTTGTTATGTGAGCGAATGTAAACGTGTTGAGTGTTGGGTGGGATCTATACATACAGCCAACTCACCACTATATACATCTTCAATTATTGCTATATTTCTTGTGTACCAATTCTTTGTCAATATTGTAATTGTATATACAGTGTGCCCAAGATAAGGATGAACAGCGCATATGGGGATATCAGTAACCATGGGCGCCCGCAGGAATTTTTCTCAAGGGGGGCGAGGATTGGATTATCTGGAGGTGTAGATAATATTGTAAAATGCACCACAGGTGACTTATTTTGTTCGTTCTAGGTAAAATGCCTTCAAATTGGAAATCATACATCCACCAGGGTGAGACCAAGTGCTTATATTATGACCCATTTCATGTTAGGTATGAATGAGGAATGAGTCTTCAAGTGTCCCTAGAAGGATTTCACAATAACCTTGATTGATCAGTTTGGGCACTGAACAGCTCTGAAGTTACAATTTTCGAATCATTACTAATTTGAAACGGCCCATGAGAATTCACTCACATAATATATGATACGTTGGTACTTTATTTGGCAAAAATCCATATATCATGATTGTAGTGTTCAGATGTTGTGGATTACACAGGAACGTTCAATACAATTAACAGATATTTCATTATATTTTTTCAGAATGTTCACTATATTCGCAAATACAATGCAAAAAACTGAAATGTACCTACTGGCAGCTATTTTTGTAGTTTTTTTTGTAGCGACTACGTCAGAGCTATCAAGTTGTTTTAACCTGAGGAATGGTAGATTTTTGTGAAGACCTTTCGAGGACTAACTGTGTAAAACAAAAGAAGACAATTCATTAATATTGAAATCATATTTCATCGACCATCATTATATTTTCTTTGCATAAACACAGAAAACTTTGGCTCAAATTATTGGAATAATGACAAATTATGAATGAGGAATACATAAATGATTATAGTAAATATTGAGGGTGTGCATTATCAGTACCTTGATGCTGGTAGTACAGGCTGGTAGCTATGGTAACATATATTGCCTTTGTAAGCAATAAGAATTCATTAAAAATTCTACAAATACGAAGTATTCATATGTTGAAAAGGGTAGTATAAGTGCGCTGGATTCTTAGGGCGGAAGGGCAGGGGGGCGGGGGAGAAACACGCCCTTCACTGGCCCCTCTCTGCGGGCACTAATTTCATTGTCAGTAACCGTTTCTTTGAACCGAAACGTTGTACCTACCCTTGATTAACCAAATCATCAAATTTGGTAGGTGTGTGTAGGTAATATTTGGAGATTGATGTATTTGACTGTGCTAGTGCATGGGTGGTTTTCTGTTTTCTAATATATACATGTAGATAAAGCGTGCTTGTATAAAAATGTGCACAGAATTCAAATAAATTTACCCCTTTTAAGGAACGGTCTGGGTCTAATCCCATTCGATGAAGGGTAGTATTCGCTGAAGCTTCCTTCTAAGACTGAAATGAAACATCAGTAACAGTAGAACATCGTTTTTTTGATGTAGAGTATATAGTGCTGGATATACAGGGTGGTCCATAAGAAATTGTACATAGAGGAGTATGTGGTATGTGTGTGTTACGCTTTTGGCTTCAAAACATTACGATTTGAGCTAAAATATTGGTAGTAGGAGAGAAACATAGGTGGGTGCCAAAGTTAACATTTTTGGAGTTCTTTTTTGTCATAACTTCGACGATTTTGAATAATGATATGTACATACATAAAAAAATTATAATTTGAATTCTACTTCAATGTAGTTTCTGCCACAAAAGCCACTTGTAGCATTCAAGCACACTTCACTTATTGTTCGTTGTTCAGCTATAGGTTAGCGCCATTTTCATTAAAAAAATGTTGAAGACACATCCTTTCAGCAAAAATAAGTTATACCTGTCATTACTTGTCTAGTTATTGATCTCAAAACTTATTATCCCATTTTAGGAGTAGGCATCTACGCTTTTACAGCTGGACGTCAAGGGTGATTCTGGAAGCTGAACATCATTTTTTTATTCCTTAATTTTATTTCTGTGATATTTTTTATTTGTTATATATTTTTTCTTGAAGTTGTTCAAATCATTCCTATATTGATATCCGCCTACTACCTCAGTATTGTTAATAAGCTTTGAAAACATTATTGGCGTAGACGCCTACTGGATGTGCAAAAAAACAACGGTCTTGCCCCGTTGCACACCCCTGGTGATAATTTATCAACTGTAATAGGTCCAAAAATGGATAAAACCTCGGATAAAACACCAATCTCGGAAAGGAATTATTTATTTTGATTTATTGACCCAAAAAATATGACCTCGCAGTTTTGTACAACATCACTGGAACACCCTGTAGATGAAAGTGCATTATATACGTATAGGAATCTGTACGGTTACCTTCTGAATTCAGTGAATTCTTGGATTTGAAAGGCCTTGGTCTCTTTGTACTAGGAGTGATGAGGTTACGTCTATCAACTGAAATTAATGAAGTTTCCCAAATACAGCTAGAATGCGTCACATGAAGTAAAACTTGAACGACTAACTTTTACCGTAGATAACATTCAATACATGGTAACTTTTGAAACAAAAATTTGTTCCTAGATACTAGATAGGCAACACTTCTCAAATATCCGTGGCAGTCAACTGTTGAGTATAGTGTTCCTTGAAGGGGTATATAATCGATGAATCAAAACCTTTTTTTTTAACACAAAACAGCTTCTTTTTTCAATCAGTCTCGAAAACTTGTTTCACCATTGAGCCACATAGTGTATTTTGTTTGATATAATGAGAAAATAACTTAATAGTTATTTATGTAATAAGGATCATAAAGACGATCATTATGGTACAAGTCGTGAATGTTATCGGGCGAGGCGTAGCCGAGTCCGATAACACGGCGTGTGCCATAATGATTGTTTATGATTCGTATTACATACAAAATTTTATCTGATGGCATTTATATCAATACATTTTCGAAAAAATAAAAACTGCATTTTCGACATGTCACAATGACAACTATTTTTAAAGGAGTAAGTATTGTGTAGTTTCAAATATTAGTAGGTGAGTGAGCTGTGCTTTGCCATTATATTAATATTACAAATTGTAGTAATTGTTCTTTTACCATTTATAATAAATAGTTTTGTACATAGTTATGCATTTTGAATAAACTTTTTTGATCAAACCATTACATGTTTTCCTTATAGAATTTCATTATGGTACTTAGTACCATAATGAGCTTCCTTATGTCATCAAAATTGAGTGACATAACGTTGTCATTATGACATGCCATCATTGCCATTCAGATAAAAACCTTTATAATTAATAAGGTAATAACCTATCTCTTCGTTCTTTACTCTATAACGAAGTTGTAAAGTGTATACCTACTTATGTGCAACGTGTGCAACTATTTTCCACATGAATTTTACTTTCATATGTGCATTAAAGATGTTAAGAACTTATTGCGTCAATTTCTGGAAAACAATATGCAATATTCAATTTCCACCAAGTATCTATACATTGAATTGCAAAAACATTCACTGACTATGTGGCTCATCCATTATTGAACAAATTTATTGTTGATGCTGGTAAAAATTAACGATCTATTACCTACTATTCTCAACTTATGTACTGTCATCCACTGTTTTATGTGGTTTTGCATTATCATGTCCTCGTTTCTATAATCAATAACAATAATAACATTGATATTGATAATAATACTATGTCCATGATAAAAAATCTATTAGCATGAAGCATGATAATTTTCATAAATCTAAAGTGAGGTATTTACCAGTAAGAGTATTAAATTAATTATAAATCATGAATAGGATGATAATTATAAAAGCCCTAATAATACGTATTTCGGCAACTAAGTCAAATGAGGTCAATACTCTACTGTGTTTTTTTACTTATTTGAGAAGTTTCAAATTATCTGAAGTGATTCATAAAACATATTGCTCACTTCAGTGGCGTTGCTATGGACGGGCAGTTCGGTGCGGTGCACCGGGGCCCCGGGACATTGGGGCCCCGGAGGGGCCCCTATATCCCAATCTGCATTAGCAGGTATAATGCAAGAAAGTATTGGTGTGCAAATTAATTCATGAACCCTGTAACTTTTTTAATCCTTGTCAGATTTTTGTGAAATTTCGATCAAATCGTAGATTAATGTTCCGGAATGTTAGTCTAAATATTAGTTTCTGTGAAAAACTGATGACTCGATCATTATATAGGGAAATACCAAAGTTACTATTTCACCCTTTACTTCTTAACGCCATGTGGCAAAATTGTGGCATTTTTCAATTATTTTCAACAATAATCAGATCCTACATCAACTTATTGATTAACAACTTGAGGAATCAATATTACTAATTTCTACCTCATTTTTATAGCACTTACTTACCTAAAAACACCTTAAATACAAAAAACAAACAAAAAGCAGACCTGTAGTCAATAACCAGTATGCTCTCCTCGAGTTTGAATTACAGCATTTAACCGCCCTGTCATCGAGTTGATCAAATTTCTCAAGTGGACTTGGAGAATAACTAAAATTCTTCAATTGTAGCTCTTGAAGAGTCTCTGACAAGGCCGGACGAATGCGAATGAGCCTCTGAAGTTCATCCCTAAGATACTCTAGAGGTTTTGAATTATTGTTGACAAAAATTAAATAATTCCATACTTTCTTCGAACACTTGTATATTCTCTTCAAAAGGAGATATTGACGTGAATCTCGAACCAATATTCTGAGGAAGGACGAAAAAGGATCAAATTTCAATCCTGAACATAATGAAGCCAAGTTTAACCACTCACTTTTTCCACAAGGCAATAGGAAGTTAAGGGTAAAAGAGTAACTTTTGTTTGTCCCTGTATAATGATCAAACCATCAGCTCTCCTCGGGACCTAATATCCGAGAAAATATTCCGAAACATGAATATACGGTTTGGTCAAAATTTCACCAAAATCGGACAAGAATTAAAAAAGTTACAGGGTGAAATTTTATGGTGGCTGGTTTTTTTTTTGCCGGTGAGTGTATATTCCCTACTTAATCATTATTGCTGGGCGCCTATGAATGTTGAACTCAACTGTGATTTTACAATATGAAATATTGCTGCCAGCAGCGAGACAAGATCATAATCGTCAGTTGAAAGCTCGGTTGGAAGCTAATCAAAACGGTCACAGGCTGAATATACTCACCTATGAAAATTTGCGTCCTTATACACGTGTCCTAAAGATTTGATTGTTTCAATTTGGTTGCCCTGTTGGAGTCATTTTCATGCTACCAAAAACTTGAATCATAAAATGGTACTCATTGATAATAACTGTCAGATTCAAAATACATCAGATGTTTCAACTAAATACCGTGAAATGTCTGCAAAAGTCACGGCATGGTACAAACGGAGGTGAGGCGATGGACAAATAGCTTCACTCAGATTGCAGAGAACAAGCGGAGGTATCAGGTGGCTGCCATGGCTCGTCAACATTTGCAAAAACAATTCTTAAACTTTGTCATTTCGTGACTTCATTCGAGAGAACAGAAAAATACTTAGGTACATTCAGTTGTTTTCATTGGAACTTGAATTTACTGATGAGGCTACTAGATTCATACTCAAGAGACAAATATATTCGATTCTCATTTTCAACTTCTGAACCAGGCAGCTTGACCTTGAAATTTCGAAAAGAATTGCCTGAAGCGCAATTTTGCTCATATCAGCTTTCTCAAGTTTCAAACTCATAACGACTCGCCACTACAAGAGATATACATTTTTAACAATTCTGTTCTTTTTTTTTCGATCTTCAACTACCTTTAACTCTAGGGTTGGAAAATTTTCTCAGTGAATTAGGGCCCCATCAACCCTCGTTGCACCGGGGCCCCGACACCTCTCGCTACGCCACTGGCTCACTTGATAAGTATTATTTTCCAATGTGAATAAATATAAGGAAATTGAAAGGAGGAGCATATGCATTGGTTCAAATGACGCTTTGGCGCTGACTTGTCAACCAGAACGAAATCAAATGTTATATTTTGCTTTATGCATCATAGCATAACATGCATAAAATATATCTAGGTAAATTTAATTCAGGTTGATGGTGGACTGATGATGGATATATATATAGGTCCGAATCATGTACTCCGGTTGAATAAAAGATGTATTGATAATTTTGGGTTTGTTTCGATTGTAAGTAGGTATAGTCATCGATATTTTCTCACACTCAGTATTAGTAATATTAATCAACGATATTTACATGCATCATCTTTTCGGTTTGAAGCGAATAAGCTGTAAGGCGTGAACGGCGTCTCAAATTCCTCCGAAAACGACCTACTTCTCCTGCTCTTCTGCTGATCGTTGTAGACGTCTTGCAGCCATTTGATTATGTTCTGGAGCATCTCCTCCCTGCTCAGTTGTCTGGTAATCCGGGTATCTGCGAAAAAAACATTAGCAATCATATATTTTGGTATCTTTGCAAAGTCACTTGAGATAAATTCAGCAAAAAACAACGCCGACGGCACTCGATCAAGCTGTCTCAGTGACTTTGCAAAGACTATACAGTGTGTCCATTTAGTGCGTAAGTCTTCGATATCTCCAAAGCCATAACCTATAGAAAAAAACTTTGAAGGAAAAACTTCTTCAGTTACTCAAGTTGCTTATTTCAAAAATATTTTCAACATTACTGGGTGTTTTATAAAAGCGGGATGACTCGGAGACGAGCTTTTTCAAATGGAACACCCCGTATTGTTTATTCGGAATTTATTCCGCTGAGGTTTACCTTCACATCGCTGTAAAAAAAATTGGAATCGGTTTCGGCGTTGCCAAGTTATAATTGATAAACCTATTTTTACCACTATTGAAGAGTCATGTTGAATTGGGCATGGTATATTCATTTATTCAAATTATGAACATATTTTTGGCATACGGTAGTAGCAAGGTCTCACGTATACAAATTCAGTAATTTTGCGACATGTTCTTTAACAGGGTGCTCTATTTCGCTCTATTTAGAATTTTGCAAGATTCAGATGGCATTCATTAGAATTTTTCAAATGGAACACCCTGTATTTTTTTTCACAAATTCATTCCGACATCTTTCACCTTTTTATCGCTGAAAAAAAATCATAATCGGCTGCGGCGTTGTCAAGTTATGGATAATTTCCTTATTTTTACTACTATTTCGGAGTATAATTTTTACGACATAGTTCTTTCATTCAAATATTCAAATTTCTTAATTGACCATTCATATATTTTTTAACAATAGGAACATTTGCACGCTCTCCAAGTTTGAATTTAAAACAGAGTGGATTTGACCAATTGATCCAAAATGCTACTTTCACAGATTTTTTGCAGACAACGAATCACTTTTTCGAAGTACACTTCCATTATTCGTGTAATGACCTGTCAAACATCGTCACAATCAAATATATCTTGAATTTATTTAAAATTTTGCTGAATTCCCTCCCGAAACCCGCGTAGTAAAGAAATATTGTGTAGAGTTTGCCTCCTTCAAGTTTGATGGAGATTTGGTTTGTGGGGATAACGACAATAAAAGTGGTCCAAATTTCAAAAAATTGTCCTTATTCTCGCAATTCAAATATCTATTGTTTGTATTGTAGAAGTTGTTTTAAAGGCAGGCGTTTTGCTTTTGGCATATGTTTGTTTCACATAGGTACATATATTCTTCAAATCATAAGTAACAAGATTACGGAATATTTCAAATTCTGACAAT